>JAWNZC010000153.1:0-219297 GCA_035771165.1 Paragorgia papillata
TCTGCTGGGATAATATCGATATCCTTGAAGAAACCGTATCAAGGAAAATGGTACCACCCACTGTACGAATGGCATCGTGATACAAAGGCAGGTCGCCCATTGTGATTCCACCACAAAAAACCAAGCAACAACGCTAGAAGGACGGGAGTATCCGAAGGCGTACTTTTCGTGCAGCTCCCAGCCAGGTACAGTAAGATCCCAAAATATACAAATTATTAGCGAATTATCTACACGTTTCATTTTATGATTAAATGTGTACCATTTTAATTAACACAGATTCAACAGTACAATGCAGGCTCAAACGATGTGGCCCCGGAGGGTACGCCATAGATGCCGCCACTCAGTAGAATACGGGCGACCCATCGTCAAGCAATAATTAAGGACTTTGCATGGTTGCTTATCGTGCTTCCTAATCCAACTGAAGTGGGTGTCGACTCTCGTCTAACTGTACCCCGGCATGGAGCGGTTAATTATTAATGCGGCAGCCAACACAAAGGAAATTCCCACCTAAGAGTGTGGTTGGCTATTGCCAACTCATAGATGCTTCACCAACAGCGCTCTCCACGGTATATACGGCTACTGAGGAAGTCTGTTGAAATGGCGACTCAGATGGGCCTCGATGACACCGTTGTTGTCGTAGACCAGGCAATATATGCGAAGGCCCTAGAGGTTGTATGGAAGCAGAAAGAAGAGTTCAACAGCATCGTGTTACGCATGGGATCCTTCCATATTGCTTGCGTCTTCCTCTCAGTAATAGGAAAGCGCTTCGGAGATGGTGGGCTGAGAGATCTCTTGCTCGAGTCTAGAGTAATAGGCAGTGGTTTCACTGAATGCAGTACTGGGGGGGAAGCACTACAACAGGGCACTGCGCACCCATAAGGTGGTAATGGAGGCCTTGTTGCGGCTCAACTGGCAGGCCTTCGTCAATTCAGCAAAAGATTCTCCAGAAGTCCAGCTCCTTAAAGCTTCGTGGAGACAGCCAAAACTAAAGTGCAGAAGGAACTGACATCGTGCGCAATCCATGAATTGTATGAGACGCCAGCACTCGAAAAGCTCCAAGTAAAGTTTGAGGAGTTTAATCAATCGTCAAGTAACAAGATGAGTATATACTGGCAATTATACATCGATATGGTTAACCTGCTCCTGCGCTTCATACGGTCCACAAAGGAAGGTGACTGGAACTTGCATCTTGCCTGTATCCGTGATATGCTTCCTTGGATGTTTGCATACGATCGCACTAACTACTCGAGATACCTACCGACTTATTGGTGTGACATGATGTCACTGAAAGACAAGCATCCCACTGCCTATGAAGCCTTCCAAGCTGGCGAATTTGTGGTTCAACGCAGCTCTGGTAATGCATTCAGTCAAGTGGCCGTCGACCAGACCATTGAACAGACCATCAATCGTGACACAAAATCCAAAGGAGGCAATATCGGTTTTAGCTTGAATAAAGGTGCGGTGCAACGATGGGCTCCTGACCTCTCATGAACGGGCAGCGATTACTAGAGCATGTCGTGAGATGGCTGGCTTTTGTACGGCAAATGACAAGGGTGCAATCAAAGAGTTGGGCAAAAGCAGAATGTCAGTCGATGAAATGATGTGAAGAAAGTCCAGTTCTTGACAACTGGATCAACCCTTTTGCACCATCAGAATCCGACGATATTTTCACACCTAGCATCAGGATTGACAGCAACTAAGAAGGTTGAAGAAGACCTGCTGAAAGCCCACGAGAAGGGGGAGGAAGCAATGGCGACTTTCATGACGAAGAGATTGATGACCACTGAAGTTCCCTTTTACGAACCCATACCGAAACTGAAGCTGGCGAATTTTGCTTCTGCGACTCTCGCATCTTTCAAGATATCTGGAAGAGAGGTCATGCTTAAAGCAGATAGGGATCTGTTTGCCCGTCTGCTCGTCGTCGCCCAGACAAGAGATATGGACCCACGACAAGTTTTACAATACTCCCTTGGTCCTCTTCCATGGTATCTGGCTTCTGTTGACGGATCTCTCGGCAAGACTGACAAGTCCAAGTTACTAGAGGCATTGATCAAAGAAGTCGAACCAGCAGAGGAATGTTCCACCCGCCGCGGCATTGATTGTTGATGGAATGTCTGTACTTCAAGCAATGAAAGAAATTCCAGCAACTTTTGTAAGAATTGGTCGGCTGCTATTTTCTATTCAGTTGTTCCAGCGTGCAACCTTGGCAAGGCGAGTTGACTTCGTCACAGATACATATCCCGGTATTTCCATCAAGAAATCCCGAGAGAGCAAAGCGTGCCAGCCAAAGGTGCTGTCAAGATTAAAATAACCAGAGGTGGCCAAAAGTGCCCAAAGCAATGGAAGAAATTCCTAAGCAATGGAGAAAACAAGATGACACTAACGGAATTTCTTCTCAAGCAATGGTCGCAAGACAGCTATGCAGATCGAATCGGAAATCGCCATGTCTACTTTACTGTTGGAAACAAATGCTTCCGTTTGTCTGTCAATGATGGCAAGGTTGTTTGTGAAGAGATCTATGAGCTGAACAGCAACCAAGAAGAAGCTGACATAATCATAAACTATTATAATCAAGTCTCCAGATACAGATGTGGCAATCCTAGCTTGTCTTCTCCGCAGTCAGATACCTTCAAGGCTTCTGGTCATGAAGAAGAGCAAAACAAGGAACATCTATCTTGAGATTTCCGCTATAGCCGACAGTGTTGGGCCCCAGCTGTGCGATGCTCTGCCAGGTCTTCACGCTTTCACTGGCTGCGACTCCACCAGCTCGTTTTCAGGCAAAGGAAAGAAGGTCGCCTCTGAAGCTTTGCAAGAATAACCAAGTGGCATGCCAAGGGATGACATTACTTGGACGATCATTTGAAATGGATGCAGTTCCTTTCCCTGAGTGCAAGAAGTTCGTTTGTATGATGTATGGACGGTTGAACCAGCCTGATGTCAACGAGTGTCGTTATGCTACGTTTTGCGCAAAGCAGGGCAAGTCACAGAGTCTTCCACCGTGTCAAGATGCACTACAGAATCACACAAAACGTGCCAACTACCAAGCCGCTGTCTGGCGACGTTCACTGGAAGCAAATCCTGAGGTTCCTTCACCGGAGGGTCACGGATGGCTAATCACAGAAGGTGGTATTGAAATCGACTGGATGTCCCTACCCCCTGCACCCGATGCATTACTCGAACTTATCCTGTGTGGATGTACTGGGATCTGTTCAACGGGCCACTGCACGTGCAAGAGGAATGGTCTGTCCTGTACAGATGCATGCCAGTGCGGTGACAAATGCGTGAATCCTCACAATGTGGGGGACAGCAATGCTGATGACAGCGAAGGCGATGATGACAACGATCATGGACAACGCTAGACATTCCAAAACGAAAATGGCTGCACAGCATGGAACTGAGATCTCGTTTACAATACATAGTACAGACGTATCTGAAAGGAAATGCTTTTATTTAAGTTTCCTGCTAACAATAACCTCCCCCGTTTGTATACCAGTCATTTACAACGCTAAATTTCCGAAGTTTAGTTCGAAATAGCCCTATACTACACATAGTTATTACGAAATACTCAAACCGGAAGTATTTTTTCTCACTTTCGGTTTGGCTCATTTGTCTAAAACTGGGTTTTTTTTCCTCTCTTGCTGCGGGTTTTCACCGTTTCGGCATATGAAATGATTAAGAAAGTAACAAAATAGCGTGTTTGATTAAAAGTCTTTTTTTTGTGGCAGTTAAATAAGGTGATTGTAAACTTTTCTTTGTGTTTTGGCTGCCATCACTGATAATTAGTATAAAAGTAACTAGAATTTGTGAAATTAAGTATTTTTACTGCGTCTTTCAACTTAATTTACTTATATACTACAATAAATGTAAAATTAATTAGGTTTTGGAGAAGTATTGCCAGTAAGAATTCGAAAAATTTATACAAAATACAGCATAGTGAAATTTTAATGCAAAGGATTATGGGATGTTTAGGCTAGGTTACCAAGGCTTTGGGACACTTTTTTCGTATGTTAACAACCAGATTCGTAATCTATATGCTCTAAGCTTTAAAATGATACCATGAACAGCTTGCCACCAGGGGGGTGCAGCCAAATTGGCAAATTTCGGGTTTGGACACTAGACTATTATATCTGTGCCCTTCTTTCCAACATCTCAACTTTACCAATATCCCTTAGTCAGATCCAGAGTGCTGATATACTTAGCTGAGCCCACTTTCTCCAACGAGGTATCGGATATGCATCCATTTTTGTAACCGAGTTTAGTTTGCGGTAGTCGACACAAAACCTTATCTTACCATCCGGTTTCGGTACAATAACTACCGGCGAGGCCCACGGGCTTTTCGACGGCCTTGTAATTCCACCCTTTAACATACTCTCGATTTCTCTATTAACAACATCTGTTAACCGTTGAGGTACCTGATATGGGCCAGAACGAATAGGCAACGCATCACCGGTATCAATCCGATGAAAAATTGCATTAGTACGATTGGGGACCTCTGAAGATATATCTGAATATTCCCTTAATAAGTCTTTCACCTTTCCCTGCTGAGCTGCTGTTAATTCTCCGGAAATTACAACATCCTGCCACGACTCGTGTCCTTCTAATTGGGGCAACCTAACTTCATGTGATAACGAACCCTCTACTGGATCCGGAATAGCCAGCATAGCCGACTCTCTACTTCGCCAAGGACTAAGTAAATTAATATTATACGTCCTATGTTTCTTCCGACTTTTCCCTGTATCCAACTCGTATGACCTTCCTTCATCGTTAACTCTAGTTACACTATACGGTCCAAACCACTTGGATTCTAGTTTACTTCCAGGCGTAAGAAGTAACACTAAGACCTTATCCCCAACTTCAAATTTTCGATCAACGGACTTTTGGTCATACAATCGTTTTTACTTGACTTGTGCTACACTTACAGTCTGTTTTACGATCTCTTGCATACTAGCCAAGCGTTTCCGCATTTCTAACACATGGTTTACTAAATTGGGTTCCGAGTTGTTCTGTTCTAGCCAACTTTCCTTAACAATAGCTAATGGTCCCCAGGCTGTTCACGGTGGTCGGTTGCTAAGGCTTTTTATCCCTAAAGCGCGGGCTACGATTTCCAGCGGTTTCTCAGTGGGAAAGCTTTTTTAGCGTGAAACAAAATGGCGGATTTGAAGACCCAAAAGTATAAACATTCATCATGCATTGATGAAGGAGTCTGAGCTATACATACTAGATAACTACACCCCGATATGTTGAACAATGAAGTATCGAAAAGATTTGTTTAGTTTAAATGAAGTTTGGTGTTGCGAAATATTTGGAAACATTGCGAAATGTTGGGAAACATTTCAGACCCGCCGTTGAACAGTGCGTTCAGGCAGTTCAGCGTTCTGATTTGAATATTCGATATAAACGAAGAAATATCAACGATTTATGTTCGGCGCTTTTAATACGAATTGCTCTCGCCATTAAAACACAAGTTCCAAAGTCTAACTTTTACTACAAATCCAAATTATTATTTCTCTTTTAATTTTGCTTCTATAATAAAAATTCAAGTTAATGGAAGCTACCAACTCAAATTTTGTTATGCCATAATAACGTTATTAAACATAGTTAAAGTAAACTACAGTTTAAAATACAATATCTTCATAGCATGTTTCATTAATTAATTGAAACAAATTTAAGAACATGTAAGGTGTGTAAAAACATTAATGAACTCTGCATTACTGACATAAGAATTCAATGTTTTACATGTACTGTACATGCAAATACATAAAATACTATAATGTATATTTAATGGAAAATTATATAATACAATTAAAATGTTTGATTGTGAGTAAGAAGTAGAGTGAAAACCCTTTAAAAACTAAACTACATACTGAGAAACTGAACTGGTTGAATGATTATAGTCATAAATAATTTTCATGTATGTAATACATTACAGAAGTTGAACAACAATTAACCGATCTGGTCTAAAACAGATAAATATGAGTTGAACAACAATTAACCTGTCCAGCCTGGGCAGATAAATATGAGTTGAACAACAACTAACCGGTCAAGCTTGGGCATACGGTATAAAAATGAGTTGAACAACATTGAACTAACCAGTCCAGCCTGGGCAGATAAATTTGAGTTGAACAACAACTAACCGGTCTAGCCTGGGCAGATAAATATGAGTTGAACAACTAACCGGTCTAGCCTGGGCAGATAAATATGAGTTGAACAACAACTAACTGGTCTAGCCTGGACAGATAAATATGAGTTGAACAACAACTAACCGGTCTAGCCTGAGCAGATAAATATGAGTTGAACAACAACTAACTGGTCTAGCCTGGGCAGATAAATATGAGTTGAAAAACAACTAACCTGTCCAAGCCTGGGCAGATAAATATGAGTTGAACAACAACTAACCAGTCTGGCCTGGACAGATAAATATGAGTTGAACAACAACTAACCGTCTAGCCTGGGCAGATAAATATGAGTTGAACAACAACTAACCGGTCTAGCCTGGGCAGATAAATGAGTTGAACAAAACTAAGTGGTCTAGCCTGGGCAGATAAATATGAGTTTGCATGGATAACATTGAACTATAACTAGTCTGGCATGGACAGATAAATATGAGTTGAACAACATTGAACTAACTGGTCTGGCATGGGCAGATAAATATGAGTTCAACAACAATAAACTGGTCTAGCCTGGGAGATAAATATGAGTTGAACAACAATTTTTCCACTTCTTCTTTTACAGACAGTGAAACTCTCCAGGTCAGATCTGTTAAGAAATAACACAACATTGCAGCTAGTGACTTTTTAATAATTTAATATTTTATTGTCCAAATAAAGTTATTTTTCTACTGTTATGTTTCAATACTAGAAACTTTTATTATGAATCCTAGGGAGAAACCTCTGAAGCTCACAATAGAATGCTCTATAGCTCTTTAGTTCAAGCAGGTTACTTAATATTGACTCTCAGTCTCACGATATCCAGTTTTATCTTGTTAATATTGTTTGGATGGTCTATTGACATATTGCACCATGAGTAAATGGAAACTGCAATACAGTTATACAGTTCAAACAAAATACATTTAGTATTGACTTGCAGTTTCTGCTCTCTCTCTTCAGTATGCTTAGCAAATGAGTCTAATTCACATTCTTTGGACAAGATAGCATTTTTGGCGACAGACAGTGAGACAGTTAGTGTTCTCGAGTCTCAATATCAATATACCATCTTGCCAGCCGTCCTTGCTCAACCTTCAGCGCATAAATTGGGGATTTCTCCCAAAAAAGTATGACACGATCCCTCAGTATTACGTCGCCCCTTATGAAAGGCGCTTTTTGTACACTTTCGGCCCTTAGAACACCGCGGTCGAGAGCTAAAACAGTAAAATTAATGAAATCGTAACAAAGGAGTGTGACCACGGAAGGTCGACCAAAGATGGCGCTTGGCCAGACCTTAAAATGCAAATGAGTTTGTCGATTTCAAAGAGCCATTTCTTACCTTTTTTCTGGGCTGTTATCCAGCTTTAATCATGAATAATATAACAACCATCAATTTTGATTTTAAAATACTTAAAGTAGAAGAATTTAAAGGGGTAAATTTTACACAGATTGATGAAAATATGCAAAATAATCACGTTTTTTTGCGATTGCGCGAATACTATTACCTACTGTGGGGGGAAGTAAAAGGAAATATGTTTCAACCATTATCCTACTACTAAGGGTCCCCTAGATAGCAGTTTTTGTCCACTACAGCCGCCCTGAAAAATCAAAAACCGCCCATAGGAGGGGTCTGTTAAAGCGTAATTTAGGCCGTATTCCACGACCACGCAAGAGAAATTACAATCACAGATCATTTTTTGACTAATAGACTATAATTTGGAGGCATGAAGTTAAAGATTTCACGAAATTTAGGCCTAAAATACATTCTTCAAAGTTGCTATAAGGAAATGGGAAGGCTGTTTGCCCTGCCATGCCTGGCATAGGTCACGTGACCAAAAACTGTTGCGGGAGAAAATTGCATAGCAACCGGCCACCGTGGTTCTCCCGTATAGAAGTTCAAATGGGGAATAACCGGTTGTAGGGCAAGGCACCTCCCTATACGCAAATAGTAAATATGGTAGATATTTTTCCCAACACCGCACATTGTTTCCTACAAACTTACGAAGCATAGCTTTTAATGTGCCATTAAAGCGTTCAACCAGTCCGTTTGCCTGCGGATGGTAAACGGACGTTCTTATGTGGGTTATACCAAACTCATCGTACATCTGCGCCATTAATTTCCCTATCAAATTCGATCCTTGGTCCGAAACTATTTCCTTTGGGAACCCTTCACGTGAAAAGACTCCTAACAAAGCATCTGCAATTGCTTTCGAATGGGTACTTCTTAATGGAAAAGCTTCCGGATAACGTGTCGCATAATCAACAACTGTCCATATATACTTATATCCTGTTTTTGTAGCCGGAAGTTCGCTGATTAAATCAATGGCTATCTTTTTAAAGGGTTCAGACACGAAAGGTACCGGTTTCAGAGGTGCCCTACTTGCAACTATTTTCCTAGCAACAAGCTGACATTCTGGACAAGTATCACAATATGTAATAATATCGGAATAAAATTTTGGCCAAAAAAAATGCGCAGCAATTCGTTCGCGTGTTTTCTCTTGGCCCATACGCCCCGCCAAAGGTATAGCGTGCGCAACTCTCAAAACTTCGGCTCTATACAGCTCAGGTACTACGATTCGATCAGAAATTTTCTTCCCATCCAACCGATCTATTTGGACTCTCCTGTGCATAATAAGACCCTTATCCAAATAATACCCACTCTTATCCTCGCATGGTTCGTCCATTTTGACTAATCGTTGTAAAGTAACATCCTTATTTTGGTCTTGTATTAACTGACCCCGACTCCTATTTAATATATTAACCAATGAAGCGGAGCCTACTTCTTTAACTTCATTAATCTCATTTAAACTCTATCTTATTCTCATGAGCCCCCTGGTTCCTCTGTGTGTCCATAAAACCCTCATCGTTATTTTCCGAAACCCTTTCATCGGGTTCTCCAAATAAACTATTAAGGGGTATCTCTTGAGCTGCAGTTGGTTCACCTATACTGCATACTTTCGGCTCTTTAATTCGGGTCAAATGTTTAAACTGCCACCAAGTTCTCACGATCCTGCAATTTCTCGGCTCTTTTTTGCGCATTATGAAGCATCCGTTGTTTACGAGTCATTACAAAGGCACACTCCCCATCTTTCTCCGACATCTCGTCTCTCACTCCCATCACCGCTTCCCACTGATGTAATATGTTTCGCTGCGTAAGGGTTTGTCCATATGAAGAACGTCCTAACAGACAATCAACTGGGAGATTCTCCATAACCCCCCACTAATTCTTTATGTTTAACCCTGCTCACTATCAATAACCACCCACGCTAAGGGCACAATAATCCGATTTTCCATCGGCCGTCAATACCGTCATTTTCTCACCAGTTTTCCTGCTTCATTCCTACAAACTTCTCACATACTAACGTTCTTGTACAACCTGAATCTACAACCATCTTTGCTGGCTTTCCACATATTTTACCCGAAACTGTACAAAGGGGAAAAACAATGTCATATTCCAACGGCTTCATACACAACAATCCTTTTCCTACCCCCATAGGGCTAAACTGACCTTCCACCCTGTTTACAGGTCCTAGCATAATGTCCTTTCTCGTGGCATTTATAACACTCCACTTGCGACATATTTTTCAAGCCTTCAGGACCCTTACTCATAATCATCTCCAAGCTCTTTGAACCTAATTTTAGGATTCAAATTTTCCGAGGCGTTATCACTTCCTGTAATTTCCTTACTTCCGCACAAATATTTACCATCAATCAACGGTCCTTTTCTTGCCTGAACCCATTCATTTGCCAAAGTGGCCAGTTCTTCGGACGTTTTTGGTTTACGTTCAGTAAGCCATATACGTAAGTCAGGGCTAACTGCCTCTAACATCTTCTCTATCATAATTTGTTCTAGAACCTCATCTACAGTACCAGCGTTAGTAACTGTCATCCATATATTAAGATATCATCTTGTCCTATGGGTCCATTGCGAAAAATCTTCTTCACAATCCTTCTCCGAGTGTCTAAACCGATACCTATAATAGTCCCCCGTACGCTGATATGCCCGAAGTATGATTTTCTTACTTTTATGAACATTTTGGGCGTCCTCATCCCAGTATTTCTAAATATACATTCTTTGGCTTTCTCCGTAAGCCTAAGTACTAAACTGCCTAACCATTCCTTTTCCGGAATTCATTGGGCCTTTGCCGTCATCTCGAAAATTTGAAAGTAATCGTCAATATCCTCTAATTTTCTCATCTCCCGCATTTTTATAAACCTAAAGGGTTTATGTTCTGCATGAAGAGTCTGTTGTTGTAGTGATTGCGTAAGTTTGTCCACTTCTCGCTCTCCTCCATTCGTACTGCTCTCTGTCTTTTCTCCCCATCTTATTTCTCTCTCTTCACGTTCATTTTCCATGGCCTTTCTCATTTCTTCTTCCCGCTCTATCATCATTCATTCCCCTTTCCAACTGCAACAACTCTATCCGCTGTTGAAAGGTAAACTCGGCATTACCTCTCTTTAGAATTAATTCATCTTGCCCTCCTATGATAACCCGCTGATTCCCATTCCATTCCATCAAAAAACCTTTCATATATCACCTGTGAGCTCTATGTCTTGAACACGACTATCTTCTTGACAACTTTTATCATGTACAAGCTTACTCACTCCGACGCCCTTACACTCTAAAATTCTAATTTTCTGAATTTCTATACCACAACCTGTTTAATACACTCACTCCTTAATTCTTCTAACTCATAGTTCTCATAAACAACCTTAGCTTCGCCCTCCATCCTAATCCTATTCTACCCCGAATCTTTCCAAATTGTATCTGAAGCACTTCTCACACAGACCAAACAATCTCTGATTGATGCTCCAAAATTTATGTGACGAATTCACGTCACCTTCGAGTATAGACGGTCTGTATATATCCTGAGAAACACCCCTTCCTACAACTTGCATAGACTCGGGATATGAGTAAAATAATTTTTAATATTTCAACGATATTAATTAAATAATACAATAACTGTTTAATTATAAAATACTATAACCATTACCTTATTCCTAAAATTATGATATCAAATAATTGTCTTTCTATACGTTCGATACTTATCGTTCCTATTTCCTCAAGCCCTCAGATCGGCCAAAGCTTCCTCTTCTTTGCTTCTTCCTTTACGATATTTGCTCCGGAGTCTTTAGAAATACTACGCCTTTGTCAATAACCCTTCGAACTCTTGAATCGTGATCACTCTTGTGGTTCTGGTCAAAATCCCGTCAAATCGTTTATCACTACTCCTCAACTGCTTCTTCGGTCACCCAGCAACTGTAATGGCTGCAGAAAGGCTGGCTAACTTCACCTTGGTGAGCCGATGACTTCGGATTATCTCACACGGCAAAAACGCTTCAGCCTCCTCGTGGTTCTCTTCGCCTCGCAGTTACTCACGAGTAACTGCTTTCGGATGCTAAATTAATTCTTGACGATAGTGTTCTGTGGATCTCCCCGAATCTAACTACGGTCATTGGTACAAGGCCTTCGACTCCTTCACCACCGTTGATTCTTTAAGAGAGGTTCTTCTTGGTATATATCTTCGCCAACGTCCTCCTGGACCAGAGTTCTCACTTCGCCGTTTGTCGAGTTCTCACTGCCCTGTTCTAAAGCTTGTCGCCCATTTTTATCCTTTCGACCAATCTCGAGGGAATTACAGAGGAAATTCATTCAGTTCCTAATTTACATTTTACAATAACTAAAAGAATAATTTACATTTTTTTTTAATTATCTTACTTCATCACAGTTCCGGTCTGAAGAATCAGGATCAGTCATGAGAGGTAATTTGGGTGGCCAGTTTCCCACTTGGGGACAAATGGAAGTCCACGGACTCCAGAAGCAAAAGCCTCTCAATCATCTGTGTTGTCCTTGTAAGCATATATATCTTCGTCGAGGAATGCACTTATGACCTTTGGAAAGGCAGTGACAGAATGGTTGCTCTCGTCTGTCTCCAGTTGGAAATTAACGTTCATATCCAGATAGCAGTTCTTGACAAGCATAGATTTGTTGCAGGCCATGCATTTCACGATCTTACTGCCAGGATTAACATTAATCTTCTTCTTACATTCTTTATTGTTGCAAATTGGATAAATTGTTCACTGCGACATTGAGGATTTCGGGACATGAGATTAAATTGCTCTCCATATGCTTTGGCACTGATGACAGGTCCTGTACATCTGCACGCTTGACAATGTTGTGAACCGCGTTGTGGCCAGACACTTGCCGAAAAAGAAACGCAATTTACAGTTCGATATTGTATAGAACTGTCCCTCTTGGATTTGTTCAATATGTTCCTCCCAGACCGAAAGTTTAACAAATCCCGAGCTATCAGTAAGGGTGGCTTCACGAACCAACTTGGTGGATTTCTCTGTTGGAGTTTTTGATGGACCGTTCCATTTTTTGGCACCTGAAACTGTGAATGTGCCAGAAGTATATTTTTCCAATTCACTGTACCCTTATTCAAAAAAAATAGTGCCAGACGTGGACTTAGGCAAGTTTGACAACTTGATGGGTTGTTGAGCATTCATTTTAACCATGAATAACTGCCTCCTGCTGCCATCGCCTTTCTGGTGCATCACTCGGATTGTTTTGGCATCGTCTTGTGCCGTTTGTAAAATGACATCATAATACAGGTTAGAGCTCCTTTGACTCTGCTGAATCGTAGTCACTTGTTGGACAAATCCAACACAAGCTGATGGTAAAAATAATGCATCATCAAAGTTAGGTTGTGATAAAAATGTATGCACTATCAAGAGGGATTTTTGCTGTGCTCAAAGGTTGTTTATTCAATTGGTGATGTCCAGTATGTAAGAAAGAGAAGTTTAAAAATAATGATTTTGTAATTAGTCAGGGCTGTAGCAGAAGGGGGATCAGGGGAGCCCAGACCTCCCAATGATTTTCTCTGGCTGAAATGAAAATCGCTTAAAACCTCAAAATCGTTTTGACTTGATGGAAATTGCTCTCAGAGCTCAGACAACCCCACCTCAGATATCCCACTCTAAAAAATTATAGGGGGGGTCCCACCAACAGCCCCCAGTTGATTGCTACCACCCTGTATTCACGGTGCAATACACCAAGTGAGAAAGAACATTTTACACCTACTTGTGCTAGTGGTAGCTTACTTGTGGCGTCGAGGGAGAAGAGGGGTAACGCCATACTTTTGTCTCTTTGATGGACTTGTAGTGCCTGGGGTCTCTCTCTGAAAATGTGAGACACATTGTTGGTTTAAATAATCGCTATTGTGAGGTCATGGTGCATATGTTGTTTAATGGTTCTTCTGATTAACAATGTAAATTTCACTCAGTTAATTTTATAACACTAAGTTAATTCTCATGTAGCAGCACCTCAAATGGGAAGTTTTGTCAAAGGACAAACTAAGGGCTTTAGTCTGTAAACCCATATTCTCATATTTCGGCGATCATCGCCGATCCATGATTTAGATGCATCAAAATGGCAGTCTATTTTGGAGTGGAGAGATAGCAGGCACTATTTTCACTTTTCTAACGACTTGTGGTACATTATGAATTGAGAAAACCATTTAATATTTTCAAATGAATACACAGTTCACCTAAACTGGAGTTTTTTTGTTGTCAAGTAATGAAAGAAGACGTTTTTTGAAAGCTTCGACGAGTCGGGGTACAAGTACAAAGCGTACGCAAGGTAAAACATTGTATTTTGTTCCGCAAGTTTTCATGATTGTGGTTTCTTTCACCCGCTTGCAAAAACATTTTTGGTTAGAAAATTAACTGACTAGTTGAAAGACCATTGTTAAAATTGTTTGTGACCATAATAACAGTGAAACATTCAAGTAAACAAAGAAATTACGATAATGTGTAGTCGCAACATTATAATTTTGTCATGAATATTATAAATAAGTAATCATATGATTTTGCTCGTGCAATTAATGATTTTACACTACGAGTGATATTTGAAAATTGAACCAAAATTGCACGAGCCGCAGGCGAGTGCAATTTGGATCAATTTTCAAATATGCACTCGCTATCATATGATTACCTATACTAATTTCATATCCCCTATTAGGCAAAAAAAATTTTTTTATTTAAATTGGCTTTTGGCCGCCATCTTGGCCGCCATTTTGTTTCTTGTACACTCGGTACAGTGCGGTGAAAAAGCTCATATAAGTTAAAAATATATTGAAAACTAATTTTTCAAAGCAATGATAGTACTATCCACTGAATAGCGATTTTCTTCAATCTTCACAAAAATTGGTCAAAACAGGGTCAAACGTGCGTTTTTGGCAACAAAATAATCTTTCAACCTAAAATGCAATTTATAAACATCAAACCAAATCTTAGGATAAAGAGCAAATTTACGATGTTGAAAAAAATTTCGAAAAATTGAAAATTGGCTTTCAAAAAATCAATCCCGAAATGTCAAAGTTATACACGTTCTGCTGATGTAAACTGAAATATTTGCGTATATCATCAGCTCATTGGGCTATTTACAAGTCTTTTACGATCATTATCTCATCTCTATTATGCGTATATTGCCTATTCTGGATCTGAATCATCCATCTCAATGTTCTCGTAAACATCCTCATTGGTTTCTTCTGGTTTCTGGTTTTCACATTCAGTGCAACCACATAACTCGGTGCATGTCAGATCTTCTTTCTTGCATTTGCATCTTCTATTCTTGCAACCAGTTTTGCAATTGCAACTGGCACTTTCGAGAATGTTGTCCATTGCAGGTAAACAGGACAACCACTTGACTCTTACATCACCACTTTCGTCCACTTGCCAACCATGGTTGCAAAAATCAGGAGCATCGATAGTTGGACTCAGGCATCGGCGCCAGATGTAAGCGACGTAATTGGCACGAGTTATGTGCAATAGAAGGGCGTCTTTATTAGGAGGTAGACAGTCCTCGCCAAATTTCCCCTTAGTGAACGCGTTATATCTGGCGTCATTCACGGTTGTTGCTGTTTGATCTCCAAAAAGGCGGCAGGTAAACAGGTCCAGGTCATTGATTGTTTCTTCGCAAACCACTTCTGAAGAACCCAGGTTGGAAACGCTGAAACAAACTCTTCGTTTGATCGAGCCAACTTAAGAGCCTTTGCCTTGCCTTTACCATAAAACGAGCTGGTGTAATCACAGCCTAAATGATGTAATAAGGTTTATTTTAATATGTGTAAATATTGTATCCTTGTTTGACCAAAAAAACGTTTAATTTGTGATACTTTACCTGTGAATGCATGAAATCCAGGCAAAGCAGAACTCAGTTCATGGCTGATACCTCTTGATATAACGTCTACTGAAATGATTCTGCTTCGATCTCCTGTGCCAGATGTTTCGGGCAAGGCCAGCTTCGAAAATAATGGCAGAACAAATACATCTGTGTCCGGTGATTTAATTACAACAGTTCGGTTGCCTGAACGTGCGGCATGTGCTGCATGTAGCAATAGTCTTGTGTCTGCTTCTTCGTGATCGCATGAAAGTTCATCGACTTGCTCCTGGACAATACCATCATCAACAGAATATAGCTTCGTGCAGTGTTCCCCTGACGTCACATACAGCTGAAGTTCGCCCAAAGACCGTCGGTCCATCTTTGACCAAGATTCCGACAAAAAGGCGACCAGATTCTCTTTATTTCTGCCACTTGAAAGGAACTTCTTCCACGGTTTAAATACTTTCTGATCCCTTCCGTAGATACGTACGTTACTTGTGCCACCAGACGCTCGTTTTTCTCGCTCTGCATTTTTGATGCTGAGTTGTGGGTACTGGTCGGCCACCATATCAACACGCGATGCATTGAACTTGCGTGCAATAGCAAGTATTCTTGCAAGGATGACATCAGCAAGCTCGCCGTATGTCTCTGGTACAACGACGGTTGACTGTAGTACTGCCATCGCATCAAGGAGAACACTAGCGCCATCAGGAGCAGAATCTACGACGCAATCGGAAAACTCGGACTCGAACATATGTAATAACTTCGACTTCGTTGTTTTGCAAATGTTTCCAACCACTGTTGCCAACGAAAGAGGATAGGGCCCAAGACAAAACGAGAGCATCTCCGGTACATCGATCGATCTCTTCTGTCCGATCATGAAAAGCCTGGCGAACGTACTTCTATCCGCTTTCAATGATACAATTTGACCCTTTGATGTGAGCCTTGAGACTGCCTTCTTAGTTGATGCGAATGTTTTGAGTTTCTGCTTAGCGATAGGATCAAATATATCTGGTTCCTCGACAAGTAACTTGTTAGAAACGAACTGTTCGAACGCCTCATTCCCTTTGTCAAATGCGCCTGACAGATCAGCGACAATGTCGTCCGGTACAACCACGCCACTGGAGAGGTTTACGAGGTCGTTCTCTTCCGGGTCATCCTGGAACGGATCTACCATTTCGCCAATTGTCGATCACCTGCAGTACTTGCTTTTCATCAGCACTCATTCTGGAAGCATCGTTATCCTTTCGCGCTCTGAAATTGAACAATTATTACCTAATTATAAGCTAATTTACGTATTTAACTATAAACAGAGGTACTTTACTTAAATTGTCTTATATTTTTTATTCACTGCGTGAGATATTGACTAATGTTAGATAGAAATCGCGAGGGGAGACTACAATATAACCTATGGCGACTCAGTACATCGGTGCATTGTTTTGCGTGACAATACGATTACCGGAACACTTGTCTTTGTTAGTATAGCAATAAATCGTTAAATAACCTTGTTTTCTTCTCTAAACCGGCCATAACTTTGCATTATTTGGCTATTGCAACTCTCTGGGACTGTGAAAGAATCCAACGGTTTAGTGCAGGGCGATTCAGCGTTATTCCAGTGACACCACCCTTCGTTTTCGACTCTCGGTTGAAGGTCTGTTCTATGGTCTGGTCGCACGCTACGGATGAAAAGCCATATTCACTTTGCCTCTGCACTGTCCAGTTGTGAATGATATCTGGCAATGCGTCTGTGAATGAAAAATAAAATTGTAGGTACGTATTAACCTTTACATATTTTACTGTCTTATACGAAATAAATAAAAAAATGTCATTTTAATGAACTTGGTATATATAACATTTAATGGATATAGAAAATATTACACTACGCAAAAATATGAAATTTATTTCGAGTGTTGCACAAAATATCACAAAATATTTTTTTCAACAAGAAAAATATATTTTATATTTTCAAACCAAACACCCATGTACTACATGTATTCTTTTTACTCCATAAACATCAACTGGGGGAAATTTGAAAGTAAGATCAATTTTTAGTTAACTATTTTTGTTTGACAGGCGAAATAATATCTTCAAACAGTGTTCAAATACATTTTTTTATTTAATTCATGGCACTTCAATATATACTTCACTAGTAGTAGTACTAACTGGACATTACTGTCCTACCTGGATGTGTATGTTCCAGCAAATTAATTTCAAGCCAATATCCTGTAAGGTAGCGTTGATAATTAACACGGTCGTAAGCGAAAAACCAAGGTAATATTGATCTGATTGCTGACAAATGCAAGTGCCAGTCGTCTGCTCTTGTACCACGTGTAAATAACAGTAATAGCTGGACCATTTCAATGAAGGAAGACCAAAACGCAAACGTAAGGTTGTTTTCATTTTGTTCTTCCACATATGCTGAATACTGAGCATACAGATCCACTATCTGTGCACTGTGAAGATTTTCCATGAACTCATCATTGGGAAAAGCAGTCACCATAAAATTGACGAATTCACCAAACAGCGTGAGAACTTCTGGATTATTTCGCACGAACGATTCGAAGCGCAATCGTTCTAACGCCTCCATCAACATCTCCCAAGCTCTGACTGCCCTGTTATACTTCTTCCCCGATAAGACACCATCGATTGAACCTGTTGCTACCAGACCAGAATTTATCAATATGTCCTGCAATAGAAAATATTGTCTGAGTATGCATTACAAATATTCGTACTGGTGAGATAGGGGATGCAACACACGTTTTTGTAAATAGACTTAACCTGAAGAAATGTTATGAGCGGTTCTTGCTCCAAAGATGAAGGGAAAACTGATGCAATTAACGTTCATGATTTTAAGCAAGAACCACTCATGCTCATTACTAACAGTCGGTTAATCTTTACTTAAGGCTACTGTAGAATACTATTTCTATTTTACATTTTCATAAGTTGTATACTGTACCTCTAATCCAGAATCTTTGAACCTCTTTCCAATGCAGCTACAATAGGACATGATTGTGTGGAATTCCCCAAGGCGCACAACACACCTCTTGCTATACGCATAAATTTTTTCATCGAACTTGCTGTAATTTTGCATAAACAGCCTCATCAGCAACAAGAAGTACTTGTTGCAATTGCAGCTCATCAGCGATTTGAACACTTTGGCATAGGATCTCATTTATTGTGCACATCTCTGTTATAGGTTTGTCGATGATTGGCAAGTAACTTATTCTTGACATTGTTGGAACATCGTTGTGCAATAGAGTATTACAACCTGTCCAGCCCGGTAAACAGATAAACAATTCTTTAGCCTGGATCTTACATAGAGCGTAGATAAAGTCTAGCCTTCGTGGAATTGCTTGAATATGGGAATGTTCCTTTACATCAGTGGAGACAAATTCTGATAAATGGGAAAGTTTCACTGACTTCTTATTTCCCAAATGAAAGTAAGGCAACTCTTCCTCTTCTAAACTCAAAGTTCTAATTCTTTTACTGACCAGCTCCTTGGGTTTTGTGGTGTTTGGTTGGGTTCCCTGTCTTTGGATTGCTATGCCAGGAGCAATGTGGGTTTGGCCCTTTCCACTCTTCGTTTCTTCACTGTAGTCCTGGTTGTCAAAAACGAGAACTGTCGGCTCACTCTTTACCATATCTCTCGGAAGAAGCGAATGTTCATGTGATTGTAAGGTTGCTAGTGCTGTTTCATGCCGTAATACAGTGTCATAAGGAAGCACAGTGACCGAATGCGTTTAAAATGCTTATCATTTCTGCAGATCCTGTGACTTGTCTTGTCAGCATTCCAAGTGATAACGACTTTGGTGTTTGCTTGTTTTCTTTTGCGGAAATGTACACTAAGTCCTGTGCTATTGAATCCACTTTACGAGCATCTTTGTCTGCAATTGAGTCCCTCAATGACTCTAAAGATGGTACATCAGAGAGACCAAGGCACCAGCAAAGGAAGTTAAACAGTTGCGTAGGAACTGCTTGTAAAATCGCGTCTTCATTGAAATCATCAGCAGTTGGGGGCCATTGACACTGAAGTGAGGGAACATCTTTTATAGTGTTCCTTAAGACCAAAGCAGCTCCAAACAAATTCACTGATTCACTTTCTTGGGTTGGTTTAACTGGCACGTCCTCCTCTACCTCATCTGTGTCGGAACTCTCGTTTTCTGCTACATCAATAGACTGTTCAGCGAATGTACCAGCTGAAAGGTCTTCAGCAAAGACAATTTCACTTCTGTTTCATCTTGTCGGAGCATGGAACACTAGCTGTGGATGACTTTTCTGCAACCGTCTCTTTAGTTTGCTTGCCCTGTACTCTGAACCTTCCTGATTTTCATCATACTTAATAATGTACTTTCGAAAGATTTCCACCAATTTGTTCATAAATACAAGTTCCTTGTTCTTGCACATCTGATCATCAATGATTTCCTTACAGAAGACTTTATATGCAGTAGCATGAACTGAATCAACAGGAGCATTGATACTTTCCTTCGACAAAAAACGAGTATAGTTCTTGTAACAAGTCTTGTGGTAGCATACTTCAATTGCTACACAATCTTTATCTCTAATATGGACAAGAATATCTTCATCTTTCTTTTGTTCTACTGCCTCACGTAGTTGACCACAATCGATTGTTTCACACTGGGTTAAATATTGTACCGTCCTTTTTCTTGAATTCTGGTGAAAATTAATGGTAAAATGATATAATTTTTTTCCAATAGTATAATGCCCCCAGGTAGGGCATTTGACAAAGTGTCAGTAAAAAAGATCAAATCCCTCTGGGTTTGCCCACTGCCGGGGTGTATAATAAAAAAAAGTGAACCTTTAGAGAGCATAACCTTCAGAAATTTCGCTTCGTCTCACTCATAATATGCATACAAATAAAAATTATAAATTATCTCAAATTATAATCTTGTGTATACATGTTTTATTATTCACCCTGTATTGTATACATCATAGTAGCTTACCTTGTCATTGTAGTATAATTCTTTCGTTTTGCATATTATACATATCCGTGGGAGTATTCCAGTACTTTTCGTTTTAACATTTGCACTGGTTGATGTTGATGAACTGGCAGTGCTGCTTGCTGTCTCGGTTGAGCTTCGACGTGATTTTCTTGGTGGTTCGTTTGTTTTCTCCGAAGTTTTCTCTTTGATTCCCACCCGCTTCTCCGCCATTTCGATTACTCTTTTATTTGTCAGTTTCTGATAGCATTTACGATGGTAAAATAGGTCGGAACGTACTGCTGCTTCATCGCAAATCAACTGCTTGCCTTCATTTTCGTTCATGTATTCAAAACTTCGTTCGCTTACTTCTCTGGCTTCGCCATCCAAAACAATCCATCGTGACCTACACTCAACAATCTTACATAATGACGTTCCCGTAGCCGTAATTAAAATCTCGTCATCCTTTGAAATCGCGCTAAAATGAATAAAACATTGGCTCTCTTTGTCTCGTTCCTTGTCGGCCATGACAGCTCTATGTTTTGTGACCTTGTAATTTGACCTTGGCGAGATACAAAGTTGACCAATAGCATGCCAGAAACTCTAATATCGTGATTCGTGAAATACGCGTGGAATTACACGCAATTGCAAAAATACGATAAAAAATTGTGAAAATACAGCAACTTTGAGCTCATTTTGATTGAAAACTGCATGCTGAATCTAGTACAACATTTTGAAATCGAGTTATATGGACACAAAAGCGTTATTTAGAATGGTTAAATTGTAGTCTCCGTTGGGGTGCAACGAAAAGTCATAAATTTGGCGAGTGGCTGATGGCCTATATATAGAGAATACTAATGAACTGGACTATGAGATATAAAACACTGTAACTCTGGATGCTGATTGGTCGAGTGGCTTTGACCATTCTCTAATCCTGTGTTAAAATCAGGAGTTGCTATCAAGCATGCATGCTTGAAAGGAGAATATGTTATACACTCGAGGTTGACAGGGCAATTGTTCGCCAAAACATCTAGTTTGATTTGTGAGGTGTGCGTTAACTCACAATTCCTTGATAAAGATATTGCTTAGCGCACTTACTTTCCTTAATGGACTTGAGTCAACAGCTGTTGGTGCACCCATCTCTGCACTTGGTTCGCCTATGACTTTTTCCAATGGACTTGAGTCAACAGCTATTGGTGCACCCATCTCTGCACTTGCATGTTCGTCTATGACTGTCGGACTGGGTGCTCGCTTCATCCATGTTCCAACTCCGGAAATGTGCTGAAATTCAGAAAAAAGGTGACCATGGGAATGACTCATTTGACCGAGGGGAGATAATCTCGTAGGGCCAACTTAACTGTGTATTTTAACATGGTTTCAGATTATCGAATATTAAGTATTGCGCAAAAGAAGTAAAAGTTTATAAAAGAAAAATCGACAGTTTATCAGGCAGCATATTATGTCCACGCACATGCGGAAATGAAAAATTCGCAGAACATATAAACAATATAATTTTCCTCGAAAATTAAACCTCAAATAAAAAACGAACATACCGAAGAAGTGTCAACATTTTTTGAAGTCAACGCATATTCATTTAGTAATCGCAATGTAACTCGACCATACTGTAACGCTTTAAGATGTCACAAGATTCGGCCAAGATCTCTCCAGGAACTTGACAAAATCTTAATAAGCCGATTCCGCAACATCTCATAAGATGTTGTACATAAGATTTCTCCTAAGATCTCACAAGATCATATATACAACATCTTGAAAAGATTCTCAATGGTGGGTTTACCGCGAATACATGTACGCATAGCGGACCTTTTGTTTAATGTACATATGTTGTACAGAATCTCGTGCTCTTTAATCTAGTATAAGTCTCCAGAGTGGCACAGACCCATGAAGGACTCAGGCGAGCTTTAAAGAAATTGCGGCGCGGCGTCATTAATACGACTGACGGGGGTTGCGTTGCGTATTTCAGATTACCTCAGATATAAACACAATTTTCTCAGGCGCTGTTCTATACGATTTTTTAAATTTTACATATGTACATAATTTCATGCTTTTTAATCTAGTATAAGTCTCCAGAGTGGCAGTGACCCATGAACGACGCGACGAGCTTTAAACAAATTGCGGCGCGGCGTCATTAATACGACTGACGGGGGTTGTTTTGCATATTTCAGATTACCTCAGATATAAACACAATTTTCTCAGGCGCTATTCTATAAGATTTTTTTTAATTTACATATGTTGTACATAATTTCATGCTCTTTAATCTAGTATAAGTCTCCAGAGTGGCACTGACCCATGAACGACGCAGGCGAGTTTTAAACAAATTGCGTCGCGGCGTCATTAATACGACTGACGGGGGTTGTTTTGCATATTTCAGATTACCTCAGATATAAACACAATTTTCTCAGGCGCTATTCTATACGATTGTTTTTAATTTACATATGTTGTACAGAATTTCATGCTCTTTAATTTAGTATAAGCCTCCAGAGTGGCACAGGCCCATGAACGACGCAGGCGAGCTTTAAACAAATTGCATCGCGGCGTCATTAATACGACTGACGGGGGTTGTTTTGCATATTTCAGATTACCTCAGATATAAACACAATTTTCTCACGCGCTATTCTATACGATTTTTTAAAATTTACATATGTACAGAATTTCATGCTCTTTAATTTAGTATAAGTCTCCAGAGTGGCACTGACCCATGAACGACGCAGGCGAGCTTTAAACAAATTGCGGCGCGGCGTCATTAATACGACTGACGGGGGTTGTTTTGCATATTTCAGATTACCTCAGATATAAACACAATTTTCTCAGGCGCTATTCTATACGATTTTTTTTAATTTACATATGTTGTACATAATTTCATGCTCTTTAATCTAGCATAAGTCTCCAGAGTGGCACTGACCCATGAACGACGCAGGCGAGCTTTAAACAAATGGCGGCGCGGCGTCATTAATACGACTGACGGGGGTTGTTTTGCATATTTCAGATTACCTCAGATATAAACACAATTTTCTCACGCGCTATTCTATACGATTTTTTTAAATTTACATATGTACATAATTTTATGCTCTTTAATTTAGTATAAGTCTCCAGAGTGGCACTGACCCATGAAAGACGCAGGCGAGCGTTAAACGAATTGCGGCGCGGCGTTATTATTACAACTGACGGGGGGGTTGCGTTGCCTATTTCAGATTACCTCAGATATAAACACAATTTTCCTCAGGCGCTATTCTATACGATGTTTTTCAAATTTACATATGTTGTACAGAATTTCGTGCTCTTTAATCCAGTATAAGTCTCCAGAGTGACACGGACCCATGAAAGACGCAGGCGAGCGTTAAACAAATTGCGGCGCGGGGGTTGCGTTGCCTATTTCAGATTACTTCAGATATAAACACAATTTTCTCAGGCGCTATTCTATACGATTTTTTTCAAATTTACATATGTTGTACAGAATTTCATGCTCTTTAATCCAGTATAAGTCTCCAGAGTGGCACAGACCCATGAAAGACGCAGGCGAGCATTAAACGAATTGCGGCGCGGCGTTATTAATAGAACTGACGGGGGTTGCGTTGCCTATTTCAGATTACCTCAGATATAAACACAATTTCCTCAGGCGCTATTCTATACGATGTTTTTCAAATTTACATATGTTGTACATAATTTCATGCTCTTTAATCTAGCATAAGTCTCCAGAGTGGCACTGACCCATGAAAGACGCAGGCGAGCATTAAACAAATGGCGGCGCGGCGTCATTAATACGACTGACGGGGGTTGTTTTGCATATTTCAGATTACCTCAGATATAAACACAATTTTCTCACGCGCTATTCTATACGATTTTTTTAAATTTACATATGTACATAATTTTATGCTCTTTAATTTAGTATAAGTCTCCAGAGTGGCACTGACCCATGAAAGACGCAGGCGAGCGTTAAACGAATTGCGGCGCGGCGTTATTATTACAACTGACGGGGGGGTTGCGTTGCCTATTTCAGATTACCTCAGATATAAACACAATTTCCTCAGGCGCTATTCTATACGATGTTTTTCAAATTTACATATGTTGTACAGAATTTCGTGCTCTTTAATCCAGTATAAGTCTCCAGAGTGACACGGACCCATGAAAGACGCAGGCGAGCGTTAAACAAATTGCGGCGCGGGGGTTGCGTTGCCTATTTCAGATTACTTCAGATATAAACACAATTTTCTCAGGCGCTATTCTATACGATTTTTTTCAAATTTACATATGTTGTACAGAATTTCATGCTCTTTAATCCAGTATAAGTCTCCAGAGTGGCACAGACCCATGAAAGACGCAGGCGAGCATTAAACGAATTGCGGCGCGGCGTTATTAATAGAACTGACGGGGGTTGCGTTGCCTATTTCAGATTACCTCAGATATAAACACAATTTCCTCAGGCGCTATTCTATACGATGTTTTTCAAATTTACATATGTTGTACATAATTTCATGCTCTTTAATTTAGTATAAGTCCCCAGAGTGGCACAGACCCATGAAAGACGCAGGCGAGCGTTAAACAATTACGGCGCGGCGTTTTTAATACGACTGACGGGGGTTGCGTTGCATATTTCAGATTACCTCAGATATAAACACAATTTTCTCAGGCGCTTTTTATAACCATAGCATCATTATATATGTGTAGACTATATGTATACAGTGGAGACATTCAAAAGCTAAAACGCTTTTCAGCAAAGTTGCTCGCCATACACATTCTGCGGACAAATTGAGAAGAAAAAGTTTTATAAATATTGAAATTTCGTCTAATACAAAGTGTTACAGTATAGAAATCATCGTCCGCAAACATAGTCTGGAGTGGTCGAGTCATTTAGTCAGAATGGATGACGTGCGCTTACCAAGTAAATTTTCTAGGAAGTTGGGTAAACCAACGAAACGTTACAAGACATGTTCGCCGATATCAACAAATAAGTGTGCATGATAGGCCGTTTCCAAGTCACAACCCGACGAACTTACGCATGCATGATCGTTCACAATGAACATAAACAGTCCACACTGTGGTGCAAAAGTTTGAAAAAGATCGTTATTATGATATATACCAAAACATATATCTACACCTACAGTCAGAAAAGTCATCAGACAATCGCATCATTGACGGAAGAACTGGTCCAAGGCAGGAGACACAACTTTCCACTGTGGCCTCAGTGACCGGCCTATTGCGAAAAAAGTGGACTCTTTGCTCACAGTGTCTCTCACCAACAAAGGAACAAAGAGAAGTGGAAAAAGACACGTCATCCATTCTCATTATAACAAGGCCGATGACCACTTGCAGTAATTACCTTTAATCAAAACAAAAATGTTCCCTAAATAAAAAGGTTGAAATTTCTTTGCAAATGTGAAATGTTTGTCGAAATTTATGTAAACGATTTCCAGACTTATTCACGAGATATACTCGAATTATCACTTGCACCGGCGACGCCCATACCAGACGAAACTCCGATGCAGATTGTTTCGCTTGGTTAATAGCCTAGGTAAACAGAAACGTCAGATACTAAAAGGAAATAATTTCACACTCAAACTGAGTAAGCGAAAATATTAATATATGTAATCAAATAACAATTAAACCAACGTCTTTATTAGTATATGATGTATTAAAGGTCAAGTCGAGGCAAATTACATTTTTCGCTTTATATAATGTATTAAAGCAAGTCGAATCTGAATATGATGAAAAAAAATTGAAATTAAATTTTTTTCTTTGATTTTGGGATGTTGAATCGACGAATTGTGAAGTATTTTCATAAAAAGTCGTGTTGTATAAAGAGTCTGGCACTAGCAAATGTGTGACGTAAACGGAGGAACGATTTTACGATCCCGTAATGTTAACACACTCAAAAAGTGCCAAATAATTTAATACATGTGTGGTTGGAAACTTGTACAACTTATATTCATCATAAATCAGGTTTTCTTATGATTTCAATCTTCCAGGTTCAACTGTTTACGTCATAAACTTGCTAGTGCCAGACTCTTTAAACGACACGGCTTTTTTAGAATACTTCGTTGAAAAATTCAGAAATCAACAAAAAGTACGGTTTGCTACCATATTCGTATTCTCCATACTTTGGCGCGTAAAATAAACCTGAAAAATAATTTGCCTTGAGTTGACCTTTTACAATGCAAGAATTGAATGACAATGGAAAGGGGTTTTGGTTTATACAATTACGTATAGACTTCATATCGAGTCCGTCTTTCAAAATGCGTATCAGCATATTTAGGCGACGTACTGCACATCCATTGTGCGTGCTTTTTGTACATGATCAGCATATCAAAGAGAAACGTATCTCTTTTTAATACGTAAGCAACTCTTAGTTGCTTAAGTAGTATACATATGTAGTGGATGAATAAATTTGATTTTCTAACATATAACCCCTTGTTTGTTCGAACTGCAGTGTATCAAACACGCTGAGAAAACTTGTATCCAGGGTCTTATCTCGGCGCTCTAGCGACTTATTAGCCTCGTCAAAAGACCCTGGGTACGAGTTTGACACGCAGCAGAGCTGTGCACTGATCTAAAAAGACGCTGAAGAAGAGTTAAAATCCTCCACATTCGGGATAAGCATGATGCAAGAAAGACGGTGTAATTAGAATTTATATTATATAAAAGTATATATATATATATATATATATATATATATAAGTGAGTTATGGTTCACGAAATGTTAGAGAGTGCTCAATACCATATATAGATAGAGCAAAATACAAAGTATAAAGTATAGTTTTACCTTAAAGTCTTCGCTACCAGAGGTTTCACCCTAAACGGGATCATCAGGCGACTGATGATCCCATTTAGGGTGAAACCTCTGGTAGCGAAGACTTTAAGGTAAAACTATACTTTATACTTTATATATATATATATATAAAATAAAGGTAGCGTGCTGCGTATAGGCAGTGTAGAAACAACAATCGAAATATAGTAACTTAGGTTAGATATACTGCCGAAACAGAGAACGCAGGAATCTAACGTTTCGAGCGAAGGCCCTTCGTCAGAGAGAAACGTTTCTCTCTGACGAAACAGGTCTACAAAGGGACGAAAGTGCGTGTGGAAACACACATGGTTTCACGTTTCACGTTTCACATTTCTCTCTGACGAAGCGCCTTCGCTCGAAACGTTAGATTCCTGATTCTTCCGTTCTCTGTTTCGGCAGTATATCTAACCTAAGTTAATATATATATGCCATATAAAGGATGATGTGGTAGAATAACGACAAAAGACAACAAAATTAAATATATATATTTCTATTATTTTTTTTTAATTTACATATTGTATATATATATATATATTTAATTTACATATTGTATATATATATATATATATATATATATATATATATATATATATATATATACAATATGTAAATTAAAAAAAAATAATAGAAACGCGCACAAAATTGTACATGTGTTCCTATCTGAGGTAATCTGAAAAACCCAAATCCTCCGTCGTATCTGATGAGGCCGTGCAGCAACTTGTTTAAAAAAGGTTTGCCGGATTTGCGTTCATAGCTTTATGCCCCTCTGGAATCAAATACTAAATTAAAGAGCATGAAATTCTGTACAACATATGTAAATTTGAAAAAAATCGTATAGAATAGCGCCTGAGAAACTTGTGTTTATATCTGAGGTAATCTGAAATAGGCAACGCAACCCCCTTTAGTTGTATTAATAACGCCGCACCGCAATTCGTTAAACGCTCGCCTGCGTCTTTCATGGGTCTGTGCCACTCTGGAGACTTATACTGGATTAAAGAGCATGAAATTCTGTACAACATATGTAAATTTGAAAGAAATCGTATAGAATAGCGCCTGAGAAAATTGTGTTTTTGTATGATATTCTGCAATAGCGACCACCTGATGAATATGGAGATAACTTCGCAATAAGATGCGATAATTGAATCGACGGCTGAATCGAAGGCCGAATCGAAAGCTGAATCGAAGGCTGAATGTGGTGCATACTTCACAGTGGTGATTTATTATACCCTCGCAAATAATCGTCCAATCAAATGTCTACATTAGCGTCACGTGCCAGCCCAATATTTTACGATGTAGGACAACTACATATTGGGAGCAACCTTTGGACAGGTGCACATAGACTTGCTCCAAGTCCGCCTCTTAGCGCTAGTTTTTGCGGGCGAGCGGAAAGGGGGGAGAGCGGAAAAGCGGGAGGAAAGAGGCGGACTTGTTTCGCTTGCAGGTTTTTGAATCTAAATATTCTGGCGGGAAATTGCTGAAATGTACATCGCCCTGTTTTGACGTGTTTCGGGTTGTCGTACATGCAATGGACAGTGGGTCTACCCCTACTGAAACGTTTTCAAGAGTCTGCATGTTTAACTCCAACTTCCAAAGATAGCACTTGCATAGCAATTTAGCCTGAATATAATTACCTCCCGAATTACGTCACCGGTCGAAAAATTCACCGGTGAGTTTTGGCGCGCTGCAGGTGGGAAAAGTCCTTTTCAACGAGGAACCGAAAGGTCAAACATGTTTGAAAAGGACTTCGAGAAAGTCTAAGGTGCACAAGGTATATTTACTTGTCAATTGCACGATTACTTGTTCGTATGTACCGTATTAACATGTGGAGTATTGCCTTTATTCTAAGATAGATAGAGGCAAAGATAATAGCTTCGCCACGTGATGCGAAGAGTCCGTATTAGGAAGCTACTCATTAGCAAAACACGAAAGAAGGCAAGTTTCATGCATGCACGCAAGGGCTATAGTAAACAATTTGTAACACAAACTAAGTTGTAGTTATCATTAGTAAACATACTAAGCAAATTGTGTGATTGAGCTAAATTAGTAAATTCTGAGCGACACCATAGAAGCAAATTTTCCAAAAAAAACATTCACACTTTTTTCATAGAGCTTAAAAATTAATGGTAAAATTTATATACTTGCCATGAAAAGCTTGGGCGCCAGTTTTTCAAGAAATGCATCTACCAAATAAATTTTGCACATATAAAATTGTCCATATACACCAGGATAGAAAACTTGTAACAAAAAATAAATTGTTCTACTCTAGGTAATTTGTTCGTGTTCATAAGTCTTGTGTGTTGTTACTGCATATGTAATTGTTCATTTGCCCCAAATAACATAACATGAAAACAAAATCCTAACTATAAACGGCAACATATAGCTCAAACCAAAAAAAGTTGTAGGACAACATTTCACACCATACCAAAATAATCGTTTGTGAAGGTGTAGTCAAAATATCTAAACATTTCTTCTTTGTTGTTAGGCACAATGTCCCCTATAGCCAATGTCATTTTGTTGATACAAGTGTTGCTGGTCGGTATGCAAGAAGGCATGTCATCATTAAAACATATTGTTGGCTTTATCCTGTAACCAAGGACTGGTTCATTTGCTGATCCTGTGGCAAACTTCAGAATGTCTCCTAATTCGAGCGAACCTCTTCTGGCGGCTAAAAAAGTAAATGCGAAAACAATTCTTTTATCGCGATTGCAATGGTATTTACACACCTTTCTAAGACGTTTTTGTTTATTACTTCACTATTTAGGTTTTAATAAGTTTATTGACAAATCCTTATAAACAAGAGATTGACTATCACTGACTATTTTATATATATATATATTATATAGTTAAACTGTAGTTTCCCGTGGCGGCCGTGGGATCAGAATTAAGTGGGGTTTTGACGTATGTATATATAGTTGTTTTTCTCTGGATTTTCACTAGCCCGAGCGGAAACAATTGTTGCACTACTCCTTGCCTTCGCGGGAAGCATTTGATTTGTATAATGCCACGTTACTTACCCTTTAGACAATGAGTCGGCTTGAAATTTTCCTTCACCAAAAATACCTAGAACATCTAGTCTAATCGAGTGAAATTCCAAAATTAAAATTACTAGGTTTAGTATTACGACGTCTTACCCGTAACTTCTTTGATGTAGTTGATTAGATATCTATATGACTTTTCCTCTCGCATTCGCTGGTTTGATCCATCAGGGGAAAAGGAGGGAACGAACAGCTTTACTAGTTTGTGGTAATTTATCTCTGCCACTGCAGTTATCCTTAGGAGATGACACAGGCATGGTTTCTTTTGAAACAGCTACACAAATTGATCAAACGTATACAGTGTGAGCAGCTGAAGTTTCGTATTTCTCAGCGACATACTTCTTTCCGTTCATACGTAAGAAATTATATAATATATAAATACCTCAACTAGACCAAATTTGGCCAGGCCTTCGCCCAGTTGCGCTTCAGATTCTTTCAAAGATTCTGGCTCTTTGCCAAACACTTTTTTAAGTAAACTTTCGTCGATGAAACATGGCAGAGGACCACCTTGAAGCATACTGTAACCTAAAAAAGAGAACTGGTCATTATAACTAAAAATTCAATTTCAAAATAACGAATCAAACCCGTCATACAACGAAAAGAGTTAAGACCAGTTCGCACGTTTTCAAACACAATTTGACGTTAAGGTGCAAACATTGTGGAATATGGAACCCTCATTACTTATACCCACTCATAATACTTTCTTACCAAAAACAATACCAGCGCCATAATAATGTCTCTTGCTCCTTAGCCACAATGTTATTAGTCAAAGCAAATGACGTGTTTTCTTCATGTTCCTTCATGAATAGGCGATCCTTTATTTCTCGGACCATCGCACCCAGGAATTCTCGTCTGGGACCACCGTAATCCTCTGCACATTCGCCCGTAAAAGTTATCTCGAGTGGAACACTGGGATCGTGCCCGCTTTCGGTTAATTCGTCCATTCCATCCTCAAACAAATTTAACCGTGACACTACAATTTCTGTCGTTTTGCCCTCGCAAATAGAAGAGACCCTTTCTATGTCAAGAGGGCGGCCATGCAGAAAGTGGTGCTGGAATGTGCGTAGAACAGTCACAGGTTCTTCACATTCGGCCCTAAATTGGTATAAAAAATAAAGACTTTAAGCAACAAGAAACAAGACATATGGAATAATCATCCATGAAATTTACATACATTTCAGATAAAGTGGACCGGATTGCATTTTTCACATGATCTGCGTATGTTTCATCTCTATAAAAATTCAAATAATTTCAACAATTATTGAGGCGATTTGACCGATTGTAGGAATCCGGGGTCTTCATCTGACGAGTAAAATCGTCTGGTGTTAGACAGAGTAAAATGTATACTTTGGAATATTTCAAACGTGACAAGTGTGATTATGCATAAATTGACTTAAATCCCATTGACAAATATTGCATAAAACTAGTAGACAGTTTTTGTAGGCAATCCCGTAAAGGATAAGACAAAGTGTATAGTGCTACTATGGTTTAAAGTAAAAAACTGTCAGGTTTCGTGTGTTTACTTTAAAACGAGGTCACAAGTATTAATTTATATGCACAAAAATGATTTTAACGTGTCCACCATTTTAGAATAAGGTCTATCAAAACACGGTTAAATGAACATAAGAAAGCTCTGTCGGCAAAAAGGCCGCTTTGGCGGAACAGTTTTAAAACAGATCACCAAATTGAATGGGACAACGCTTCTATTACTACCTGCAACCCATGATATTTTTTAGAAATTTTATTGGAGGCGTGTCACATCAACAATGTTAACGATCCACTACACAGATATGATGGAAATCTATTTATATGGAACCTCACCAACACTTAATTCATAAACATATAACAAAACCAACACTGGTAATAAATACAGGTCCACCTGTCGACTATTCTAATGGGTCTCTCTTTTAACTAGTTAACACGTCGAAGGTATTCTAGTCGAGAAATCTATTTTACTCCTTGGATTCTATTTTCTTTGGATTCCTTCCTTGGTTTCCTGCTTTCTTGTTGAAAGATATGTTTCAGAGATATATTTTTTAGTGTCCATTGAAAGTCTGTTTTTCGGCTTCTATTTCCAGGAGATAGCATCATTAGGTGGTATCTGACTCTATATGCATGCATGTAGTTCTTTTCACCTTATCTAGCACTGAGATACTCACAAGTGTTGTGTTAGTTTAAAATAGAGAACTTGACTGGTGTTTAATTACTTTAAACTAGAGTAGTACTATACACCACACCATGTCTAATTGCAAAACACTATTATATATACTTTGAGATTTCTTTTCAATTAAAATAAAAAGAAATTAGGTGGACGGTAAATTTAAATATTCGTTACAGTGCATTGTATATATAACACTTAATCATATTATATGGGCTATTACGTACCGATCTACTTGTTCAATGTTGTTCGTAAGTGACGGTTCTTCTAGTGATCTGTTATCATCGACTAAATTTATTACTGGTATCGGCGCTGCATTTACTTGCTCGACAAGCACCGAACTTTCATTTGCGTCCCCACTGCCACTTCTATAGTTATTTTCTTCACTTGTTGCACCACGTCCTGCGCTGCTACTTTCACTGCGTTCGTTATTGTTTTCAGGTGGCTCGCCGTCATGGGCGAAGCTTCTAAACAAATTTAACACGAAAATGGACATCTGCGTATATGTAAACGTGCCGTGTGCGCTCTCTTATATTCTTAGTAGTCTGTAGTTATAAAGTACAAATAGAGTAAATTCGCATGAGTAGATTGTTGGTAAGCAACAGCTAAATAGTCACGTATTTCTAAATAGACTATCGCAGTAACGTAACAACTCATCTTGATCTTCTTTTGAATACTGGAAATGCTATATTTTCAATTCAAGTTTACAATAATTCAAATAGAGAACTCTTGAACTGATTTTCCAAACAAGATACCAGATACAGTAGAAAGTTTGACGCCGCAGCCGGGACTTATGAGGCGCCAAACTGGACATTATTGCAAACTTTTATTTAGTATGCTAAACTGTAAATATACATGGCAAACTTTTTATATAGTATGCTAAACTTGAAATATATATGGCAAACTTTTATTGAGATGCTCAAATTCATATTAGCATTGCAAACTCCTAAATAGATTCGAAAATATATACACCGAATACGGAATACACGGTATTGTCAACTTTGATCATACCGTATGGTATGATGCACCGCGCGCTTAGAGAAAGCGTGGTCGTCTCGCGCGACCTTTGCGCGACCTTCGGCCATCTTGAAAGTTTTGTTCGAATGAAATTGATGAAACCATTCAACTGATTTACATTTTATGTAAATGGGGGCACTGATGAAAATCTTCGTGAAGCACTGTCAAATATTGCTCGTCAAGCAAGAACGTTGTTAGATAACTTGGATGATGGGAATATATTGCCAATCGAGAGACGATTAATGAATGCAGACAACCACTACCAAGTACAAACCCAAAATATACCTTGTCAACGTGGAGAAGAAGTATCAAGGCAAACACCAACAAGGCAAACAGTACTAACAATAACGCCAAGTCCAACGCAAAATGTACGCATTACTGGTGGTGCCAGACAACCAGGGAGAAAAAGTACAGCTGTGCCAGCTGCCCTTAGGAGATCGTTTCCAACACTTGCCTCAACTTCACGTTCATCCAGATCTTCCAAAAAGCCTGCAAAAAAGCCCACGAAAGCTAATGTCGTATACAAAGATGTCGTTCTGCTTCCCACGCCTGGGACTAAGACAGTTCCTACACATCAGACTCGCTGTCAACTAGAGAGCAACGGATTTATTATCCATGGTTTCCCTGTAGATAAATCTTGGGAAGAAGAAGAGTTTAAAGCCAAAATCAGAGAGTTGTTTCTTCCTTTAGAAGATATGGACTTTAATTTTCTCAAGTCTTGCTATGGCCAAATAGTCACACCAAAGCTAGACATTGGTGTGAAATTCTCAGCTGCTCGTTTGATTGGCTTATGTGGACAGGGTAGCATATACATACGACCAAAGGATGACTTCCCTGTAGTTCCTGTCAGTGAGAGTTCTCATAGTCCTGTACCTGTGTTGTCTGACAATGAGGAGTTGAATGACAATGACAATGACAGACCGTGAACTTCAAGCAATGCACATGGTGGGCAAGTTCTGATGGAACCATGTTGTTCTGTAAGCTTGAGGGATGAAGATCAGATGGATCAACTCTGTGAGATGTTTCCAGAGAAAAGCAGTGATGTTTTGCATCAAGCTTTAGCTTCCCATGGGAGTCAGTAGGGCAGCTCTTTATCTTTCTAGTGCTCAAACATACACACTTAGTGATGAAGATGATGATTATGACATTGTTTTACAAGCTTCATCACTTTTATCAAAAGAAGAGGTACCTGTATCCTTGCAATCCATTCTAAAAGAACTTCAAAAAGGCATGAGTGCAGAGAAAGAAAAGCTGAAAATTGATGAAGAGGATATCTTAAGTGATGCAATGTCTTATTATAAAGATATAAACTTTGATGCCAAGAAGCGATTAAGGGTTCTTTATAGAGGACACCCTGCAGTTGATACTGGAGGAGTGACAAGACAGTTTTTCACCCAGCTCCTTAATGTCATTTCTGAAATGTTTTTTCATGGCAGCGATTACAAAAGTCCAGTTTACAATGCGGATATTGTGGCACCTGGCACAATGAAATATTTTGGAACAATAATAGTTCACAGTATTTTACAAGGAGGTCCAGGCTTTCCAGTGTTTAGTCCTGCAGTCTACCGCTATTTGGCAACTGGTGATATTGATGCAGCAATGGAAATGGTGACTTTCAGAGATTGCTCAGAGTCCATGAAGCACTTCATTGACAAGGTACTATAGAACTGTAATATAAACTGCATAATTTATATACAATCAATTATTGCACTTCCAACAATACCAAGTGGTGAAATTTTATGTTGGATATTGTAATACATACATACTGTACACACATACTTACACACATACACACACATATATACATCAATACATACATTATAAGTAGGTGTTACTCCGAGTGATGAACAATATCAAACAAGTAGAGAAAACTGTATTTGTCCGGGGTAGGCCAAGTAGAGCTAGTTTACTCTACTTGTTCATATATGGTTTGTCACTCGCATTGTAATATATTATTATACAATACTGTCACAATCTCAACTGTGATTGGCTAAAAACCTACGGACAATTCTTGATGTCTTGCCACCTACAAAATATCAAAAATGTCATGATGTCATGATGTCATGACGAGCTGGCCACGCGGCGTGACGTCAAAACCACAAAGAAAAACTAAGCGAGCTACACATTCAGCTGTTAGAGTTTAAAGCAGTATTTGAAAGTTAAAATTGTATTTGAAAGAGAAAAAAGTAAGTGAACCTCAAACTGAAGATGGTATGAATTTACTATTTTTTATGTAACTTTGTATAAAACGTTCTAAAGGCTTCTACAACAATTATAATTGTATAATAAAACAATTATTGAATTCGGTTTTTGCATGATAGCTTATATTACCAAGCCTCGGTTTGTATTATATCTCGGTTTGAAAACACTTACCTCGGCATTGATAACACAAGCTATCATGCTCAAGCTCATCCAATAATTGTATATTCTCCACCTGAGTCCTGTATTGGATTGGATGGGTATCAGAAACCCAAAATATGTCACATTGTCATCTTGTGATTTTTAGCAAACTATAGATCGTTTTCATCTGACGTCACGGCGGCCATATTGGTGTACCAAAACAATGAAATGGCGGCCATATTGGTGTACGGTATGGGAATTAGCTCTTTCTTATTCAAATATTTCGTATTGTTTCGCCACCCCAATAGGGCCACCGATCACGTGAGTGAAAACGATCTATACCTTGTTCTTATGTTGTAATTTGCTTATTTAGAAATTGGAAAGACGCTTAATTGGGTTAACTGTTCTAAAGCCAGAACGTGAAGGTGATGATCTTATGTTACTAAAAAGTATTGTACCTTCACGTACTGAAGATGAAATAACTGCTGCATTAGAAAGTGCTTGTGGTGATAAAGACTTGGTTGCATCTATTCTTGTAGAAAATGGTGGTATGTTTATTATCCTTTGGTTTTAATTACTGTAATTACTCTATTGACACCCTTGGGGGCTTATTAATGTTAGGTCATCAGGGGGGTCATTAGAAGGAGAGAGCTTAATAGTGACAGGGGGGACTATTTAATTTTACAAGTCAGATTAAGAAAAAAACTGAAATTTAAAACCAACTCTAACCAATAGAGTTATATTTTCTATTTCCAGTAATGGATATTGTAGACAGAAAATACAGCATTTTAACTTGGGGCAGGGTCTTGACTATAACACTGAGAGGGTGGTTTATTTTTATTTTCCACCCAGGAGGGGCATAAATGATAATAGAAGGAAATACAAAAATCCCTTATGATTTTTTGTTGTAATTTTGTAATAAACAAGATGACCGCATTAGGTGGGCCCGGGGAAAATTAAAGAATTAGGGACCCCTTATGCTTTTAGAAAAGGGACAAAACATCAAGATCGACATATTTATATTAAGATCTATTTGTTTATATCAAGATTTCTATATATTAATATCAAGATCCATATATTTATATCAAGATTCATATATTTATACCAAGATTCATATATTTGTATCAAGATGCATATATTTATATCAAGATTCCTATATTTGTATCAAGATTCAATATATTTATAACAAGATTCATATATTTGTATCAAGATTCATATATTTATATCAAGATTCATATATTTATACCAAGATTCATATACGCATACACGTTTGCATATTTATATCTAGATTCATATTTGTATCAAGATTGAAATATATTTATATCAAGATTCATGCTCGCTTTAATGAAGTACTCAACCAGATATGTTACAACCGCTGACCACATGACATCGCCTGATCTCAAGACAAAAACACTCAAAAATCCCTAAATTTCGTTGATAAAAGACAAAGACTTGGAAAGTATTTTGCTTTATGTATATAAATGACCAATGTGATACCAAATCTTGAACAGTTCTTTGATTTGTTCCTGAGATGTGTCTGTGAAGCGATCGCGGGGCTTAGTTCTGAGTACGGACCAAATCGAGTGGAAAGCCTGTTATCCCGTTTAGGGGAATTTGAAAGAACCCTTGGTTTAATCTCAAGTCGTCTTGGGGAACGTGGCAGCTCTGATCAGCTACTCGAAGACATCGAACAACTCTTATCTGCTGTGCGCCTTTTACAGGAAAGATATCAACACAGGTATGCAAACAGCTGTTCTGAAGCCAGTGAAGGGGGTGAAGGGACGCCACTGTATCAGTGCAGTTGTCCACTTGAATATACAGGACAGGCATGCCGTCCACGGCTTGCTGTAGACAAAGCTGTTGTGCAGCGATTACGCAGCGAATCCTTAAAGTGGGTAGACATTCCTGGGATTCTAGGCATTTCCTCAAAGACTCTGGTTCGGCGTCGCAAAGAATTTGAAATGCCCATTGGTGAAGATGCATATACACGTATTGAAGACAGTGATCTGGACGAACACGTCAGAGCAATTCTGGGACAAAATCCCGAAGCAGGTATACTGTAGTACATTCATGAGCCCTACCTTTGTCTGAGATTGTATATGATCTGACAACGATTAAAGGTGAGGGTGATGAAAACTGTGGTGGTTAAATGACAGTGATGACGGTGACTTTTGTGGTGATGTTAATGGTGATGAATCAAACAGTGAATGATAAATAACTTTTGTGGTGATGGTTATAGTGGTGTGGTACTGATATGGCTGCAATTGTATTTTTACCAAAATTCTTCTGCAGGACAGTAATTTCCCTCCCCTTCCTCCCAATCAATGTTGTTGTTGATAACACTTCAGCTCAAGCTGGCTTGTCTTTTTGTGATGAAAACTAATCCTGATGGAGACAGTGTATAGTACATATGCATGTCCACATCAATTATTCCCTATATTGTCAGCTATTGTGGGAATTGGAAGAGTGGGCGAGGTATATTCTGGGCATATAATAAGTAAATTTCTGGCATTACCTGTGCAAATTACTAATACAGATCAATATGTGAATTTTGCTGAATATAATATACATGTACATATTTCTGTGCTATTTGTAGGGATTCACCTAGTAGAAGGAGCTCTCAGAGCAAAACAATTTAAGATTCAGCGAAATCGTGTGCGGGAATCTATTGCAAGAGTAAATCCAATCATGTCAGCAGTAAGGAGTCACAGTTTCAAAATTGTCAGAAGAAAGTATTCTGTACCTTGTCCAAACGCTCTTTGGCATATTGATGGTCATCACAAATTGATTGAACCATACCGGATTGTCATCCATGGGGGAATTGATGGGTATTCTCGCCTAATCGTTTTCTTAGGGGCATCAACAAACAACAAGGCCACTACTGTTCTTGGCCTTTTCCAAGAGGCTGTGAGAGTTTACTCCCTACCATCTCGTGTTCGTTCTGATCAAGGGCTAGAGAATGTTGAAGTGGCGCGGTACATGTTGCAGGAGAGGGGCTTGAACAGGGGTAGCATAATAATGGGGAAGTCTGTACATAACCAACGGATAGAACGTTTGTGGAGAGAAGTGAATCGGACAGTAGTCAGCAAGTTTAAAAACATATTTATGTACGGTACCTTGAAAGAAATGGAATGTTTGATCCACATAATGAAATTCACCTATTTTCTCTACAATATGTGTACCTCCCCCAAGTTAATGATTCGCTAGAAGAATTCACTGGAAGCTGGAATTATCACAGCATTACAACAGAGAACAATACAACTCCAAGACAGTTGTGGATAACCGGGATGCTGTCAAATAGTCATACCAATTATCAGGCTGTTTCTGATGTGCTGCAAGGCATTCAGCGTGGCATGAATGACTATGGGATTGATGAGGAAGGAGATATACCAGAACTACAAACAAGCAACAATGTTGCTGTTCCAGAATCTCCAATAGAGCTCACTGATGAACAAGATGCTGAATTACGAAGAATCATTACAACAATTACGGATGACATACATTGCATTCAAAAGTACCTTAGCATTCTTGATTACATGGAGCATATTTACCATCATCCTGACAGTCAATTTGGAAATGATGCTTAGTCCTTTAACAGGCAAGGGCGAACTTTCACATTTTATTCCGGTTAGGGTTACTGTAGACCTTCTGGTTGCATTTTAGGGAAAATTATTATAGCGCTCCATCCGTTTATTGCATATACCAAAACCTACACATTATTCAAAAGCTGATATAACTAGCTACAAGACTGCATCAAAACATTTGGTCATTTTATGAACGCAAACAAAAAATAGCGCTTCTATTTATTAAAGTTTTCATTCCAATTCAAAATGCTAAAACGAACAACTATTTACTATAATGCTCTGAAAATTGGCAGTATGGTAGAAAAATATCACAGAAAAAAAAGTCTAGGTTTGTAAAAATTCCAAATACTTTTAGAGTTATCAAATTTTTACTATTACAGCTAAAACACAATCTCACAGGAGGTTGAATGGGCTTGCATAAAAGGCCATCAAAACGATAAATATTGAAAATTTTACAATTCCCAGACACACTTTTGTCACCAGAATATTAATTTACTCGAATATCAATTTTTAGATGATTTTGATAAATCCGTGTTCGCTTTTCACTTTTTAAAGTTCTTACTTTAACTCAAAATATTTATTTGAAAAAAAGCCGTGTGAAAGAAACCTTTTGTCACTTCCAGCCTATAAGTGAATGTAAATAAATGTGCTTTTTCCCTTTTAAGAAATAAAAAAAATATGATTTCCTTTCCAGAATCTGAAAGCCCTCATAAAATGCTTCACTTTCAGCGAATAAAAAAAATCAAGAAAATTTTGGTTTGAAGGTCTACAGTAACCTTAACAGCAGACGATTGTCTATTACTATCTAATTACTTTGTACCAATATTGGAATCATCCAAACAGTCCGCTATAGTATGGCTAAACGTTTTTCCAAATTGTTGATACAAAGCCGCATTATTTGATAGTACCCGTATTCTCCATTTTAATACATGTACAGTATGTCATTTCTTATTTCTTTGTTAAAAACAAGGTTCATTTTGTTTGGGTGAGGATCGTCTGGTTGTTTAGCTTCGTTTGGTGGATCGTAAAGCCAATCTTAACTAGGCATGTATTACATATACTGTAGGTAAAATAGCCTACTTTAGTAACTCTATAAATAATATTGCATGATGTTCTCAACCATTTTTTTTTGTTTAACAAAACTATATTGGCCATTTCACAAAAGAGTTGAAGTCTGGTAAAGAGCATTGAGCGCTGGTGTTCTTGAGATCGTTTGGAGGGGCAGTTTCATTGTGCTTACGCTACCAAGCATGAAATCTGTCCTTCCAAACGATCCCAGGTACCCTAGCATTCCTAACCCATCACCAGTCTCCAACACTTGGGAAATGGCCAATTGTGTAACAAAATCCAACAGTAACATAACAGTAACATCTCTTTCATGCTATTGTATATTGACAGTCATACAGTGGCATTTACAATTTTCCAAACCCCGGGCTGTTCAGAATACATTATTTTAGTAAGTCGGCAAGTTCATCTGGATCCTCTATTCCTCTTGGCAGATTCAGAGTGAGTCCGCGGTTGTCCACGGCCTCCGTCTGCAGTTATTCACCAATTCGTAGTCATAAAAATTAATGTCTATAGGCTTGGGAAATCCAAGAGCAGGAATCTCATCAGCTCCTGTAATAAAAGCTAGCACATCTTGAAGGGTAATACAACTTTGGTTTTCCTCTGCATCCTGAAGGAAAATTTCCCAACAGTAAACTGTTGAGTCCTCTCTTATTCTTCCATTGGATCCCTCAGGTGACCAGGAAAAGTTACACAGCATCTTGAATATGCTAAGATTAATAGGTTCAACCTTTGCACTTAGAAAAGCCGTGAATAAGGATTGATGCTTCTTCACCACAGCACCTATACCAGCAATGTGATTTAGGCCACAGAATAATTGGTCGAGTTCCGCATATACTCGGAAAACGAAATACTGCCGAAGTAAGCATTTAAGGATATCATCCTTATTGTTCAACTGAGACAAGTAAATCCGCGAAAATCCGTGAAACGATATCTCATCACCATACTTGTCGACCACTGCTGTAAAATCCTCCTCACTAGTGCAGTTTTTAATGTCACGAAGAAGAACTTTAAGATGTTGATCAGACACATCTCCGATGGCACCATCGCAGGAATAAGGCTTCTCGCAGAGTATGTTGTACCCTTCATCCGACATGCATCTGGGTCCTGGACCACCTTGCAGTATGCTCCACGCAACCAGCTTACCAGCTAAAGCATACTTCTCATCTCCCAGAAGAGATAGGTCATGTGAAAACCAACACCCTTCAAAGATTCCCATTTCTTGAATGCTTTTCATCAGAAGCCTAAAATATTCCCTCTTGGGACCACCTCCATCTATGGCATCTTCGCCTGAAAAATTAATGAATACTCGCTGAAAGAAACTAAACGATGTTCGGTTAATTGCTCTTAACGTACTAGGCATAATGCTTTTTCGTTGAATGGTAATTGTCACCTGCTATTCACTCTCTGCATGCAAATTTTCATGTTGTAGGCTGGACACCAAATCTAGAGCACTCTTGTTTTCAGCAACTGTCGACGCCTCTTCCAAGCTGGCAGCGATAGCTTTAAACAAGTGGCGCTGATCTTCATCATCATTGAATTCCTTGTCATCATCACTGACAAGGTTAACATACTCGATGTATGCCGTGTTGGTACAACCCACTTGCCCTGAAGTTTCGGATGAAACAGTTGCACTTGTATTTTGTGATCTATGAACAAAAACTCATAATATTAGCAAGCTGTGCTCAGTCTGGTATTCAGTTATTGCAATATTTAATACATATCATTCTGTCAATTCAACAAATCAACATCAGTCTGTCAATTCAACAAATTTTTGTGTTCTCATGGAAGGTAGTTGAAAACTTACAAAGATTGTTCAGGACAATTCTACAGTATTTATTAGGTAGATAGTTGAGCTATAGCTAATAATGGCTTTTAATAAAGGTCAAGCACTCCAGTTATCAATATAGAGCTCACTGGTACAACCTAGCTTAGGGAGAATACGGTTTCGGGGAGTCTAGTCAGTGTTTGCATTTTTTAGTCATTTGTATAATATTCACACACCTAAGTCTTGAGACATGGCTACTGCAGCCGGACATTGTGATGGTAGATGTTCTCGATTCAGAATCATTTGATACAACAAACACTTCAGAACCCTATATTAAAAGAAAATATGCAATGTTCACATGCCAAAATGATGGTTGGTCAAGAAGAGTTAAATTATGTACAGTAAATGCCTTTTATATAAAACAATTAACTATTAATAAATTATGATGCATATTTTCATGATGACCAAGACTATTTCAAACCCTGACCATTAGTGTGGATAGTTCACTGAAACACTTACGTAGGAAAAGACTAAGAGGCAAGGCTCGTTACAAGGAATAGCTTCCTGACACATTACAACAAATATCATAATTCTCATTATTTTAATGAAAGCAAAACACCATTTTAATCGGCTCTGCTAGTAGTGGAAAAAGGAGAGTTCTGGGACATTTTGAGATTTCACTTTTAAAAACCAAGTTATCTCTTTCATTACAACACATCCGGTAATTTTAATTCATATTTTTTAAAAATATGAATTTCCCATTTCCCCCAAATTTCCCAATTTTCCGAAAGCCGAAGCCGAATTGCCGATTACCAGTATCCGACATTTTTGACGCACTCCCAGTATCCTGAATATTTTTTCCGCATTTCTGTATTCCTGATATTTTTATGACCGATTGCCAAAGTCCGAATTCCGTCTTCTAAAATTATTCTTTTGTCGTCGTCTGCCGAAAGTGCTATCTTGTTGATAATAGTATAAATAAAAAATGAGCATACATTATGGTTATGAAACATGTCAATGTAAACACAAAATAATTTTAAAACAAAAACAGTACAAAACTGTTTTTGACGTTAACATGTTAAAAGCAGTGAAATCTGGTCAGGCCGATAAAGGAGTTAGAGTTGGAAGGGTACAAGACAATGAACATTCACTTTTTCAAAGTGAATATAGAAGAGGACCAATACCCGGATTAGATTTTATTCAAAATACCAGAAAGTGTTTTATGATATTTAAATGTCCGGAAATGGTTAGTATTAATGTTTCAGTTTTTATCGTGGTACGTGTTATTGGTGACACCAACAATTCTGGAAAATGGGCATACATTATTGGTAACGATAATGGCGGTTACGATAAATTCATTGGATATAAAACTGGAACAACAAACCAACTTTCATACGGAGGTGGATTTCCTACGAAGGAGTACAACTGTACAATTCAAAGTGATGTTAGCATTTTTGAAAAACATATAATTTCATGTCATTGGTTATTAAGCGGAAGCTGTTTGTACATAAATGGAAAAAAGTCAGCGGATTCAGATTTTTTTGCAAATCCTAAAACCATTGGTGAAACATGCAGTACAATATTTGTGAACGATAGGTTTACAGGAACCACAGGACCGTTATCAAAACCTTTTACAGGAGAGATTTATGATATAAAAGTAATTAGTGGTTTTTTAGAAACAGATGATATAGTTAACATAAACAAAAAAATAATGAGTGACCATAAAATTTTACAAGCGGAAAAAATACTAGCCTGATTGGAAACCGAATTCCTAAGAAAAAAAATCTTAGGAATTTGAACTTTATTCACTTTTTTTTTTTTTTTTTGCTTCCTTTACCGCTTTTTTGTTTTCCTTTAGATCTTTCTTTTTTTGCTCTTCTTGTTCCTTTTTTAACCTTTCTTTTTCGTGGTGGGTTATATATAGTTCTATTTTTTTTTCGAGATAAATTTTATTAATACGAGAGATTTCAGAGTTTAGTTTTTCTATTTCCTCTTGTTCTTGTTTTTTTTGGTTTTCTGCATATTGCTTATTTTCCTCATTTAATATTTTTATTTTTTCTGTTTCTTTTTTGCGCACCATTTGGTGATGTTTTGCTATTTTTTTCTTATTAGACATTAACTTTTTTTCAAGTTCATTTTTATCTTTTTCTTGTTGTTCATTTTCAAGTTTTGTTTTGCATTCTTTTTGAAGCTTATCTTCACGTTCTTCTTTGAGTTCTTTTTCATTTTTTTCTTTGCGTATTTTTTCCACATTCTTTTTTATGTTTCCTTTTTTGTACTCTTCTTCGTATTTTTTGAAATCATAATTATCGTCAATGGCGAGAGTAAAGCCATTTTTGAAGAAATGGCAAGCAATTTTTTCATTGCGGAAATATCTTTCATAAATAGCTCTTTTTTCAGACCAGTTTGGTTCAAAATAGTTTTCCCACGTTTTAATGGAAAACAGGTAAGAAAAATACTCTGCATCCTCTTTTAATGAATAGTCAGCCCACATATCATGTAAAAACGTGCAGCCGTCTGATAATTTACAAAGAAGTTCTCCATCGTCCATCCATCTTCCTGTTCCAAACATGTAAGGACTTTTGTCTACAAAACTATGAGATCTTATCCATGCATGAAAAGTACAATCATCACTATAATAGTTACCACACATTTTTAGTGAAAATTTTCTCCAAAGATTGAACCATTTTTCATTTTTTTCATTTTTTTCTTCGTTTGACATTCTGCTAATGATTTTTATACAACCGAGCCAATCATTGTAAGTAAAGTTGTCTTTAAAAATAGAATTTGAATTAGTTTCAATTGATGAATAATCAACCATTTCTCCCTTTTATTATAGTACCTATTTAAAAGAATAAACTTTTTTACCACTATAATAAAAGAGTTATGTATGAAACATTAAACTTTTACATTAGCCAACTTTCTCCAAAACGTGCAGAAATTTACTCAGAATCTTGGTTTACAGTGGGATGTGCAATTTACAACTGTACCAACGGAAGCAAAGAAGGCTATGAAATATGGCACAAGTTTTCACAACAAGATAACAAAAAATATAACAAAAATGTTTGCGATAAAAAATGGGATTCATTTAAAAAACGCGTTAGATTTTATTCAATAAGATCGCTTGTTCCACTTATTTACAAAGATGGAGGGACAACATACAATCCCAGCCGAAGTCAAATAATAGAAGACGAAAACGTAAGAAATTTTGTTTATAACATTTTAATTCCAAAACTGTCAATACGAAGAATGAGAAACAGAACAGCACTTAACAACCTTTGTTCTGCAATGTACACCATGTCAGAAGGAAAGGATAGAAAAGCAATGCTGAATGTTTGTAAACGAATTAAAGATGATCATTTAAAATCGTACTTTGTTTCGTCATGGGATCATAAAGTTTTCCGGTTTTGTTGTGATATTAACAACATTATTAGCTGGTATAACAGTGATGAAAAGGAAAAACCCAATCCAAGAGCAACTAACGTTAAACCACATTTTCACAGCAACCCACTTTGGTTAGAACAAACAACGAATTACTTAAAAGCATATGACAACGCGGGTTTTACGCCAAGATACTTTAAGGTAAGTGCAGAGGAAAGAAAAAAGTTGGAACCAGCCATGGCAAGACGAAAACATACAAAAGAAATGCAAAAGTTAATGTTAACGCAGTAAGTCATATTTGAAATTTCTAAGATTTTTTCTTAGAAATTGGTCTTTATATAGAAAAACTATAATAAAAGGGAGAGATGAATAATTATAATAATGAATACGAAAACGAAGAATATGAAGAAAATGACGAATATGAAGTTGATGAAGATGATGAAGGATACGAGGTTTTTGTGGAAAATGAGGGCATAATGCATTGGTTTGAAACTTATGAAGAAATTTTTGAAGAGTTTGGTGAAATGGTAATATGGAATGACGAAAATGAAATGTATTTTGTTCAGCGTGAAGAAGAAGAAGAAGAAGAAGAAGAAGAAGAAGATGAGGAGCTAAATGATTGGTTGGATGATGTTATAAAAGTTTTACCAAAAAGTTGTTGTACCATTAACGAACTTTAATTAAATTATGAATTCCTATTTAAAAAAATAGGAATTTTTTGACGTTTATAATAATTTGTGTAGTAACCAGCCACCACCCCCACCGACTAATCCCATTGCCATGATTTGGTATTTTTTCATCTCATTTGGTGGTTGGTAAAAGTCTTCTAACCGTGGAGGCGGTATTTTACGTTGTTGTTGAAATTTTCTAAGTTCGCTAAATGCTTTGTTGGTTTCTTTCATATCACTTTTTGCATAGTAAAGTTCGGCTTTTAGCTTTTTTTCTTTGTCTTTTCGGATTGTTTCCTGTTCAGAAAAGAATTCTTTAGATTTTTGTAGTTTTTCCATTGCAAGATCATGTCTTTTGGTTTCTTCTTGGTAATCTGTTTTGTTAAATGTTGAGAATAGATACCCAGCGCCTGCAAAAGCAACCGCATTAAATAATCCTCCTACAACCATTGACACCATATTTATTAAGTACACTTTATACCTTTAAATTTTTAGGTATGTACCCGGCGGATTGTCCTTTTTTAATTAGAAAACTTCCTGCTGCAACAGCAACAGCTAGTTTTGCGGTTTCCTTTAGACTAGCTGGTGCAGCTAAAGGTTGTCCTGTTAAACGTTTAGAAACCATACTTACAGTTACAGCTCCTGCTGTAACTAACGCGGCATTGTATAAATCCTGAATTACTTCATTTTTAGTATCACCCATTTATTAGTATTTTTTTTTAAAAAGTTATAAAAAGTTCTAGTTCTGATGTGTCGTTGGATAGTGATCCTGATTTTTGTGTAATGAATACCGAAAACATAGCAAATTTTGATAAGTCATTTGTTTTTAATATTTCTGAAAATGAATAGGTTTTATTTAAAAAGAACATATTGTGTTTACTTCCATCCTTCGGTATTTTTAACAAACCAATATTTAGTTCCTCAATGAAAAAATATGAAAAAGTTCCTTTCTTATCCAGGAGTTCGAATGAGTATGTAATAACACCACTATCCATATCATTTCCTGTTGAAGTGGAAAAGGAGTGAGTTAAAAGGGTAATTGTTAATTTTGCGGTTAATCCATTTGCTGAAATATATTTGTAACCGAAAGAATCCGGTCTTAACGCATAAGAAGCAATATTTAGAACAGTTTTTGGATACCTTAGTGTGTATTGTAATGTTTTTCCGCTACTTATTACATTTGTTTTTTCAAAACCGTAGTTTAATGCCATTATTTTATTTTATCATTATTTCTAATAGTATATCACCAATCTCATGACTCGTTGTAAACTTTAGTTCGCTATAGATACCGTTGTTAAGTTTAGTTTCACTATTAATGTTATCATAGTGTGAAACGGTTCCCTTCAGGGATTGCGTTGTAGTAATTGGAAGAATTGCGATGGCGTTGTTACGCTGTCCTTGAAATGATGTTTCGTTTTTGTTAACAGCACTGCACTTAATATCAAAATACTTTAAACCAAGGTTAACATTAACAGATGTGTTAGAAACCCAACTGCTTCCTTTTGGAATAATCATTCGTGTTTTAGAGAATCCAAGTATTGGGGCCAGTTTTTCTAGGGAAAGGATTTCTGTTGGTGTAATTTTAATTTTTTGTGAATAATGCACTAGCTCTGCTTTTGCATTTACTTCCTTTAGTTTTTCAACAATCATGTTGGCAGTCCAATAACCAGTTTTAAACCATAATTTTTTGGAACCATTTACGATAAAAATAGGATCTATAATATTGTTAAAATCCCAGAACACACTTGCACACTTTACAGTCATTGTATTGTTTTCAATAACTAGAGGTTCATCAAATTTAACAATGGTTTCTTTTTCATTGTTTTTTCCCATAAAAATTCTTAGAAGACTCATTTATTTTAAAAAAATCATATGTTTTTTAACATATGATTTTACATGGCTGTTCAAATTTAACTTGTTACTATTTCATGGTTGTATGGATGTATTAGGTTAATTTCAAGACGACTATATTTTTTTTGTTTTAATGTTTCTTTTATTTTTTTTTCTTGGTCCTTGCTAATGTCTAGGTAATCATCTAAGATAACTTGCATATCTTTTCTGTTTGGATTGTAAAAAGACACTAGTTTGGATATGTTTTCACGAAATGGTTTAGCTATAGATGTAAGTTGTTGTGTGATTACTATTGTACTAATATGCATATGTCTTGCTCCAAATCCAAGTTTTACTAACTCGCTGGTTCGGTTTTTTACTGACTGTCCTGAAGCGCAGTCATCAAGTATAATTAGTGATGGATTACCTTTACAATAGTTAACAACAAATTTTAGAAGTTCCTCTGTTTGATCCTGATTACAAGGAATAACAAAGAAATTTGGGTCATTTAGGTGACTCCAGTTTAAATAGGTTTTGTTCCACTCAAATGTTGGACAAATTAAGAATATGTTTTCAAACTGTTTTGTATGTTTTTCTTCTAGCATTTTAAGAAGGTAATGTGTTTTTCCACATCCCGTCATCCCGACTATTATCATGTTAAAGGGGTTCATTTATTTAACTTAATAAGCAACTCCACGGAATTCACCGGCTTGTACCTTTAGGAGTCCATCTGAAAGAATGAAAATATGACAGTTAAGGTTTACTGTTGTTGCTTTTTTAGTAATTTCAAGCATAATTCCAGATTGTGTTGATAAAAGTTTTGTTCCATGGCCATATAGTTCATTGTCATCAATAGCTCTAAGATCGATCACCAAAGCAAACTTGTCATTTGCGTAAAAGCTGTTTGCGGAAACTGCACTGGTATCCTGTTTGAAAAGTCTTTCTGCCTCTTCAAATAATCTTCTTTTAACTATTCCCTGTGAGTAAACACTATTAGGAATGCCTTCAATAGTTACCTTCACATTTTCAATGTTTGGAAAAACAAACTCTTCACTTCCCCCGCGAGTTTTCTTTGTGAAAAACATTACGACGGCTTTCATGCTTTTTCGTGGAAGATTAATGGTTTCGTTAACAAGGGTTGTTGTTTTGTTCCATTCCACTGTTTTTAGGAGGGTAACGTGTTCGAAGCTAAGAGTTCTTCCTGCATTATATCCACTTTCTACTTCGCGCATAAGATCGGGATTAGTAATGGTTTCAAATTCCAGTTCCATGTTTTCCAGACTATAACCATCCACTGTTTGACTGCTTTGTGCCTGCATAATTTCAGAGGCTTGTGGAAGTGTAATGATATACTGTAAGTCGTTTGACATGTTGTAAGGAGCATATAAACCATGATCCATAAGAATTTTTCCTAGTTGAATTCTCTGCTTGGTTCCGTAAACTGTTGCATATGCATCAGATGAAGCATCATCAGACTTTGAGATAACCTTACGCTGGTTTTCAGTTGCGACGCCATCTTCTAACATATTTGCACGAACATCGCGGTTTAACCACAAATCGTCGTAAGTTCTGAGTAAGCTTTCTCCTGCATTGTCATATATAATTTCACCTGCAAATTTTACTTTTAATTGCTTTTGAAGTTGCTTTGCAAGATTGTTGTTAAACCATGATTTGGTGTTCGCATTTTTAAAGTCAAAAACCAGAAACATTTTGTCGGGAACAAGTGTTGTTCCGGGTTTAAGTTTTGGAATTTGAATGTAAATTTCTTCACCAGGATTGGCTTTGTTTGGATTAAATGTTGTTACATGTCTTGTTCGTTCACCAGTTATTTCACTTTTTTGTAAGCGTTTGTAACCTGGTTTTAACTTAGTTTGTCGATCCTTATTCATTTATTAGTAAAAAAAGTTTAAAAAAAAGTGGAAAAAAGTTAAATGTCATCGTTATCAAGATTGTTAAACTTTACTTTTGTTGGTGAAGGTTTTGGTGATGGATGACTGTTTGAAACTTCGCTACGCTTTACTACGTTTTGTTCCGCTTCGTTGTTATCTTTTGTTTCCTGTTTATATCTTTGCCATGCTATGTAAGTTCCTATTACACCTGCTGCAACACCAACTATGGTTAAAGATGTTGATATGCCAGGTAATTGTAATGCACTTTCTTCATAATTTTTTTGCAGAAGAGCTTCTTTTTTCCGTGCTTTTGCGTTTTTGCTCATTTCAGCTAATCTGTATCCCTGAGCAACTCTTTTTGGATTTTTTATCCTTTCTTTTGGTTCAGGTTTTGTAATAGTTTGTTGTTCTTCGCTCATTTATTAGTATACTATTTTGCTATTTTTTGCTATATTTTGTTATTTTTTTGCTATTTTTTGTTTAAAAATACGCAATAGCTAGTTATACAGCTAGTTATATAGCTAGTTATACAGCTAGTTATTTTTTGCTATAATTTGTTTAAAAACATGCAATAGCTAGCTATGAAAAACACTATAATAAAAGAATGAATGACTACGATAATTGTTATCATAAACGAAAAGAAGAAATTAATGGAACTCTTTTCTGTATAAGTTGTGGATTAGTTTTTGAACAGGTATCTTTTACATATTGCCATTTTAAAGACAAAAAACTTTCTAAAAAGAAAAAAATTTCCAAAAGAATGGAACATTACAACAAAACAGTAACACAAATGTTTCCAGATGTTAACATATCATTTGGAAACGCAATAATGAAAAATTTAGAAAAAAATTTTGAGCAACTAAAAGGGAGTATTGGTTCATTTCCGAACATAAAAGTTGTTATTTACTATATTCTTATTTGTTCTGATATGAATGATCTTGCAGACACAATTACCTTACCAAAAAGTAGAACTTCCTTTTATGTATTAGAAAAACGTATTAAACATGAGGAAAGTACCAGCAAGTGAAGCACCAAAAACTAATGGTAACATTAGTTCAGAATCTTGGCTATAACCCTCCATATAGGATGTTTTGTTTGTAAATTTTTGTGAGTTTGCTGGTAGTTGTTGTTCACTTTGTTCCACTACGCTTTGCTGTGGTTCCACTACGCTTTGCTGTGGAATAGCAATTATTTTGTTAATGTTTTTATTGTTGCCAAATGTCATTCTACCTGTTGCCAGTGTTAGTGTGTTGTTAAATCCACTAATTGGGTTAATAAGGATTCTCATATCTGATGGTATGAGAATTAAACCCGGTGAAATAGCAAAATTTAGGATAACGTTGGTATTGCTAATAGCTGTTCGCATATTTGAGATGGCCACAGTTGTATCATCTTGTGCTATTGTATCTCTCATAAGTTTTAAAAAAACATCTTGTGTTTGTGTGCTTTTTGCTCCCTGATTAATGATACTCCATCTGGTTCTTGCTTGAGCACCTAAAATACAGTAAACATAGCTTTCTATGGATTGTTGAAATAGTTTTTGACCTAAAGGTGTTATCCCTTTTGAAGATTTAGGAACAAAAAGTAAAAAGTCATTATCTTTTTTTGGTTTTCCACCCATATATTTTTCATATTTTATGTTCGCGCCATAATTAATGTAATTTGCATGGTCTTTTACATATCTTATATTTTGTGTGGTGTATCCAAGATTGTCTTGTTGTTCTTGAAATTTTTTTAGTTTCATGGTTGTATCACTATATTGTGTTCTCCATATTTTTCTAACTGGTGTATGTTCTTGCAGTAATTTTAGGTGTTTTCCAATCATATATTTTTTAAGTTTTGTAGGATCTCTTAAAAACCTTCTTAAATGATATGCAAGGTGATACTGTGCAATACTTGTGATTATATTTGAGCTAGCTCTTGGAATTTTATTTGTTAAATGTTCTGCTGAAATTCCACACAAATTAGTAATTACATAGGTCGCAGCTATTGCAGTAAAATATGGATTGTTTATGTAGTCAAATTCCTCTTTCGCATATGGTTTCTTTTCCTCTGCATCCTTATCAACAACAGGCTTTACGTAAGCTGTGTCTAGTTTTTCAAAATGTGCGGTGAACTTTTTGTTTTCAGTTACAAAAATAGAAATAACATCTAAATTTAATGAAAGATCCTCATTGAGTTTGGGATTTGGCAAATCTTGTGTAACGGTCCATCCTATTGGCCAGTATAAATACTGTGTCCAATCAGGGTTGTTTTTAAAGGCGTCCGATGTAATGTTAAGAGTTGAGGAAAAGTCATTTGGTTCTTTAAAAAGCACCTCCCTAGTGTCAACTTTTCCTTTGTTATTAAGCCAAACAGAGAAAATAAACCTGCTTACATCAGCATTTGGATATTTTTCTAAAAACTCTTTACGGAGTTTGGCTTTTTCTGATGGTCCTCCTTTAACCGCACCTTTGTAATCTTTTTCATATAATGCCTTAAGACGTTGTAGTTCTTTTGGCGAGTAAACGTTTGTCATCATTTTATTTATAACCACAAATAAAATGACAACTTTAACATTACTTGACCTCGAATTAAGAAATATATATTACAATCCTGTAACTGGTTATCAAAGTGCGGAAAAGCTGTATCAAAAGGCGGTTGAACAAAATGTGGAAGGTGTTACAAGAAAGCTTGTAAAGGAGTGGCTGTCTTCGCAAAGTACATACACAATACATAAACCGCTAAAAAAACCACGTAAAACGCAAAGAACTTTTGTTAAAAATTTAGCTGATCAGCTTCAGATGGACTTAGTGGATATGGCTAAGTTTAGTTCTGCAAATAAGAAGTTTAACTGGATTTTAACGGGAGTTGAAATTTTAAGCAGATTTGCTTTTGCTATTCCTGTACATAGAAAAAATACAGAAAGTATGGTAGATGGTGTTGGTAAAATGCTAAAGGAATTTAAACATCACTTTCAAAAATATCCTGAGGTTGTTCAGTTTGACAATGGCAATGAATTTTACAATGTTGGAGTAAAAATCCTTCTAAAATCTCATAACATAGAGTACTTTTCAACACTTTCAGTGTTGCGTGCGCGATTGTGGGAGCCGTAATAAAACTAAAAAAAGCCGTAAATGTAAAAAAACATGAAAAAAAGTCAAAAATAAATATTTTCAAGTTAATAAAAACACAAAAAATAGTTAAGTTATTCCTTTCACCAAAAAGAAACCACTTTAATAACATTAAGTAAAAAACTGCTCGCGTAAACTTAAAAAGAAAGAGTTTTAAAGCAATCATACTAATAAATTTCAGCTTTTGATTTAAGTCCCTTCAAAAAAGTTGCGTGCGTAATTGTGGGAGTCACAAATCCTATGTGCGCATGCGTAGTTACGAATTGGCTTAAAAATCACTTTTTTGCGTGTATAAATAAAAAAAATATATATATAATAAAAGAAACACAATGACAACATATACACTTAGACAATTACGTCAAATTGGAAAAGAACAAGGAATTAAAAACACTTCCGTAATGAACACAGCAACGTTATGTGGATTACTTAATATTCCGTTAGTAAGAAACCAAATTTTTGACATACACAACAAAGACAAAATTACCAAGCCGGTTTGTATTATTTTCGAAAACAAAGACTCGGGTGAAAAAATAGAATTTCCAAGCATATACAATGCAGCAAAACAACTTAATATTAATCCAAGTTGTATCCCTTTTTACATAAAAAAAGGATCAATAATAACGTTTAAGGAAAATAAATATACGGTTAAACGTAAAGAAGTATAACTTCGCTACGATTTCTTATAAGATTTTACCTTATAAGAAATTGAATCGATATTTTTTTTTTTTTTTTTACTATAATAAAAGAGATGTGGAACAATAATATTGCAAAATATATTAAAAAGCTCCAGTCAAAAAAGGAGCAGCAACTCAAACAACAAGAAGAAAAACTACAACGACAAGAAGAAAAACTTCAATGGCAAATTCAACGACAAGAACAAAAACACAAAATTCAACAAGAAAAACTTCGACGACAAGAAGAAAAACTTAAGCAAAAGTTACAACAAAAATTGGACAAAACATTGGAAAAAGCTAAGAAAGCGTGGAACAAACAAGAACTCAAGGAACTTAAGAAAAAACAACACAAGGAAACAATCAAGTGGAGAAAAGAAATTAAACAAGAATCAAAACGTCAATTTAATCTCAAAGAAGGACCTAAATGGAATGGATCTAAAAAACTCGGAAACGTCCGAGAAAAACTTAGCAAAAAGTTGTGGAGCGTTCACAACAACAAACAAAAAATTCAAAACATGTCCACCGACACCCACGCTACACTCGTTTTAGACGCCCTAAGAGGAAAGGCAGCCAGATGGGCTATTCCTGGAAACGGAATTAAAGACCCAAATATCTTTTTGGAAAACACCACCCCGGCCGTAAAAAAACTAATTAATAACACAGACAGTATTGGAAAAAAAGTAATTTCTGTACTTACTTGTAAGTTAATCAAACACAACCTAGAAACAGGTGAAGACGAAATCTCCACCGTCTATTTTAGAAGTTATGCACACTCCATGATTACGGAAGAGGAGACCACAGCGGAATACGAACAAATGAAAAAGAAGATGCTTGAATCCCTTGCAACCCATCAAAGAAATGGAAGTGGATGGAGGTTGCACTCTGTGGATTTACTTGAAATTTTCATTGTAAAATATAAACCAATGAAGGGAAAAAGCTACAAACCATTACCAGCCTTCATAAAAACAAAAAAAGCTATCATCAACATAAAAAACAATGATGACATGTGTTTTAAGTGGGCCGTTACAAGAGCTTTAAACCCCGTAGAAGAAAAAAACGAAAGGGTAACAAAGCTGCTAAAACAGCAATCCGAAAAACTTAACTGGGGTGAAACACCATTCCCAACAGCAATCAAAGATATCCCTAAGTTTGAAAAGAAAAACAAACTTAGCATAAATGTCCTTAGTTATGACGACGAAGTCAAAAAAGTCTTTCCACTAAAAATTAGCAAAGAGGAAAGCAAAAACACCATAACCCTATTCCTCTATGACAATCACTACAGTGTTGTCAAAAACATAAGTAGACTTCTCAGTATACAACTAAGTAACAGAAACGGACACAAACACATCTGTACCCGCTGTTTCAACAGCTTCGGAAGCGAAGAAACACTAACCAAACACAAAGAAGTCTGCAACACACACACCCCTCAAAATCATATATACCCAAATGAGGGTTCCACAGTGTTTTTCAAACAATATCAAAAAACTGCTGATGTTCCATTCGTCATCTACGCTGACTTTGAGTCATTCATCCTTCCTATTGACACGGTACAAAAGGATGACAAGAAAAGTCATACAACTGCATACCAAAAACACCAACCTAGTGGGTTCTGTTACACAGTTAAATGTATAGATGAAAACGTGTACAAAACCAAAACTGTGTTGTACACAATGGAAGAAGAAGGAGAAGATATAGGCAAAAAGTTTGTGGAATCCGTGGAAAATGAAATGCGAGAAATATATAAAATTACAAAGGTAGACAAACCGATCAAAATGAACAGAGCGGAAGAAAACTCCTTTCAAGAAGCAGAAAACTGTTACGCTTGTGGAAAAGCTTTAAACACCGACCGAGTTAGAGACCACTGTCATCTAACAGGAAAATACCGGGGTGCGGCTCACAACCTATGCAACCTAAGAATGAAAAAACCCACTTTCATCCCTGTACTCTTCCATAACTTAGAGGGATACGACTCTCACCTGTTTGTGAAAAGTTTGGGACTCTCCGAAGGTAAGATCGACTGTATTCCAAAGACGGATGAAAAGTACATCAGTTTTTCTAAAAAAGTTGTTATGGAATCAGGAATTAACAACAAGGGAAAAATTTGGGAAACTAAATGCGAGTTAAGATTTCTTGACTCGCTAAAATTTACCCTAAGTTCGTTAAACGCACTAGTCAAAAATTTAGGAACAAACCAGTTCTTAGCTGTGGAAAAAGGGATGGGTGGGACGCACAGTAAGGAACAAGTAAATTTGTTAAAAAAGAAGGGAGTTTTTCCCTATGAATTCATGACAGAATTTAGCAAACTCAGTCATAACACCTTACCGGAAAAGGAGGAATTTTACTCCAAACTGACTGACACACACATCTCGGATAAGGATTACGAACACGCTAAAAATGTTTGGTCATCCTTTGGTTGTAAGACTATGCGAGATTACCATAATCTCTACTTAAAAACTGACGTCTTGTTATTAGCTGACGTCATGGAAAACTTTAGAAAAGTTTGCAAACAAAACTACGGACTCGACCCATTGTGGTATTTCACATCACCAGGATTAGCTTGGGACGCTGCACTTAAGTTAACAGGAGTAGAACTGGATTTGTTGACAGATCCAGATATGTACCTAATGGTTGAGAAGGGTATTCGAGGAGGAATCAGCACCATCACCAAAGGACATGCTAAGGCAAACAATAAGTATATGGAAAACCATAACCAGGAAAAAGAGGATGTATTCATCCCATACTTGGATGCTAACAATTTGTATGGATGGGCTATGTCAAAACCCCTCCCAATCAAAAACTTCAGTTGGATTCCTGAAAATGAACTAAATGGGTGGGAAAAAATACCATGTATTTTAGAAGTGAACTTGGAGTATCCGGAAAAACTCCATGAGTTACATAATGAATACCCACTAGCAGCTGAACGAGTTACAGTTAACAAAGTGGACAAACTTATTCCAAATCTAAACAACAAAGAAAAATATGTAATTCATCATCAAAGTTTAAAACAGTGTATAAGTCTTGGGTTAAAACTAACTAAAATTCATCGCGGTATTACATTTGTTGAAAAACCGTGGTTAAAGGAATATATTAAGTTAAACACTGACTTAAGAACAAAAGCCACCTCAGATTTCGAAAAAGATTTCTTCAAATTAATGAATAACTCCGTTTTCGGAAAGACTATGGAAAATGTAAGAAATAGAGTAGATGTAAGATTAGTAACCAATGAGTCACAACTGGAAAAACTAGCTTGTAAGTCTAACTTTAACGGAGTCAATATCTTTTCAGAAAACCTTGTGGCTGTCCACATGAAAAAGACTTCAGTTAAACTCAATAAGCCAATATATCTTGGGATGAGTATCCTAGATCTTAGTAAAACCCTAATGTATGACTTCCATTATAATTACATCAAACCAAAATACGGAAAAAAGGCAAGTCTGTTATTTACCGACACAGACAGCCTTTGTTATGAGATTAAGACTCAGGATTTCTTTCAAGACATCTCAAAAGATGTTAGCAGTAAGTTTGACACGAGTAACTTTGGAAAAAGTCATCCAAGTGGAATTCCAGTTGGAATTAACAAAAAGGTAATTGGAATGATGAAAAGCGAAACGGGAGCAAAACAAATTTCCGAATTTGTATGGATTGCGTAGCAAACTATACGCTTACAAGATGGACAAAGCGCTAAACGAGGAAACACAAAAATGGGAAAGCGCAGAGGAAAAGAAGTGTAAGGGTACCAAGAAAAATGTGGTTAAGAATGAAATAACATTCGCGGATTATAAGAACTGCTTATTCACTCAGGAAAAATTACTAAAAGGTATGAATACGTTTAGAAGCCGGCAGCACGAAATTTACACGGAACATATCAACAAGATAGCACTTTCGGCAGACGACGACAAAAGAATAATTTTAGAAGACGGAATTCGGACTTTGGCAATCGGTCATAAAAATATCAGGAATACAGAAATGCGGAAAAAATATTCAGGATACTGGGAGTGCGTCAAAAATGTCGGATACTGGTAATCGGCAATTCGGCTTCGGCTTTCGGAAAATTGGGAAATTTGGGGGAAATGGGAAATTCATATTTTTAAAAAATATGAATTAAAATTACCGGATGTGTTGTAATGAAAGAGATAACTTGGTTTTTAAAAGTGAAATCTCAAAATGTCCCAGAACTCTCCTTTTTCCACTACTTCTGCTGAATATAATAAATCTAGATGCAGTATTTGTAAATCAATACAACTGATATACATTAGGCATCCAGGTGAGGAAACCACTCCTAGTACTGAACAGTGAACAAGTGAAACAGTGAAAGCACAAAATATCTATTATCTAATTTCAGTTGTCACATGAGTTCTCAAAACCAAAACACTAATTTACAGTACAAATGAGTTTTTGTGTTTTACCGCTGTCAGTGTGAGTGATCTGTTGATTGAAAACTTACAGCTTTGGTCTCTTCTCTGACACCAACACTCTGCTCTAATTGGGTGGTTGTTCCTCCTTCACTGATTACACCTTGTACTGGACTGCTGACTTGGTTGGTAAAACTTAAAGTTGACTGACTGACTTTGTTTGTTCCAGCTGACAGTCTCTGTCTACTTGACCTGGCGACAGATCTTGGCTGAGTACTGACCTCATCTTCAATTAGGGTGCCAATGTCTGGTATTTCATCAGCAACATCTTCCAACTCATTAATTTCATCCAGTTCCCACAGCTTTAATTTTTTCTTTGCTCTGACATAAATAGGGCCTTGTTTGCATACAGCATGAATATTTTCACCTGACGGCGGCTCTTTATTTCCAAATAAATTTAGTGGACAAATATTTTGCCCAATGCTTTTGACAAAGTCAAAGTGAACAAGTTCACCTTCCTCATCTTCCAATTTATGAACAAAAGCACCACCAATCTATATCAAACAAACAAACAAATGGAATAACAAAGCAAAAAGCCAAGAGATGAAGCAATATAAAAATTAGTCCATTAGCATACACAGTTTACATTACAGCATGTCCTGTACTACATATCACAAACAGTACCAGTAGGAATCCAAAATTTCTACCCATGCATGCCTGTGACTCCCTAGCATTCTACTCTATAACACACAATTGTACGACTCTGATGTCCACATACTCCAAGCATCACTGATGCATATGACCATAGGAATTTTAGGGGGCCTATTGAATAAGGCCAGCAAGGGCCCAGGAAAGCTCTGATGAAAGATAAAAAATTTGAAAACACAAGAGTCCCTATTCCCTAATTCTATTTGTTTTTGGGCCTAAAACACTCTGGGTGGGCCTGGTTACAAATTAGAAAACCCCCATGCACTGTTTTAGTGCATGTTCTATTTGCATGCATATCTATCCTGTCTACGCATACCTATCCTGGGGGATAGGGGCAGATAAGTATATATACGTTCCTTAGGTTATATAAAAGTAATGTTTCCTAGGACACGAGGACGTTTTGACCAGAGGACCCAGGGACGTTTTGACAAGAGGACCCAGGGACGTTTTGACCCTAGGACCTGGGGACGTTCTGACATAAGGACATTTTGACTGGAACATGGTAATCTAAAGACTACAAAGTGGAACATTTCAACATTGTTTGTAGTTTGCATAGTATGGCATTTTATAGGAAAATTTTCTTGATAATTTCATGAAGTCTGCCTTGTAAACGACCTTAGACTCTGGCACAATGAGTTGACCTGTGGAAAATACATCAACCCCTTCAGCCTTCTGGAAATGGCTTATTGCATTTAAAAACTGTACACCCCCTGTTGAGGACCTTGGAGTTGAGGACCTTGGAATTCAGAAATTATTGACCCTCCCCTGGATTTCCACATGCCACTGAAATACCCCCTGGAAATGCTAAAAATACTGTTATTTTTTGGGGTCCAGTCCCCCTGGAATTCCAGGTCATTTTTGGAAAGACTCCCCCTGGAATTTAATTTTTGAATTGCCCTTGACCACGACCCCCGCGTGGAAGACTTAAATCGACGCGCCATTTCACCTTCCACAGAAGTACACAGGTTGCCTGGATTACCTCTGGCTTCACTTGTGGACTGCATTGAGTCATAAACCCTTCGAACAATTGAAGTTAACGTAGACTCATTTAGCTCAATTGAGTTAAAACTGCCAGGCGTCTCACGAGAAGATGACGCACCCGCCATATTTACATTTCAAGCGTTTCTTCTGATTATAGGTCAGCGGTAGTAACGTATCTGGTTGAGTACTTCATTAAAGCGAGCATGAATCTTGATATAAATATATTTCAATCTTGATACAAATATGAAACTAGATATAAATATGCAAACGTGATATGCGTATATGAATCTTGGTATAAATATATGAATCTTGATATAAATATATGAATCTTGGTATAAATATATGAATCTTGATATAAATATATGAATCTTGATACAAATATATGAATCTTGTTATAAATATATTGAATCTTGATACAAATATAGGAATCTTGATATAAATATATGAATCTTGATACAAATATATGAATCTTGGTATAAATATATGAATCTTGATATTAGTATATAGAAATCTTGATATAAACAAATAGATCTTAATATAAATATGTCGATCCTGATGTTTTGTCCCTTTTCTAAAAGCATAACCCCTTCCAAATAATATTATTTTACATGTCATTTCTCAAGTATTTTATGTTAAAAGAACCATATTGTGCTGGGGGCCTGGGAAAACTGCCCAACATTACCACCCTGGATGGATCTGCTAATCAGCCATTTTATCAGGCAACCGTTTTGGGAAATTTGGTAATGCCCACAGTCTATTAGGGTGCTACTGTAGTAAACTACAGGAAAATACTTTTAGAATAGATGCACTATAGTTGTGAAACAGATTTTTAGGTCTAAATACCAGATAATTCATGTTATGGAAGACAGCCTATGTCAAGTGTTTTGTAGTCTGCTTGTTTACACCCAACATCAGCTGAAAGTTTATTATTTTCAGATTGTAGTCATTGTACATGTGTTTATTTGATTGTTTGTATGTTTACTGCGTGTTTTATATTATGTATATACATTTCCCCTTTTCTTTTTGTGGATTTCTCATCTTTACTGTCGTGGCAATAGAAGCGTTTCTAAAATATTGTTGCAATACATTGCTCAAGTTGATCAATTCATTTGATGAAAATTATTGCTAACTTCCTGTTTTGAGTTCTCTTTTGAATTTGATGTTATGTTTCACTTTGGTTTTTCTTTTGTTATATTTGTATCTACTGCGCATGCGCGAGTAGATACATTGCCGTCGTGCGTGTAATGTAAGTTAAGTTAAGTTAACAAAAGAATGCCTTCGGAGCCAATCAAAACATAGAATTAAACGATTGACTGACGACAGACCGCCAAAATTGTAAACCAAGTACTTCATGTAAGTCAATGCTATGGCAGCATGGAGCGAAATCAGTTCAAGGAGCGAGAATATTTTATATTTCAAGAATAGAAGTTTTTACAAGCTTGTTAAGTATTTTAAGTCTGAATCGTAGTCAATTTTTAAATGTGATGTACTGTAGACGTTGTTGGAATGATAAGTTTTTGAAAGCCTCTTAATAGTCTTTGGACAATTTCATATTCAGACGAGGCCATTTATATGGCCAACATGTTTACAGTATTCAGCAGTCTGATCGAGCTTTGTAAACTGACAAGGCTGTGCATTGCTGAACAGAAATGAAATTTTCTTCTAAGAAAACAAAACTAGCTTCATGATCAAGTAACAATGTGCAAAACCTGTGGTAGTCCATGAGCGAAATTATTATGCTATTAAATAACATATTGTACAATAGTCAAATGTCAGTGACAGGCTATGTAGAGAGTGTGAAACCGAAACGTCAAGTCTTTATATTTATAATGGGGTAATTAAATTGTATGCTGCAGTTGTCAATGTCATGCAAAAATTTATGTCATGAATGGCAAATATTTATTCTACCTTTTACTGCATGCATGCATGCAGCATGCATATAGTATACATCTACTCTTGAAGAACAATTAATGTATAGTTGCTAAGTTGCTTTCATAATTTTGATGACAATTGCTGGAGATCTTCGTTCACAACTTCATTATTTCTAAACTTTACAGCAGTCGTACTTCAGGTGCTTGTTATCTCAAACGATTTTCCTTTACCTACCAACTGGATTGCATTATTGTTTGACAAATTGTTGCAACAAAGTTATTTAAACACTTTAGTCAAATTTTGTGAGTTATTGGTGTACTGTATTAAAATTTGATTGGCCTACTAAACAATAACCATACTTTATTACCATAGGTTTTAAATAGTACCATAGCTTTAATAGTCAAGCTATTATAACACTACCTCTCACCACGAGGACCTAACTGAAGCCCAATTTGATTTGAATTGGTGACCATGCACATATCTGCATGGGCTTTGGACTCATGCTTTTGTGCCAGATATGAGTAGAGTTGTTAGTGCTCAACCTCCTGTGCTTTGCTGGCTTTACTCTGAGTTCCTTTCTTAAGGTAAAAACACAGCATGGCTAGCATCGACAAAAATCTTGTTCAGCTCTTATAATACGTCAATTATATTTATTTTTTTGTTATTCTGCGGTTTTTACAACTTTCTAGCTGTGTTGTGAAACGTCCCGGTCGCAATTGTCCCGCTAGAAAACAGTCTCATTAGTCATATAAACCCGGGATGAAAAACGTCCCGTCCCCCGCTTACTTGTCCCGTCCCGGCTCCCATGTAAACGGCCCCTGAGAACTGTATGTTATTTTATATAATAATTGTAATAATAGATTTGCAGTAATTGACCTCTGTTGTGGTTTCTCTTATATGGTTATCTTATCTTATTTGTTTGTTTACATAATATTTATAAATATATCACTTGTGATCAAGGCAAACTTAAATACAAAAAATGGAAAATAAAATATTACTCTGTCTATATAATGCCAGACAATTTTACTTGTCAAATGTAGAACCCTCGACAAGCCCAGGCAGCAACAGATTAAGAAAAGGAAAAACAAAAGAAATTGGGCATTTTCACCATTCACCAATAGGAAAATTTTAATTAGCAGCTTCAATAGTTAAATTAGGCCTTGTTTATCTCATGACACACCCACATTTCATTGTTCTAACAGACTGGTTAAATCCTTTATTCAACTGATTAGCATGCAGATGAGTACGCATAACTAGTTATCTCATTGTTTTGACTGCTTATCGCATACTAATGAGTATTTTCCTTTCTAACTCATGTTTCTTTCTCGGTAAGTTAAATAAAAAATAAAATGCGGCCCCTCGTGGCTGTTAAGCTTCACTCACGATGTTAAATCCCATATCACACTCATGGCCATCAATTAATCCATACTTAGCCTAGCTTTCCCCTGGTTGTCTCCGTGAATAATTACTTGAAGGGGGGAAAAGCATTCATCAGTGTTTGTACTCAAATGTTTTTTTATCCAGATTCTTTTTTTTTGTCCAGATGTTAATTGTGAATATGAAAACTCCAATAATATGTGGTCCAATGTACCAGCTGTATCCACTTTTGCCTTATCTGAATGTAAAGCTTTGCCATCAGGGATAACAGATCCACTGGAAGCCTTGCAAAAATTCAGAGAAACTATAGATCTGGATGCTCCACCTGCTCGTATTCACATTGATAGAATGACAGACGATTTTGAACAAGATGTTATGGCATTGTACAAATCAAGAAATATAAACCTAAGAAGTAAGCCAAAGGTCCGTTTTGATGGGGAGAGTGGGGTGGGTGCTGGCCCTGTCCGAGAGTTTTTTGTTCTTTCAATGGATCTGCTTCAAAATGGGCTGACCATAGATGGACAGCGAAAACCACTTTTGGAAGGTCAAGAAGATCATAAAGTTCCTGTGTTCAGCCTTCTGCTTAAACAGTGTGGTATTTTTAGAGCAATGGGAAGAATGATTGGCCATTCATTGTTGAATGGTGGCCCTGCTGTTTATGGCATATCCCCTGCCATTTTGAATTATTGGACATCAGATTCAGATGAATCTGAATATCAGCATCAGATGCCTGTATCCCTTGAGGATGTTGCCGATGTAGAGTTGCGTTCGTACATCACTCCGGTATTATAATCTGCACATTTAGTGGCATACTTAATTTGATAATTTTCCTGCTCTGTGAGTTGAAATTATCATAGAATGGGTTAGCAAAGTTAGTGGTCCCTCAAAGCAACATGTTACATCCTGTAGAGCTTTTCATCTGAACCAGATACCCACATGCAGTAATGTAATGATACTTTCCTATATATACAGTGTGTATAAAAAAACCCTGAACCCTTAGAAAACAACCTATTGTAGTAGTTTGTAAGCCCTAAAAGCGCTGCGTTATAAATTAATCAGCACATAAGTTAAACGAAGCGAAAAAGCTTTTAAATACTTTCACCATGCATACACCTCAAGTTATCTTAATTTCCCAGGTGTATAAGACCGTGTGTTTTACGCATCTGTGGGTTCAGCGAAGTGCTTAGGGCTTTCAAACTACTACAATAGGTTGTTTTCTAAGGGTTCAGGGTTTTTTTTATACACACTGTAGAAACGTACATATATGTATGCTTGTATTGCCTGCAGAAAAGAAAGTAATAATATTATTACAAACATGGCAATAATATTATTACAAACAGGCACGCAGACAGACACGCAGACAGACACGCAGACAGACACGCAGGCAGACACGCAGGCAGACACGCAGGCAGACACAGTTTGACTATTTCAATTACAATAGATTCCGTTTCTTCGGACATTAAATCTGATCGGACTCTATAGTTAATATGGTTTTTTATATAAACACATACGCCTCCACCATTTCGATTGCGATCCTTTCTAACTAACTCATAGTTATTTAGTCGAACCTGGTTATCATTAATATTGCTATCAAGCCTCGTTTCGTTAAAGGCAATTAAGTCAATATTTTGCTCAGATAACCAAGTACGAAATTCATCTATATGCAAGGGGAGACTTACAATATTTAACGAGACCATTTTGAAACCTCTTACCTTAGGCATTTGTAAGCAATCTCGCGTCGCATCATCGCTTCCATCAGTTGGTCAATGCAAATTAGACAAATAGTTTTTAAAGTTTTTTACCAAATTAATTGTCCCGCTCATGTTAAGGTGAAATTTACTGCCGTTCAGACAAGAGGAATCAATATTATCGTTTGATATGACCTTCCAATCTCTTGTTTTTGCGAACGAACATAGGGTTCTGTTAACAGAGATGCGCTTCTGTTCAAGTTCGGCTGAGTCTTGTCGGGTAGTTAATTGTGATATTCCAATCTTGGTATGAGGGGATTCACGTTCGATGGTTTCACAAATTTTAACGATTTCTTCAGCAATAACAGTGGGATCGTCCGTCTTCAGGTTGTTTGTCCCGATGTGAAGTATTAAGTTATCTGGTTTACTTCTTATCGATGGCTTTATATAATCTTCCATAGCATCTATTTTTGCTCCAGAAAACGACTTTACAGATATCCTATTCGACTTATCTGACATCTTCCAGCCTTGAAGCTTTGATAATATGGAGTCACCGGCTATTATCGTTGTCTTGCATTTATCAGCTTCTGTTGGTTTACAAATTCATCGTTTGTTGGGGTTTTCGATGCATTATCTTTCACGGATTCATCTGTATTGTTTCTCTTTCTCTTAGGATTTTTAGATTTTTAGATTTTTAGACGGACGGACGGACGGACGGACCGACGGACGGACGGACCGACGGACGGACCGACCGACGGACGGACGGACCGACCGACGGACGGACGGACGGACCGACGGACGGACCGACGCACGGACGGACGGACCGACGCACGGACCGACGCACGGACCGACGCACGGACCGACGCACGGACCGACGCACGGACCGACCGACGGATGGACGGACCGACGGATGGACGGACCGACGGACGGACGGACGGACCGACAGACGGACTGACCGACCGACCGACCGATTCACTTTTATTTGGTAATTCCATAAGTTATAAGAACTTCTTTACATGAAAGCCGTATAAAATTACAAAATATTTACATATTTTAAATAATATAAAACAGTTTTACATAATAAATATAATACATTTTAAAATAATACATTTTTATTTACATAGATTAGTCGACAATTTGTTTGACTGAAGATAATTTCTTTTTCAAAATTGTTTTTGATTTGGAAGTCTTCAAATCACGAGATAGAGAATTCCAAAGTTTTGCGCCTCTATATGAAAATGACCCTTTATAACATTCTGTTTTAGGAATATAATTCATGGCTACATTAAAATCATTTTCTCTAAGTCGTGATTTGTAAGCATTACTTTCCGAACAGTTTGAGAATAAATCACTTAAATATTTTGGAACATTGTGATTTATGGTATCATGCATTAATAAAGCTAAGTGCTTATCTCGTCTAAGGGCTAGATTATCCCAATCTAGATTTTTTAATAAATCTACTGACCTCGCGTCATAACCTTGGAAGGTTATTACGCGGGCAGCACGATTCTGTAATTTTTACTGTAGCATAACATAGCATAACTTCACAGCATGTACAGTACTGTAGTGTACACGTAGTAACTTTTCAGAAGGCAAATTGCCAATGTATCAGGGCATGAGATTTGTGCTATACAGTAAGCTCATTAACCCATGGGGATACCATGAAAATTTTTGAATTGGGCTAGTGAACAATTGTTGAACAGCAATCCTAATTAATTGTTGTTGTTCTTCACGTCTTGCATATTTTAGAAGTACTTCAAAGTATTCAACGTCAACTATTTGAAGATGGAATGCCACTACCTGATATGGCAGCTCTACAATCGTTGACAAAATGGTTGGCACACATTACACGTTTAGCAGGTGCAGACCCCCCTTCCCCCATTTCAATGTTGTATAGGACCTCAATGATGGGCTAATGGTGTTGTGATGCACATCGACACTCTATCATCGTAATGGGACCAACTCATGTCAAAACTTTCTCTCATGTCAAAACTTTCTTTCTCGTGTCAAAACTTTCTTTCTCATGTCAAAACTTTTTTCCCATGTCAAAACTTTCTCTCATGTCGAAACTTTCTTCCTCATGTCAAAACTTTTTTCCCATGTCAAAACTTTTTTCCCATGTCAAAACTTTCTTTCTCATGTCAAAACTTTCTTTCTCATGTCAAAACTTTTTTCCCATGTCAAAACTTTCTCTCATGTCAAAACTTTTTCTCATGTCAAAACTTTCTCTCGTGTCAAAACTTTTTCTCGTGTCAAAACTTTCTCTCATGTCAAAACTTTCTTTCTCGTGTCAAAACTTTTTTCCAATGTCAAAACCCACTCATGGTCATGGCTTCCAAAATGGCGCTGCCTGGAAAGTGCGTTTTTAAAGGTAAATGTGACCTTAATTGTCAAGTTTTTGTACTGAACGAACGCGACTCATTAAGTAGTAAATCTTCATGTGTAGCATGTAATCATTTGTGCGCATTCCATGAGCAGAATACCGGATCTTCTGATCGCTTTGCTGCTGCTTCGTCTTCGAACAACCAGAGTACTAGTGCGACCATTAATGACTGCAGATCTACTGTTAAGACATCTACAGCTTCTGGTACCTTCGGAAGAGTTAAGACTTTCGAGGCTTGGAAAGAAGCAAAAAGCTCGACCAGTTTGAGGAAGAAAAATGGTGCGAATCTAAAAAACCAGTTGAGGAGGAAGTGACGATCAACATTGGCATTATGCAGCTCGAGAAAAATACGATGATATTGAAACCTAAGTGGGGTAAGAGACTTCCTCTTAAAACTAAAAAAAGCTCTACCCGCAAGGGCATTTTGGAGAATGGTTTTGCAAAGTGGAAAATGTTCAACAAAACAATGATTGAAGAAAATGAAAACTATATGCTGTTGTATGAGGATGGAAGCGAAGCAGTATTTCTGCCAGGTGAAATAATTTTTTGTTCTTTCTAGATACAGAGAAGAACTTGGCCGTGACTATCGTAGAATAATCCTTTAGTGTAACTATTCATACCATGTTCTAGGAGAAGTTCCCAAAGATAGTGAATCTGAAGATGAGCAAGAGGGTTCTGGCTTGCACGACCTGAATACGGTTATGGAGGCACCAGAGGATTTGTCTATGGAGGAATTGTCACATCTGGATTCACATGAAAATCCCATTAAAAAGACAAAAGTCGTTGACAGTGATGAAGACTTGGAAGTTACAATAACAGGAGTTTCAAGCAACATGAATTACCCAGCATTCGATTCAAGTGCAACAGGAACATGCAGTGGAGTAAGTGCAGTTCCTGAAGAATTTCTGTGGGGAGACTGGGAAGAAGTAGAGGAAGATGAGCTTGTTAAGGCTGCGATTGCCCGTAGTTTAGATAATCAGCAGAACAAGGCTGAGGACATTGAACTGCTTCAACTAATTGAAGAATTTCGGAAAGATGTCATTAACCCTAATGAAACATGCTCTGTGGTGGTGCTGAGAAAGAAACTCCTGCAGACATGCATGAGGGCAGTTCAAGAAAATAACTTTGAGTTCAAGAAAGTGCCATGTGTAGTCTTCAGTGGTGAGGACTCTGCAGATCTTGGAGGGCCAAGGATGGAGTTTTTTAGACTCCCCATACAGGCAGTATGCAAAGAGTTTGGGGTATTTGAAGGCAACCCATACAAGCTTGTATTCAGTCATGATCATTCAGTAATCACCAGCAGAAAACCATTCCTAGCAGGCCAATTAATGGCTTGGAGCATTCTTCATGGTGGCCCTGGACCTCAGTCTGTGGCTGAGGATGTATTCTATTTAATGTTTGATCTACACGATCAAGTAGTTCCATCCCGAGCTGCCACAGTCATCTGTGAGGAAGGAATTTCAAAGTTGATCAACAAGTCTGTTAGAAGTCAACAGTGATGAGGATTTGCAAGTTTTCAAGAATGGCAATTCGGATTGGTTACTTGATCAAGGAATCTCATTACATGGAATTGGTAGGGATGCTTTACTGATGCAAGTAGTTAAACAAACTCTGTTTTACAGGTACTGTACATGTACATTTTATTATATAAAATAGAGTGTTACGTACGTTTTATTGATGTTTCCACCACTAATAAAAACAATAATCTCACATGTGTTAACTGATTATCACGGGATGCATTACGGTTTACTGCTCTATTTTTGTGGGGAAATAGGACTATTTTTTATAATAAACAGAACAACACATGAATGATTGGAAATTTGAAATTTATTTCTCGTGTTGACCAAGATAACCCATACCAAAATGTGCTATAGAATATTCTATGGAATATTCAATAGGAAATTGGGACATATTCTATAGAATATTCTATCGATTTCTATAGAATTTTAGAAATGCTGCAGAATATTCTATATATAATATTCTGTTGGGTCTAGAAATCCTATAGAATTATCCCATAGAGTCCCAAATTCCAATAAAATATTCTATAGGATTCTATACTCTATAGGACATTTTTGTAACTCGTTCACTTTGCTCTCGTGCGATATCCTAGTCAACACTCAAAATAAATGTCATATTTCCGTGCATCTGTGTATTATTCTCTATATATTTTCTAGTTATATATTGATTGTCCAATGTACCTTACAATGTAACAAATTCTAACATCCCTAATATTATCCTATTGACTTAACCAAGCCCTAAGACAAGATGTCTTAACAACTAGTAGGTCACTGGTAACTATAGAGGTGAATGACTGGGTGTCACTCAGCATACTTAATTTGGTAATTGCAGCATTTCCCAATTACAGTATGCAAGTGGGCTCTGTGGTGATAAAAGGAAATAAAAAAAAGCTGTAGTGTTATGTAATTAGTAAATCCTAATATTGACCAGAACCTTTCTAGACTTTCAAGAATATGTTTTAATGAAAATTTGTTTTTTTTTGTTTTTGATGGAAGGCTGTGGCCCCTTTAAACTCTGCTAGGCTCAATCTTGTCTCCAGAGCAAGCATTTTATCACCCATACTGTATGTCAGAGAACGAAGGTTCTGGGACCCAAATCTCATTTTGGGTACCACAAATTGTGTTAATGCTTCAAATTATATCATTGTACGCAATCTTCTCATAAAAATATTTATTTTTATGCTCAATATTGCAGTATTTTATTTTTAAATACTATTTCTGTCTTTTAGAGTTAAGCCCTCCATTGACCTATTCCTGGATGGAATGGATACTGTTGGTCAATTTCTGACCAAATATTTGAGGAGGAACCCCAAGGCATTCCTCCAGGTGTTTATTTATTCTTCTATGGCTTTGACAGTACTGCAGTTCAAGGGTCTTTATCATATCAGGTGGTCAGGAGAAGGTTCGAATGATCGGGCTGAAGAGGAGGAGACAATCTACTGCTGGGAACATTTCCTTAAGCAGGTATTTTCAGATTAAATTATTAAAATTTAAAGTAGAGCTGTAGTCATTAATCTTAATTTGAATCATAATTTCTATTATATTTTTGGTTTTGATTTGATTTGATTATAATGCAGTAAATTCTGCACAACATACAGTACAGTTCTACTGATTGATGAAACATGTGCTTGCTGCTCAGCACTGGGAATGCAGCATACAGTATCATATCTCACCTAGAAATAACAATAATCATTAATTGCCAAATGCCCTTAATTACAGTAACCTTTAACTCCCACCATGTCAGGGAGGTCTTCCCTTGATGAGTAAAATCGTCTGGCGTTAGACAGAGTAAAAAATAAAAGTGCGAAATGGCACCAATGGGAATGAAAGGGTTAGCAGTAATCGTTAATTCTAGTTAAACTATAACCTTAATCCTAACCCGACTTGTAATGACACCAAGACAATGGGCATTTTGAACTCACCATGATTGATGAAGGCTCAAACAGTGACAAACGATAGCTGGAGAGATGTAGTCATTTGGTGGATCGTAGGTATACCTGATTTAAAGAAATAAGGAAGTGAATAATTTGAAAATCGCTGTTGCTCAGATAGCGAGGTCGGGAAATAGTAGGCGTGATACTCAATTAGCAGAATGTTCATTTTAATATTTCCCCTCTATATAATATTTACTGTTCACCATTTTATAAGGACTATATGTAAATTTTAAGTGCATTAGATTAGGTACAGTACATATTCAGGAGAATGGAGTTCAATTATCAAGCCGTAAATAAACATTAAATGGATAAAGTTGTACAGTGCAAATTATATTTAAATTCTTTCTTTCTATAATAATTGTATTGAGTTATATTTTCCACACATGCAAAAATAATTAAATCATGATTGGAAACAGCGCTCCAATGTTACTTTCTAGGTTTCAGAAAGTGCCATTGAAGGATGCACTTTGGAAGATATCCTCATCTTTGTGACTGGTGCTGAAAGAGTTCCTCCCCTTGGCTTTAGCCGACTGATCGCAATTTCCTTTTATGACCAAGAAGGTGCACAAAGGAGGCCCTGGTCATCAACTTGCAGTTTAGAGTTACGCCTACCACGTGGTGTTGAAAATACCAAGGCATTTGAGGAATTAATGGTCAGACTATGTTTATATTATATGTTCCGAGAAATATGTTAACATTTCCCTGATTTTGCACATTTTGCTACCTTGGGACCCAGAAGGATCCCTCTATTATCCTCTACCTATTATCCTCTCCATTATCCTAAATAATAGCGCTTTGCGCTAAATATCCCTTACGAAAATTTAATATAAAACTTCATATACGATTTCATATATGAAATGTCAATTTCATATATTAAATTTCTTATTCCATATATGAAATTTTTATCTTCATACAAAAATTTCATATATGGAATAATAAATTTCATATATCGAATTGGAACATTTTCATATATGAAATTTGTAATTCATATATGAAATGTCTAATTTCATATATGAAATTACAAACTTAATCTAAGAAATTGACATTTCATATATGAAATCGTATATGAAGTCTTATATGAAATTTTCGTAAGGGTGGCACTCCTCCATCATATTTGGTGGAAAATAATGGCGGTTCTCCTCTCCAAGCCTTCTTCAAAACCCTCTGGGGCCAGGATAACATTTTGCAATATTGCTTCGAATACAATTATTTTATAGTTTTTAAAAATGCAACATGCAGCTGTTATTACTCGGGCTACCGCAGGTAGACGAGTCTAGGTTTCGGTCGTGTTATTATTGGTATTGTTTTTTTGGGGTCGCGATATTGCCCCAGCAGGCTTTGCGAAACCGAGATATCACTTTCATGGCGAGTTGTCTCTTGAACGAAGCTTTTCTTGCCATTTTATCGATGTTTTTTAATATTTCCACGACATTTCTTAGCACACTACCCAGCAGTCGTCTCAAACAGAGATGTCAGAGTAGTTGGACTGTCAGCGAATTAAGGTGTATTAAAAATAATTCGAAACTTTAAACTGAAGGAGTGAAGGACGTCAGAGAACAGTCATGTTTAATAATTGCGAAACCGAGGTTTGGCCGAGTTGTCTCCGGATGATCAATGTTTGCCTCTTTTGAACGAAGCTTTTATTGCCATTATCGATGTTTTTGAAAATTTGCAAGACATTTCACTGTTTCTCAGTTGTTTACTTGTTTGAATAGCTTTGCAAGTGACCGAGTTATAGTTGATCAGTAATGCGGCTGACAATTGGCTTCAATTCATCATAAAGCTTTACAATGTTTACAACTGCATACGCATGCGATCGCGGTAGACCTAGTACGTAAAAGATGACGAGCTTTTTCAAAACAGGTTGGTCCTGGCCTTCCTGCTTTATAGTCCGACAACTACAAAATGCAAGCATAATAATAAGCACCGAATAGAGAAAATACCGGTAAGATAATAAGATATCAATATGTTGAACATGTTCAGTGCATGTCTAGATCTCGCGTGTCGTATTACATTTGGAAACGTGTGTTTTAAAACATGTTTAAATATTTTCTATTTGTCCAAATTTAAATAAATTCTATATCAAAATGATCGCCTGAATTTGCCGAATCCGACACTATAGGTTTTGTCTACTAAGTATATTAGATCCGTTGTTTAATTTTCAGAAAAATGGCCTTGTTTACATTAATACTACATTAGCAAACCTTCGGCGCTTCCTGCACCGCAGCAGTTCATATAAGACCATAGATTCTGTTTGTGAAATCTATGCAATTATGCATTGCCATTGTCATGTAGTCTTGCTAGAGTACGCACAGGGTACGCGAAGCTTTCAGAAATCAGTAGCCCAAGTGAACGCCTGAGCAGGCGTCTTGTTAGTAGAGGAAAAAGTTTTTTATGCAGTATTGCATAATTACAGTATGTCATACAAGTATTTTACTGTGTGTCTATAATGTGCAGTACTACACTGTAAAAATAGGTACGCAATGCGTACATGTGGCTAGCCAAAATTTGTTACTAACGAATTTTGGCACACTTAAATGTGCCAAATCACTTAGTCAGGCCTGGCCATATGCATTTTACAGGCACGCGATATTAATGCCAGGCAGGCGTGTGGTTGCAAAACGGACGAATTCCTTCCTGCATGATTTAACTAAAAATATGGGCGCGAATAGTTACGAGAAAAGAACCAAGGTTTTGAAAAACAGCAATTTGACATTGTGCTTTATAGTACTTCAGTAATTTATAGGTAAGCAACTTGGGAAAGTACAAGTTCCATTCCCAATATTCCAAATTTAGACATGTAATTAATTAATACGGAACGAGGCGCGTGGTAAATTGCGCATCACAATGAGTCAAAGCACGTGTGGAGGTGCGCGCGCGCGATCACTCGCCTATGGCAAGTCTGTGTTAATTCACAGACCATAGTCTGTGTTAATTCACGGACTATGTGTATAAAAGTATGTGTATGTAAACTAATTAATTTTCAAATCAAGACATTAACACATTTGTAAGTTGAAAGTCGTATAATACTCTTTAAATAACATAAAATAACATTTTTTTAGAAAGTTTTTAGAAAGTTGTTTTGAAAAGTGTCAATTGTCACTTGGAAGCTTTAACATAAATGTTAAAATAACAGAACTTTTAATATAAACCATAAGTTATTTTATAGTGTTCTCAGGAGAATAAATGTTTTTATGACAGTGCATATAAATTGCAATAAAGATAGCTTTTATGATAGTTCAGGATAGTTCAATGATTTTTTTCTGGACAGTGTCATATACAATATGGAGTTCATCAATATCTGCTATCAAATGGTTGGTAAGCTGTTTTGGTGTCATTTGATCTAGGGAGTCATCTGTGAAACATCTAGCTACGAGCTGCTGCACAATGTTGTTGAAAGCTGTTACATTGAATTTATGGTTGGGATTTTCGTTGCTTTGAAGAAACAGTTTAACTATCCACTGTTTTGAACAACGACTTACTTTTTGAGTAAGGTTGCATGGTGAACAGAATGCAATGCTAGGGTTGTCTTCACTTTCAATCTTTCTTCTACACGAGGAGCAGCTGATGTATTGGCTGGCTGAAGAAACTCCAAGGAGATTCACGGTCAATTCTTTGTTTGTGAGGGCTTCCTTACTGATATCAGGTTTGGCAAGTGGTCCCTCGAATGCCTCTGTTTCCTCAAGTGTGGAAAGACTCGATGATGTTGTGATGTAAATTCCGAAGTTGTCGTTTTTATATATAAATTGTTTGAAGTTATAAGTGTTTCCTTTTTGTGCTTGATAAACAAAGGTACCCCAAAATGTTACCTTAATTGTGCCAGTGGCATCTGACACAAGTCCATCTTGTTTGATGAGTTCTTGACCTGACCTGGACAGGATCTTCTTGGAGCCAAATAGGTCTGTTAAATGACCTTTAATGGTGACTTGCTGACCAGATGAAACATTGCTGAGAGAGCTGATGGTGGTATCTTGACTTAGATCACGCCGTTCAAACGGAAGTGCTGAGGAGGTTTCAACAATGGTGTGCCTTTCTATAACAACATTTGTTGTGCCATACCTGGTGTTCTCATTAAATTTCGTTATTTTGAGAGGCGACTTGGTTTTCTCGTAGTGGTCAAATTTGTCTTTACGTTCAGGCGAAAAACAAACAGCTCTTACAACTTTGTCTTTAGTCTGGAGATTGCAGTCAAAGTACCGATACTTTTTGTCACGACCAGTCTTGATTGGGGAAACTGAGTGGACAAAGCAATCGATCTCCTTGGTATTCTTTTTTGGAGAAACTGGTAAGCATTCTAAGAATATAATAAGAATATAAGATAAGAATATAATAAAAAAGATTAAACATTAGAATATAGTAAAAAGGGCACCGTAGGCAAAGTTGAAAAAATGAAATGATACAAGTTTTCAATGTTGGTAAATAGATTTATAAATTTATGTCTCAATAAATTTCAAGCATGCTTATTACGCCTTGAGGATATAGGTTGTCACCAATCCAAAGCAAAATTGTGGTCGACATGTCCAAATACTTCAACTTTGTACCCGAGATTTTTTAGAGGGAGAAATGTTTGCCCATGTGGGGGTATAACAAGGTAGACTTACAACATTGTGCTTTTCTGCCATATTGTGATTTGAAGTTTGATATTCACAAAATGGAAGGACCCTTAGACTGAAGGGAGGGAGGGGGGGGGGCAAATTTCAAACTAGGGGTAGACAGTGAGGGGGCTTGGTTAAAAGGGGCTGTTGCCCCCTTATGCACTAGTCAATAGACCACTTCCAAATTAGGCTTTACAGCAACACTGGGTCGAGGCTCAGTGCTAAATTCAATACAAAAACATTACAGTTTCGCACGGAGCCTCGTTTTCATGACAGTGTCTGTGGTTAATAAAGCCTAATTCGGAAGTGGTCTATTTTAACAGGGATTTTAACATTTTACAAGTGTTAAAATCTTGGTTAAATGTTGTTCAGATTGTTGTTGGTCAAAATATGTTTACATAAGTTTTGTTTACATTTTTCTATCAAAACAATGGACTTTACCACCAAGTTGTTCAATTGACTAGTTCATTATTACCCTTAGCTTATGTTTTAAAAAGCCAATGTTTTACATTTTTATTACATGAAAAATGCTAAAAACAGGTAATAAAAAATAAAATTTAAAAAAGGCTATATTGGAAAATTGGAGACTTTGTCCTATAATTGTTAAAAATGAATTTCTTTACCACCAACCACTAAGATTGAGTTTGGCGAAGGGTTTATATAAACATTAATACTGCGAGCATGTATTTCTAGTATTCTGTGAAACTAACCTTCCACTTTGTTAGTGTTTTCCGTCATGATTCGTGGCTGTTTAGTTTATATTCATCTGATACACTAAATAAGATAAGAAAAATAAGTTCAAAGCTGAAGAAAGAAAAGTATACACATGTTTTAGTTTATTCCGTTCAGCGTGGTTGGCAAGCCAAACATTGCATGCATGAAAATGCAAATGTAAATGCAAATTAATGAAATTATTATGCTTAAAAGTCGAAGAAACACTGCGTTTTGTCGTACTTGTAAGGTCAGAGCGAGAAACGAAAGGATTACAGAGCTATAAAACGGATTGAAACTCCACATACCTTTTTAAAATTTGAACAGAAGACCACAACAGACCACGAGTTCCAGCAGAGCTGATCAGAAACCGGTAGCTTACGTACGTCATAGACTCAAGCTCCGGTCGATGGGTACCGGGGACGTAGACCCCCTAGTGACGAAAATTTATTGGCCAGTGGCCACTTTATATATTAACCAAAAATCAAGCTGTATTTCAAGTATACCAGCTATTCGATAATTTTTATACATTTCAAAAGCATTAGTTCAATATTTATAGTGAATACATATATAGTCATGACAGAAATATGTAAAATATTTAATTTAAAGAAGCCCATATCGCTTTATGATCACTAAAGTAGGTCTCCAGAATACCAGCATGAATTTCTTCATTCATCAAATTTGTATATAAATGATCAATTGTTGTTCTATTATCTGTTGTAAAGTCTGTTATTAACTGGCAGTAATTGTTTTCTATAATCATTAGGTTATAGAGGGATTGACGGTCTGATTCCACCATCCAGTTTACATTAAAGTCTCCAATGAATATTTTTTGTGAAGAGGAGTCTTCGTCAAGAATTGTTCGAAGAGCAGAAAGTAGGCGTGATAAAGCAACGCTGGGAGAACGATATAACCCAATTATAGTCAAATTTGGGTGACTTATGGTTTTAATAATGGTAAACTCAATTCCATTTATGTTGTGGGCATGGGGATATCCATCTACAAATGGAACTCGACTATAAATAGCTGTTCCACCAAATGGACGCCCAGAACCAGAACCAGAATATTGAGAAATGTCATTTCTAAATAGGCTGTAACCATTAATACTGTACATTTCATCAGGGTCCAAAGGGCTGAACCTTGTCTCGGTAAAGATTAAAATGTCAGTAGAGGAGTAATTGATGTCTTTTCGAACATCTTCAATATGTTTATGGAGAGATCGAGCATTGAGGTAGCAAATTTTTAAATCGGAATGATCCAACATATACAATGGTGTGAAACAAAGTTTCAAACTATGTTCTGTTCTTAACATTTCCATTTCTTTTACAACTCTTTGATCGACAGATATCTTATCTTCACATAGGTCAGTGATATATAACCCTTCAATTGTTGTAACTCGACTTAAGGCAACATAATGTATATGAGGAATAGTCATTTTAGTGTTCAAGTTGACAACTATTTGTGACTGGGTATCACCTTGCGATCTATGTACAGTTTTAGCCGATGCAGGCCTTAATGGAAATTGTTTTCTTACCACTCGAGCTGATTTAGTTCTGCCCACAGCAAATTGTGTTGTAACTGGTTTTATTGGTGTGCAAGTACTTTCAATACCTCTACAGTAAAGATTTCTGTTTTCCCGTCGTTTTTTTTTGCCAACATCTTCATAGTCAAACTGGACCCAAACAAGACCAGATGGTTTACTTTCGTCTCTTAATTGTATGAACTTTATTATGTTACTAGCACCATTTGTAAGACCATCATCAGTTCGCACATTTATTGCCATTTCTGTTTGTTGCCCCACAGCAAGTTTTAGTTTACGAGCTAACTGTTTAGAGTTTTTCAATGGGACATAAGGTATTTGCCTCATTATTTTCTCTTTAAGCTGAGCAGAACATGCTCCAATCACACTATCTTGTGCTTTAATTTCATATTTATCACCACTAAATGAATCATATACTTTTTCATTATAGTCATCAACCAAAGCATTTTGAATAAACAAACGTGGAGCTTCTCTAGGACAACAAGATTCTTCAACACATCTCTCCTTCAGTTTCTTGAGGTCACTGGAAGTATGTTTACCTTCTCGTAATCTATTTAAGATCTCAGCAAACTCTTTGATCTCTCTTTGTCGCATAATCTCATCAAGCTCAAACATTCTGAAATATCTTTTCCATAAATTTGGAGCGAGAATATTATAAGAGCTTAAACATTGTACATCAACGAAAATGTAGCCATCCATGACAGGTTTAAGTTGAAATAAGTCTCATCAAGCTCAAAATTTTAAATCTTCGTTTATTTTTTTGTAATCTCTAGCTTTTGCCAATCGTTTCTCTCTCTGTTCTGAAGACTCATTCTTTCTTTGACCTCTCTTTTTTTCTTGAATACTAGCCATCATATTTGTATTATGTTGTTTCGAAATTGTAGATCCACGTTCAAAACATGCAAATTGCAAAGATTCTGTAGAGTTTCTATTTAACAACTCATTCCTTTTACTACAATTAAAACCCTTTACCTCAAATGGTATGCCCAAATTAAGACGACAAGAGTTTGAGATGAAATGAAAATATTCAACAAGATTTTCAACTCCCTCAACTGAAGTTAAAACAGCATAACCAGATGCATATGGCATCCCATGAAGATCTCGTGAGTGAGAATCAAAAATTTTAAACACATCGGGAAAAGGCATAAAAATTGCAACAGTGTTCATACCGATTGTGAGTAAACAACTTTTATAATTTAAAGTAAAAAATATTTCATTAAAAGCATGCTCAAGTGTCACATATGGATCATTATTGACAGACATGAATAATGCACCTGAAAAAGGTTCACTATATTCTAGACAAAATGTGTCATCCTCAATGTCAAGTATATCAGGTATATCAGTAAGTAACAAAAAGTCTTTATTTATACTCCGAGTAATAATGCCATATAAATTGTTCCCATAATCTAAAATTTGGTTCATAATTAATGTGTCCCAAATGTTAACTGATTTAATTTCATTGTATACAATAGAACATAATGACATGGCAACACATTGTTTTCCAGCATTGGATCCAAACATTGATGCATTACCTTGATGACAGTCTGCATGAACTGTAAAAGTACGGTCAACTATTTCATTAATATTTCTAGGACCTGGATTTTCCTCAACGTCATTAGAAAGTCTTAATAATAACGGTACAAAAACATGATAGCATACCATCTGTGCATACCACATGCAAACCTCATTATTTTTTTCAGTTTTAGTCAAGTTTTTCAGGCAAGGTAGGTAGAATAAACTCAAATAAAACATTATCAACATTTGGTTCCAAAATTGACTTCTAAGTTGAGACTTAGACTTTTTAGCTTGCATGAAATTGTTATATGAGCCAATCCTTGATCGATACATCTCAATGGTAACACCCATTGTTAATTAATCTTGCAAAGGTATCTGTAATTGTTCTAATGTTTATATTTTTTATTTTCACAAGCACGATGACTTTGTGTTGTTTGATTTTCACAAGCACGATGGCTTTGTGAGATCTTTGTAGTGCGTGAAACCCACACGCAAAGCACCTGACCCAAATATTGGTCAGTGTAAACACGTTGGTTCCGGAGTGTCAGCAACTCTTCACAATAGAACAGTTTGCAAAATCTAAAAATTACAGAGAAAATACATATATAAGTACTTTGGCGGACACTTCACAAAATATTGGGGGTTATTGCCAAAATATAACCACCCATTTGTTGCCGCAAATCTCAATTCTTAGAACCTTTTTGGCTTAAATATCATGCAAATTGACTTACTATAGCCTATCAAGGATTTTATGATAGTAAAATCATTGATACAGCTTAGCCTATCAAGGATTTTATGATAGTAAAATCATTGATACAGTTTTGTTACACAGTTAATCAGCTATTATTCAAAGGCTTTGAGAAAATATGGGGGGGGGGGGGGGCCTTCACCCCCCTAGTGTTCGCCACTGCCAAAATAGTGGGTAATTGAATTTTAACCGAGGGTTAGCGCTAATCCTGCTTTGAACACCTGGCTGCAGAAGTAAAATTGTCTAGTGTTATTGAGTAAAATCATCTGGCATTAGACAAAATAAAAGAACAAAGTAGGGTGCATTTCGGCATATATTGCAACTACCAACTACAGCATAAAAAACCCTTCAGCTGAATCTTGATTACCATACTTAACCCATTAACATCCAGACTTTTCCTTTGACAAGTAAAATCGTCTGGCATTAGACACAGACGTACAGAAATACACAACCCAAAATAGCACTTGGGTAATTGAATTTTAACCCAGGCCATCTGGTGCATTTCGGCATATATATTGCGACTTAGTGGGATAACAAGAAATATTAGCAGATTGTTTGGTTAATCCATTATTAAAAGCGCAAGACTCTCGATCTCCCCTTCAGAAGTAAAATCATCTGGCGTTTATACACAGATTAAAACAACAATGTAGGGTCAATTTGGGTGCATTGTAGCAGTTTAACAAGATATATTCATATTTGAAAGCTCTCACCTTGTCAATCTGGCATAATTTTATACACAATTATAAAGACAAAAGCCACAACAAAAGTATATACACAAAGACAAAAGCGACGACAAAAGTAAAAGAAATATTGCACACTGAACCAATGCGGCATAGTGTAACACAGATTAAAACAACAAAGTACTAAAGTAGAGTGAATTTGGGTGCATATTTGTGAGTGTATGAGTTCGAGACATATTGCAAGCTCTCCCCTTGACAACTATTAAAATGCCTAAACCAATGCGGCATAGTGGGTTAATTGAGGCACACAGACAGCATTTGAGGATGCTATTTTATAAGAAAAAAACTTACTTACCTTTAAATTTTAAGATCCGAAAAGTCTCTGGCTCAGAAGCGACGTTTTAAAGCATAAAAAGAACAGTTCTTCGCAGTGATATTTGCTAATATATTGTTTAAAAACACGTGCCGTAGATCTATATGAACAACTGGAGTTACAGTTTGTGCTCAGAGGCCTGCTTCGCAGGCTAGTGCTCATCTGACAAACATTGCGATCTAGGTATATGAATGTGTCTAGCCCGCGAACGGGCTAGCCACAAAAACTAAGTGGTAGAAACTACCAAAAAAATAGTAAGTTACAGATTTACCGGTTTCTTGACAATAATTAAACGATTAAAACAATTATTTCAAATAAGTTAAATGTTACTGAGTTGACTATTTCTTGCTGTACCAAAATAAAATAGTTAAATTTAACTCATTCAAAATTGGCCAAAATAAACTATTTCGAAAAATCATGTATTAACCAAATTACAATTGGTTAAAGTTACCAATTTTAATTGGTTTCTGTCAAATAAGTTGGTTGTTTTAACCTTCAATTTTTACAGTGTATAAGTGGGGTTTTTACTGTCTACAACGAGAAACATTACCATGAGAATGAAAATTGGCTGTAAGTGAAATTGCGTTAAATAATGTATTCAAAGTTGCCCCAATAAGATGACTGATTAACCGAAATAACTGAAATTGGAATTCTATTGTTCGCGTTCTGGAAAGAATGTGGTAGTATCACCTGTAGAAATGCCACATGCTTCAGAAATAACAAGATGCGTTTATCAAAATTTTGACCCAAACAAATCATCAACAGATTTTGGCATTGAAATTTACACCCAAGTTTTAGCATTTGTTGTAAATAAACTTGAACAGATCTAAAAGTATTTGAAGAAACAATTGTGCTCTGATGTCAAAATGTCTGTTAAAGCTTTTGATTTAAAACTAAGGATGTTAGTTAATAACAACTAGCAGGGTTCTTACAGCTTAGTATCCATACCATTTAAAGTATGCACCAAATTCATGTGAAATGTTCAGTAAATGCTTCTCTGTTCATTAAAACAAAAAATTACCAAAGAATTTTTAACTTCAAAGACACTTTAAATTAATCAATGTTTTCCTTGAAGAATTACTTCCAAGTAGATATCTGAAATTCAGCATTTACTGGCCCCCATCTTTATTTTTGCATGGCAATGCCAGACAGAAATTTTGGGATACTATAATTGCATGGTCTGGTGAGAACCCTGTTTTAGGATAAACAGTGAGATTAGTTTTGACATTTTGCTAAAATAATTGCTATTAATTGTATGATTATATACAGCATCTGATTGTTAAAGATACAAACTAAGAATAGTTTTGGGATTCTATAAACTTTATTGAACCAATGGAGGAAATAAACAGTTAACAAAGTTAACATAAACTGTAATCAACAACTATTAACACAAAAAAGATCTTGGGTTGTATTGTCTAACTGAAGTAGTCCAGCTGTAAGCTGTTTCTTGTTAAATTTTATGTTTTACACAAGTAAAAGCAAAGTCATAAATGTAGAATGTTTCAAAAGAATTTGTGTCAAAAGTGTGTACAACAGTAAACTAAAGTACATGTACTAGCAGTAGCATTACTAGCATGTTGGCAGGGGGTTTGACCCAGGCCATGTGAAGACATTTAGAGGGGCAACCCAGTTTGAAGAGTGTACCAAATATTGCACACAAAGAACTGACACAACAAGATTTGTCAAAATTTGGAAAGTCTGCATAGTCAGAGAGAAAAAAGTTAAAATTATGTTTTTGGGTTGACTGGAAAAGAGTCGATGTGGCATAGGTCAGAAAGGGGTTCTGACTCACAGGGTGGGAAAAGGGGCTCTGAGATCATGAATTCTCTTTTCAGTAGTCCATATTGGGGACTTGCCACAGATGATCTACATTTACATGTTGGCTTCGTTAACTTGAAAATTTACTTGAAAATGTGCAAATGTCGCTTTAATCCAGGGTGCATTGGAATGTAGGTAGAGTTGAAGATCTTGCAAAAGGTGTTTTTCACAAAACTGATCCATGGCACAAACTTTAAATCAAGAATGATGGGATGCCAATTTTAATGTTGGCCTCCCCTGACAAACACTGGCCAGCACACCACTGTAAATTTGTCTAACAGCTAAGTTAAAGCCTGTTTCACAATTGTGAAATAAGCACAGGCATAAGCGTATAAATTATCAAGTGTGAACTGATATGACATAAACAAAGCAAAATAACTTTTTAGTTTCTTGTGCTTATTTTAATGCCACACAGTATTTTGCCAGCAGGCCAGTTTAGTTTGCCAAATACCAACAACCACCATTCTAAAATATACATGTACTGCCATCAGTCGCCAGATATCATTCAAATTTTAAACATTTGTGTACAGTACATGACTGTACCTTCCTCACATTGGGTAATCCCAGAAAAGATCCATGCTCCCCACCCCCCGGATATTTTCTGAAATGACCCATTTGTGCATTACACTGTATATAAATGATTCCAAGCTTGTATCTGCACTTAAGTTTGCAAGTATTTGCATGACTGTATATTGTGAACTTCTAAAAAAGTATTTGTACAATAACATCTTAGATCTACTTGTATACTTACATGTAAGTACAGTCAAATCAGATGTTCTCTTGCACTGCCTCTTTGCAATATTGTTACACCAAATTGCAAGGTTGATTGTCAATTTGGCTCAAGCAATTTGCAAATGCCTAGTGAAAATTCTTTTGTTAACCCTTTCACTACTGTTGGGGCTTTTAGTATTTTAAACTGGCTAATGCCAGACGATTTTACTTGCAAGAGATGCAAGGAATAACTGATTATAACAGTAATTATTAAAGTTATATAGCTCCAAAATATAGACTTGTGAAGGCAAGGTCATATATGTTGAAGAGCTGGTCTTCTTCAGGTACAATTTCTACCAATGGACCACGTGGAAGAAGCAATGTATTTGAACATGTACTATTGTTCCCAGTAAACTGCGAAACAAGCATTTAATTAAAGCTACCCCGCCTTATCTTAGATAGATCACGTGATACGACTTTTTAGCGAGCGCGCCTTGCAATTGTATACCTCGCGACCGCAATGAGGGTTACAAGCAAAGGAAGATCTTTTGAGTCTGGAAAAGCTGTCGGAATAGAATTGCGGAAGAGTATTATCGATATGATTGTTAGAGAAGGTGGAGATGTTGTTACAGGATATTTTCAAGGTTCATTTTCAAAAGTAACCAATCATTTTTCGTTGAGCATATCGTTCATAAGCAAACTATGGAAACAGTGCTGCCAAACGGGAGATATTACCGCGCAGTGGAAAGGTGGCAATAATCCCCCACATTTGAAGCTTCCTGATGTTGAATTAATTCAAGGTCTAAAGTCATCAAAACCCTCCATTCCTTATGCTAAACTTCTCGACGCTGTTAATGCTAACTGTGATATCCCTGCAGGAACATCGAGGTCTGCCATTGGAAGGGCTGTTCAAACTCGACTAGACAACGGCATTAAATGGACATGGAAGAGACTGTCTCGTGCCAAACAAGATAAGTTTACCCCTGAGAATATCGACTATTGTCAAGATTTTCTTAATTACCTGTCGAGCGTGGATCCATACAAGATTAAATGTTTTGACGAAGCTGGTTTTCGGTTACCTGACTGTGGTAGACCAAATTACGGACATTCTCCAGTTAACACAACTTGTGTTGAAGTTGGCAGATATTTGAACTCTCCTAACGTAACGCTCAATTTATTAATGGGGTTACAAGGGGTTTTGTATGCAAACACCGTAGACGGAACAAGCGATACTGCATCATTTTTGAATTTTTGGCGTGAAGCAAGTCGAAACAGCATGCCAAACGGACAACCCATTCTACATTATGGGGACGTATTAGTTCTCGACAATTGCGCTATTCATCATAATGAAGGGGGTTATGTTTTGTCGGAATGGCTCGATTCTTTTGGTATCGACGTGGTTTATCTACCTGTCTATTCTCCAGAATTTAACCCGTGCGAACTTGTTTTTAATAAATTAAAGATCTTATCAAAGAGAGACGAAATCAGAACTGTGTTCTCAAGAAGTGTTCACGAAGGTATCTACCAGTGTTTGGAGCACATAACAGTAGACGACTGCATTGGATTTTATCGTCATACTGACTATATTGCAATCTGAAATAAATGTCAAGTTCTTTATTGAGCCAGTATGACGCCTATGACGTTTAGAATCTTAATTATGTTACCCGACACTTCTGACAGTGATAGTAAACGTTGTAAATTATTGGTTAAACTGCTTCAGGTGGAACTTTTATTCAAGCATTAAAATGTTTACATAAAACGGTTTGGATAATATCTGCGCGGGCTTACATAGTATGCATGTAGATTCAATCAACAATCAATCAAATTTAATATCAACTGGAATGCAAAATATATTTTATTACCAACGTTTCTGTACAAATTTCAACACTTAGCCGAGCTACTGCATGAATATAAAGTTCATACTGTAATTTAAAGAATGAAGGGCATCCCTACATGAAACTAATAAGATTTTTAATAGAATAGAGCGCCTATAGTTTGAATTGTTACATCTAAAAATAGAAATGTTTGAACGTTAATTGCAACAAAAGCTAAAGTTGGCGTGAGATCAACAAAATGTCACAAATAGCCAACAATGTACTGTAAAGTAAAGTGTATAATTGTGAAAGCAAAGTTTTTCTTTAGTTCAATAATTCCTCTTCTGCAAAATAAACCTCGCAAGCCTCCGCCAATGTGGCAAGTCCATCTAAATTTGGATCATTGGTTATGGGTGGAAATGTTTGGTCTACCGGAACGCTGGTGTTTACCGCCAAATATTCTGTCTCCACGGCCAATGGCTTGTCCTCAACACTACTTGTTTTCAAGCTCTCGCTAGGGAAAGCACGTATTCGTCAGACAGCAACGCTTCATCCGTGGTTTCATCGACACCAGGATGAATCACACCACTTGATGAAGATACAGACGTTGACGAGTTGGACGTATTTGACAATTCTTTGGCTTTACAGGTAACGGGCCATTGCACACCCCTTTGCTCCCAGAGGTTGCGGTAGGGATTTCTCACGCTAGTCTTGCCTTTATTTAAGACTGATTCATTCAAGCTTTCGTCAGGAGACTCGGTTAGCAGTCGCTGTAGATTTGTTCCAGGAGCTGGAACTTGACCCTTGAGAATACTTCGAAGTTTCCTTGCATCTTTGTTCAGCTGAAACCAATTTTCGACATATTTCCCACCTGCGCCGACATTGAGGTACCTTGAAGGGTTGCTTTCAATCAGATTGTTTCGGACTTTGTAAACATATCGATCTTGCAGTGAAGTAACCGACGCTTCTTTGACTTTTAATTCGTTTTCCAAAGTCGAAATTTGTTTAAGCAGCTCTCGATGTTGCCTCTCAATCTCTTTCACTCTCGTCTTTTCTTCGGAATGTTTGTTAATGTCACCACAGTGAAAAACCGTTTGGCATTCGTTATAAGGACAGTTTAATCTATTGTGACCTTCTCGGCGATGGCAATTGCTACACATCGGACCGTCATCTTGACCCAGTGGTCCTGCCTTTTTCTTTTTAATAACTGAATGGTATTCTTGCAACGACCCTAGCACTTGCTTTTCTTTCTCTTTTATAGCTTTCAGAGTACCTCTTTGTTTTTCAAGGTATTTTTCCAAAGGAGACTGGAAGAGTTTGCCGTCTATATTAACCGCACACGAGATCTCAGGAAGATGTTCCCTTGAACTTTCTCCGCTCGCGTCAAACGTCGCACACAGGCTTCGACTTGCGTTAGACTTAGACTTTTCAACACTTTTCTTCTCTTTTTCACCCTTGGACGGCGCACTCGTTGGACTTGGGTTGTCGACATAAGGTGCAACTCGTTTACCAAATCATGGCAAGGTGGCTGACGGCACAACAGGAGAGTTTGATTCTTCCACCTTGATTGTTATCCACTTAAAATCAGCATTTTCAACGCGAGCAGAACACCGAAACATCTCCACGAAAGCGCCCGTATCTTCCGAAAGGTACACAAAAGTATTTTCATCATCTAGATAGTGAAGTCTAAGTTGTTATTTACTTAAATTCCTGAGGCGACTCGAGAACGAACGTACTTTATCAACCAGAGAACAATAGTCAAACGAATTTACCTCGTCTGGTCCAATAAAGAAAACTGTACACTTTTCCTCAACCTTGACCTTAAACTAGTAAATAGCTTGATCCGACATTTTAAAATGTCATGCGGTCAGTGCTTTTCACACGCGCGAAGGCCACAAAAGTGTAATCACGTGACAGTTTTCTGAACGCTTCAAACCAACCAACCGCATTCTTGCGATGGCTATAAAAAGCGGGACATTTCGCGGTTTACTGGGAACAATAGTATGTGCTGTAGGGAGATAGGATACCATACTGGTATTGTCTCCACCCTTAAAAAAAATTAAACACTGGTAAGCTGTAATCAGGGGTTTCCCCAGACCCCTGAAAACTTGCAAAGTGGCACCCCTTTTCTCAATTAATTAATTAATTCAAATAATCCAAGGATTTTAGAAATCACTATATGGTTCCAAGTATAATAGTGAACTTTTAAATAATCATCTGCAGTCAGAATGGTGTTTTGACACTTGGAATAATAAAAAGCAAGTCATGACTAAAAAATTATGATATGCTTTTTCTCAATCAAGGCTATATATTCCCCTATATAATTTGTAACAGCCCCTTCCCAAGAACCTATGTAAACCCTGGCAATATGTAAAATAATTATACTGCTGGGTAACATAGTTATTTCATAAACAGCAGATGCAAACTTGTGATTTAAAAAATAATAAATTTAAATAACCTTTTTTACACACACAGTCGCACCATAAGTTATTCTAACAAGCAAAATTGGTATTTTTCATGTAGCTTAACCACTCACCAGTAACCCTCATCTCACTCGCTCCTCTGAGGAGGATGGGTCAACCCTTGATGCCTGACACCATTTCAATGTAACTAGTAACTTTAACACATAGTTTGGTCCTTTACCTGACAATATTCACCAGATGTGAAAGTTATAGTAGGGTGCATGGCAAATCCAAGAACTGGCTCTTCAGATGCACCTGTTACAAACTCCAAAATGGAATTCAATGAAACAGGGTTCCTCCTGCCACTTGCTACTTGTCGTACATAATGTACAAAAATAGCATACACTTGCTTCTCTTTAGTCATGGCTGTTGATCCATCCGGTGAAAACTGTGGTGTCAAAAGGTTTAAAAGTAACTTTGGAGTGAGTTTCTCATTGCTTGGTTGTAACAAATGGAGCAGGGTTGGAAATGCTTGAAAAAGTTGGATAAACCCAAAAATCTGGAGTCCATTTTGTAGTTGTGCCATGCAAGGATTGGTACTTGGCAATACCAGTTTGGCAATAACATCTTCTGGTAGAAATTTGGGTAACTGACCATTCTGAAGTAGGGCAACTCCCATCATCACTCCAACATAGAAGTAATCATTGGAGCAGAAGTCAAGAAGTCCATGGTCAAAATATTTCTCTTTAATTGCACAGTTCACACAACGAATCCACTCTTTTCTAGGACCACCTATATCACGTGCCATTTCACCCATGAAGTCAACCTCGAATGTCATGCAAAAGTCTGTTACACTTTCAAGTTCCATAAAACTAGTCTTTAAAATATCCTCTCTGTTAACACAGATATAGTTGGTTTCTCCTTCACAGGTTGATTCACGATCAGTCAAATCCAGTTTTCTACCATGCACCAGCTCCTTCTGTATTCTTGACAGAATCTGTACTGGATTATGTAAGGAATTCTGCTATCCTTCTGATATAATTTGTTGTATTACTGCATCGTTTACAGAACGAGGATCAGCAATTGCTGATGCTGTTATAACAGGAGCAGGCACACCACTTGTTGTTTGAACTGGTACACTACCACTAGCTGGTTGAACACTGGAAGATATGTCAATAGCTATTTGATCAGTGGAAGGTGCACCACTTTCTTGTTGTGTGGCAGAAGGTGTAACAGCAGCTGGTTGAACTGTGTTGGCAAAAGTACCAGGAGTTGACAGAACTGTAGTACTGGTTGGAATACCAGTTGGTGCTTGAACTGCAGTCGGTGTACCACAACTAGATGGATCACTGGGATTGGAATCAACAACTATGCAATCTTTGTCTTCTTCATAACTATAGAGTTGTATACAAAATCATAGCCTTGCTTTATTTTGATATACAGTAGGCCCTGGCCAGCCATCCTTTTCACCACTGGATACCCATATTCTGTTTGTGGACCAAGATCTAGGACAGTTATTTTTTTTGTCTTACTTTTACAAATTCAAAATCATTTTCTCCAATGATTTAAAACTTTTTGACAAGGATTCCTTTAACTTGTTTCGGATGTTTGTTTCTTTGTCATCCTCTTCGGCCATGATCATTCCATTTGCGATAACTGAATCCCATTATAAATTGTGTTCATCATTATCGTCATCGTCATCATCATCATCATAGCACTTCAAAAGTTCAAATTATATAGGTTTCTTCTGCCTTCTTTTGGCTGCCGTATTTGTTTTGGCTTCACTCTTACCTTGCTGTTTTTGGTCGTACGGGGCAGCAGAGCGCAGACGTTCTCTTTTATTCATTCGCCGATTCCCACCGCTCGACGAACTCTCACTTATCATATTTCTTGCTCTGAGCAGAGTTTGGCGTAGAGTGTTCCGCGATTCTTCATCAGTTTGACTTCTATTTCGTCGATCCGTTGGCCTTGTACCTGCGGACCCAGACTCGGAAGAACCTGAATTTCCACTAGGATCAGAAGGTTGATCCTGAGCAGCCTTCTGCAGCATCTCGGAAGCTTCTTTGAGCATATCAGCAACATCAGATATTGTTTTATTAGCCATTATTTATATTCAAATCCAACAACGAAGAGCATTTGAGCCATTATTCTCGCGCGCGGAATTGAGCGGGAAAAGCGCGACAGTACTGGTTGCGGGGACTGGTACGACCGCGCTCGCCCCAGGAAGATTGAATGAATATTTTGTGGATTGGATTGAATGAATATTTTGTGGATTGGATTGAATGAATATTTTTTGGATTGGATTGAATGCGTATTTTTTGGATTGGTTGAATAAAATATGTGTTGTTTACATTAAACTATAAATTATTGTTTGCATTGCACAGTAAAATTGATGTGTGATTGAATTAAATAACATTTGTGGATTGGATTGAATGCATATTTCCGCCTGAGCCCCCAATTGTTACGTGACCGCTATACGCAACAAAAAGTGTAACCTCAGCTGTTTGGTTTTTACAATTATTTATTTAATTAACAAGAAACTTAGAACAGATATTGAAAATGTCTATAAAGATTAAAACTAAACTAAAGTTCAGAAACTTATCTGTCGTCTGCACACAACGAAACAATCAATAGGAGATTCCGACACAGGTTAACAATCCGTATGGACTTGAAAAGGAAGGAATAATAAAAGCAACGGCAGGAACTCCAGGACTGACTTCGTAACCACTTTGATACATATAGCTCACTCTCATACATATGCATGCCTGATATATGTTTGATGGCTGCTTATATAGTTTCTAGAGTATATAATTATAGTAACATACTTCATTCTATATATAATATATTTACGTAATTACTAAATGACATCATAGCTGACTCATGCCAAGTCATAAGTATTTACTAATTGGTTACAAGTATACTTATTAAGTGTTCAGTGATCAGATAACGTCTAGTTAATTAACTGTCTTAGGATAGGCATATCCGTAACAATCGGATTGAATATTGCTACAAACGGGCAGGCATACTTACCTTGAAAAGTATAAATGAAACCTTGATTGATTGATTGATTGATTGATTGATACCCTACATTTTAAGTTTCCAATAATATAAACTGTATAAAATTATAAATACTAAAGTGGGGAGAACAGACTTACAGGGAAGTACAGTATACCCTTCAGAATGGAAGGGAAGTACAGTACCCTTCAGAATGGTCCCTGTATGCCACAGACTGTTACATTTGGGATGCCATGAAATACACAAATATCATACTCAGGTGCTTTTTTTCACTCCCCATGGAAAAAAGAGCCTGATACGAGTTTGAAATATATATATCACCTCAGAGGCATTGTGATAAAGAATAAAATAAATTACAGTATATCACAATATAAGATAATTGCTTCTTAATCTGTCCATCAAGAAAATGAGGGACAACATACATGTTACTCACTGTTGTAATAACTTTTCTTTTTTTGTTATCATTGACAGCATTCCAAGAGACAGAGAGGTAGTGAAGTTGGCCACCACCAAAGTCTATCAAAGTGTCGTTCTCTTTCAGTCACAAGGCAGAAGCATGCAAGTGTACCATACCCTAAAAGCCTTTCAGTTGTTGACATGCTGAAGCCAGGAAGAGTAATTTCAAAGAATGCTGTAACTACTGTTACACTCCATAGCTTTGATTTGTCACAAATGGAATGGGTTCCGGTGCCAACACCAATAGCTTTTCAAATTGCTGATGAGCCATTTGGAACTGGAGGCTTTCGGAAAGCTTACAAGGCCACAAGTAAGACACCAGGATTCAGAAGCCAGACATGGGTGTTCAAAAGGTACTTCCCAAATGCCTTAAAAGGAATTCTGGAAACCAATCAAACTGTTGAAGGCCACACAAGAAAGACTGTGCAAATGCATAGTCTTGCCCGAAATTTTGCATTGCAGTTCAAGGAGAAGATTGACCAAGAGAAGTTGACAAGATTTGGCAGCACATTTGAATAAAAGAAGGTCTGCATGGGTAAGACTGGAGAGAAATATGTTACCGTTGAAGAATATATTGAAGGTGAATTCGTAAAATATATTAACAATTACGGTGACCTGTGCCAACCAAGCGATGAGATTGTAGATAAGGCAGAATGCTTTGCACATTTCACTTATGAGAAGTCAGATGGCAAAATTATTGTACTAGACTTTCAAGGTTCAAAGTACAACCTTTACGACCCAGAAATTGCTTCCTCTGAATTCCTAGATGGTGATGGCACAATACAGTTTTGCAATGGCAACTTAACTGTAGAAGCTATACAGAACTTTTTTTCAAATCATGAGTGCAATTTTTTTTGTAACTTACTTAGGTTGAAATTATGTCCAAATAAGCAGTAGGTACATTGTTATTTTATGAACCAAAAGCACACTGTTATTGTAGTACATGTACGTTCTTGTTTTGCACAAACAATATTATAACGGACAAACCACAGTTTCTGGAATTTACAAAGGGCAGTTTTTTGAAATTTATTTGTTGTTGATGCTGTACATGCATGATGGAAAAGAAGAGTTGCTCTTTCTCGCTTAATATTAACTTACAATACATCGATCCATTATAATCAGAACTACAACATTATCAGTTTTTTACCAGTATTTTATAGTTGATTTGACAGAGAATATATTTTTATTATAACTAATAAAGTCCATAATTGTTATGGGAGGTAAGACTTACACTGTAAGCTGCATTCACACTACCGACCTGGGCCTAGCCTGACCTACAATCAGTGACAAAAGTGTTGGGACACTTCAACTTAAAAAGCAAAGCCAAAACAATGCAAGATGAAAATCAAGCACTTTCAAGAAAAATGAACTGGTTTACAGCTTGGCCAAAGTGAGACCTAAGCTAGTGTGAATGGCTCACATTTTACCTGCTGTAGGTCAGGTCTAGGCTAGTGGTGTAAACATTAACCTTAATTATCAATATTTATCTGTTTACATAAACATGAAGCAGAAATTTAGTATTGTATGCAATACTTTATAGCCTAAAATTATGTTTCAAATACAGAAATGCATCTTTACATTCTTGTGGTTTGATATTCTCTCTGTCAGGGATAATGCGCTCACATTCTGCCCTGAATTCAGGTGAAAGAATATAAGAAGATAAACCGTGAAATTTTACGGTCATGGCGGTCGGTCATGCTTTACTTAGCTGCGTGGTTTTGTGGCTGATACCTAGTGTTTTGATATTCTTTGTTGATCAGGAAGTTCAACTTAATGATTATGAATCTATTTTGAATCCTAACTCGCTGTTCTTTGGTTCACTTCTTTCGAAACCATTGATATGTGCTTCGATTTTGAAACTGACGACAAGTGCTTCAATTCCTAAATGTCGAGGAAAACGCTTTCTTGGTGGAAGAGTTCTCTATACTGCTAATGGAACAGCTACCTTTCAGTTGGAAAGGAATTTACTGCTGTGTGGAGACATCGCTACAAACCCGGGGCCTTCAAAGAAGAAGTCTACACCTAAATACCCTTGTAGAGAATGTAATAGGGCGCCATATTATGTGTAAGTTGTGGAATCTGGTCTCACGTTAAATGTCTACAGATGTCTCGCTCGTGCTTTCAGTATTACCTCGACTGGCCCAATATTGATTGGACCTGTAATTTCTGTGCTTTACCAAAGTTCAGCGACTCTTTCTTTCTGGACAACTCGATTACTGATTGTAATGTTTCCACAGAATCCATGCCAAACTCATCTAATACAGACGAAATGGACTCTCTCTCATGGTATCAGTCCTAAATCAGCAATTATTACAAGTTCAATCTAAAAATTGGCTATCTGAATATCAATAGTATTATAAATAAGATGGACGAGGTCAAGGAAATTTTGAACAGGAACATGTTCGTTCGACATCTTATTTATTGCTGAGACAAAAATTGACAAGACTGTTTCTTCGGCGTTGGTCTCGCACCCTGGTTATCGCATAACTAGAAGAGACCGTGCGAAGAGTGCAGGTGGCATGTTAGCCTATATGAGAGAAGATCTGTCTGTATATAGAAGGAAAAAACTTGAGCCAACGGATATTGAAGCAATCTGTCTCAACATAAGTGATAATAATAAAAGTCGCTTTATGGTTTGTGGTTGCTACAGATCGCCTGGAAAATGTAAAGAAACTGACTTTTTAACTTCATTATCATCAGCTGCTGAGATAATGTTTAGATCAAGGCAGGAGCTTCTATTGATCGGAGATATGAACATGGATATGTATTCCAACGAAGATGAGGACCGGTTTCCTAACAGTAATCTAGCTGATTTTTGTCAAAGATTTTGTCTTGTAAACAAAATTACTGAACCGACGTGTGTCACTGACAAGACAAAAACATTAATTGATGTTATTCTTCTTACAAGCCATCAGGAACGCCATTCAACAGCAGGGTCGTTAAGTCTTGGTGTAAGTGATCATGACCTTGTCTTCATTGTTAGGAAGAATAAATTAGTACGTCCTAAACCACGGCTTATTGAATTTAGAAGCATGAAGAACTTTGATCATTTGAAATTCCTTGCTGATCTGAAAAAGGTCCCTTGAGACACAGCATATCTATATGACAACGCTGATGATGTTTGGGAACATTGGAGTACGCTGTATAAAGAAATTTTGGATCAACATGCACCTATCAAGAAAAAGTGGGTTCGGAGTGACCAATTGCCCTGGATTACTTACTCCTCAAATCCAACGTGAAATTCAATTACGTAATAGATTGTTCAAGCGTCACAAAAAGAATCCCTCTTCAAGCTCATGGGAAAAATATAAAGCTCAGCGCAACAAAGTCACATCATTAAAGCGTAACGGTATCAAGGAGTTCTGCTCTACTGCATGTGCTACAACTAAACATCCTGGGGAGTTTTAGAAAACAATGACACCGCTTCTTCCTGCTACTAGCTCAAATCAATATGAAAAAATTATTCTGGTTGAAAATGATAAAGTTATATCTGATCCCAGACTCGTTGCTGAGGTCTTCAATGAATATTTTGCTAATATAGTGTATACTGGGAACAACAACGAATCAACTGCTGATTTTTCTTCCCATCCCAGCGTAAGATTGATAGCCCAAAGTGGAACTTTTGAGAACTTTACCTTATTCCATCCAGTCAGCACCAGCTACGTACGTGACATTTTGAACCATCTTGATCCGAAGAAAGCTGTTGGTGTCGATGGTATTACACCTAGATTGCTGAGATTGTCTGCTCCTGTTTTGGCAGACGAGATTGCTAAGTTGATAAATTTTAATATTGCAATTAATTCCTGGCCTTCTGAATGGAAGTGCAGCAATCTGATCCCAGCTTTTAAGAAATTAGATGTCACGTACAAAGCTAATTATCGACCCATCTCTATTTTGACATCACTTTCAAAGGTCTACGAAAAGGTGATGTACGACCAGATGTATGGTGCATTTCATCAACGTCTTTCTCTGAATTTATCTGGTTTTCTTAAAAATCACTCATGTTGTACTGCCCTCTTGAAGATGACGGAGGACTGGAGAGAAAAACTTGATGAAAGAGAAGCTGTGGCTGCCGTGGCTGTTGACCTCAGCAAAGCTTTTGACTCAATCAACCATCGATTGCTGCTGGCTAAATTACGGGCCTATGGTTTCTCTCAGTCAGCGTTAGACCTAATGTCTTCTTATTTATTAGGACGGAGGCAACGAGTCAAGTTACAAGGGGAAGTTTCGAACTACAGTATCGTTAAAGTTGGAGTGCCACAGGGTTCCCTGTTAGGCCCTCTCCTATTTAACATCTTCATCAATGATGTAAATTATTGTATCCCGAACATCTCGCTCTGGCTATATGCTGATGATACCACTACTTATGCTGCTGACGTCTCACCAACCGTGCTTGAATTTACTATCAACCAAGACCTGAAGATATTGTCTTCTTGGTTTAACAACAACTCCCTAGATGTAAATAACTCAAAGACACAGGCTTTCTCTGTTGGTGCATGTAAATATGAGTATGAACTTAATTTGAATGACACTAATATTGGGATAACTAACAATATTGGAATTCTGGGAGTAACCCTAGATAGTAATCTTAATTTCAAAAATCATATTACAGAACAGCTCAAGAAAGCGTATGCTAAGGCTTCAGTTCTTAGAAGGATCAGACGTTTTTTACCTACTGATAAATTAATTATATTATATAAGGCATTTATCTTACCACATTTGGAATACTGTGGCCCTCTATTGTTAGGAATAGGAAAAGTTCAAAGCGACCGACTAGATGCTAATTATTACATACTTAGAACAGTATTAGGCCATGGGAAATCTGTTCCTTATGAACAATTATTAAGTATCGTCGATTTGTCTAATTTAAAGCAGAGACGAATTTATCAGTCACTAGAATTACTATATAAAAGTTTATTTTGTAATGGCCCCTCATATATTAGAAATCTCTTCCACTTTAGGAAAACAAAGTATAGTTTAAGAGGCGATGGTTACATCCTCATACTTCCAAAATTTAATTTACAGTGGAAGAAGTCTTTTAGCTATGCCGCTGCTAGTTATTGGAATGCTCTCGCTATAAAAGTCCATCAGTCAGCAGATTTTAATAGTTTTAAAAGTAATCTAAGGAACATTGTTTTTTAGTTTCTTATTGTAATTAACCTTATTCATTATTGTAAATAACTTTTTTCTTGCTAACATTTACTTGTTAACTAGTTAAATGATTATATATTGCACGTTCGTATTTTGAACGAGCTTTTGCTCTTGGACGAAACGTGTTGAAATAAATTATCATTCATATCATTCATTCATTCAGGCACACCAAGAACACCTGACTCCGTTGCAGCCTCCCTGAGTTGTTCTTCAGTTAATGGCAGGCCTGTAACGGGATATTACTGTTGTGAAATTGCAGAAATAACATTGGTTCTGCCAAACTGGAATAAAACTAAATATATACAGTATGGTAAATTAACATCTACATGTAGAACTACCACACATGCCTCAGTGGAATCTATGAGGCAAATGTATTAGACAATACTATGATCAGTGATCACTTCTTTTTAGACAATTCAAGAACTGGCCCAGCTGAAATTGCACAGGTGATGTGCCCTGTATAATTTTATTCAGGCTAATTAATTAATGATACAAATATATGTCAAGTAATTTAAAACATACCACATTCCACAAGGCCATATCGTTCTGGGAAGTTAAAAATGTGGTTTGGGATTCCATCAGGTAGCACAGTGTATTTCTGTGCTCTGATCCTATGCGTGTTCCAGATGGTATCTTTGAATGTGTCCAGCTCCTTTTGCATCAGTGGTATCATGAAAAAGGCTAAGAGCATTCTTTAAAAGCAACAAATAAAAGCAGTTATAAAAACAGTTATAAAAACAGCATAAAAACAACAAAGGCAATCCATTGAAATCTGAGAGGTCTGACTTTGATGAGTAAAATATTCTGGCATTGAGCAGGTATTAGTATAAAAGTATTTACAATAACTGGAGATTTACCTGCACCAGGGAGAACTCCAAGTTTCCCAACAAGTTATAGTTATTAGTAGTACTAGACACACCTTTGAGATACCAGTCCACTGCTAATACCTGTTAAGCTATGGAGTCTACAGGGATTAGTGGTGATTTTTTTCCCATTTCAGTGCACTCAATTGCTCAACAGGTAGAGTGTTGGTTTTACTGCTGTAGGTTTGAAATTTCAGTGGTGTAACTGAGTGGGGGCAGTGGATGAGTTCCTAAACTTGCTAGGTAAAAGAAACAACTGCATCCGAGATGCAAAGTTCAATTTATACATAAAGTTCTTGTATATGGTTGTTCACCTACAGCAGCAGAGTTCGGAAAAATCTTGAAAATTTTGGGTCTCTCAAAATGGGTCATCCATGCCCCCCCCCCCCCTGAGGAAAGTTGTGCTGTTGTACATAATTGTAGGACGTCTGAAAAGGAAGGGAAGACCCCATTTTACAATTTCCTTCAGGGGGGAGTGTGAATATTTTCTGGAATGACAGTGTCTATATAATAATGCAGTACAATATCAAAAATTCGTTATTTAAAAGCTGAATGTACATGTTAAACAAATTCTTAGTACCTATATGATTCGTTGTCAGGATCATAATGTCCATGGTCTTTCAGCCATTTTAATTGTTCCTTAAAATATTTTTCCATCCGTTGGTGTAGTTCCTTCCACCACCTCTCAATCTACAAATTAAGATGTAAAAAATAGCTGCATTTCAATAAATTAAAACCGACTACAGTAGATAACAGATAACAGTAGACCCTATACTAGTATCTATATAACAAATATTTACTGTATAGGGTTTAAAATTCACACGTTAGTAAAAATATACCTGGTTTGATGTTGAAGGGCCGTATACAACTGCATCTACAGGATCCATGTCATCATGGTTTCTATGACTTCTGCAACACCAACGTTGTCGTCTTTGTAAAAAATCTCGAAGTATCGTAGACGTCTGTCTAGAGTACGAAGGCTCCAAGGGTGCTGAGGGAAGTCGCGCATCATAAAGTCTAATATTTCGCATTTTTGCAAACCTTGCTTAACATATTTTACCAGAGACGATTTAGGAATATCGTCATCAACCCACCTTGCACATCTACATGGCGTTATTAGCAGGAATCCCTCTGTCAAGGTGATTTGTCGTCTACATAAATATATAATTATTGGGATTCAAAAACAATTGAAATGTATCGCCGATGAATAACAAATTTTAATAAAATCATGTTAATGCTATTCGCACATCAAAGTATATCTAATCGAAGTATCGCATTGTTGTGAATGAAAATTATAGATTAATTCTTTGAAGAGATTGCTGTGCACGTTTGGCGATAGAATGAGTATCATAATTTCATTAAACTGTTTAAGTTATAATTATGCCGAGTCGTATACAAATTCTCCAAGCCACTCTTGGCCAAACAAAGCTTAAGAGCGGGTATAAGTAAGTTGCAAACACGTTGTCGTATGATAGTGCGAATCTTTCTTTCTTTTTGATATTTTAATACCGATTTCAAATCCGAGACTGCTCTTTCAACGTTAATGACATGGCGCGTTCGTGTGCTCTAACATCTTTGCTAAATTTGGAATTGTTTCCAAAGCTGAGTCACAGTATTTGCAACAGAACTATAATCTAGAATCAATCCGTTCTCAAAGAGCGATATATTTGTGCTAGCTCATACATAAATACGCCATACCACGCCAGATAAACTTAGCACTTCCACATGACGTTATCGGCCAATAAGAAGCTGGAGGGATTCCTGCTAATAACGCCATGTGCACATCTGTTGTCCGCCATGTTTATTCCACCAATGCAGTCACTGCACAGAATGATAGGAATTATTCGAACTTGCAAGGAATCATGGTAGTGGCAGCAATGGGCCGATATCAAAATTGCTTTTACTTTGTTTTTAATTTCATTTTGAATTCAAATAACTTTTTTATAATTGTGTATTTCATTTCATTTTAGTTTTTATTAGCATTGTATTTCAATTTTTGTTTAATTTTATGTTGATTTATGGTTTTTTTTTAACTTAATCGTCATTTTTAAATAATATATTGTTATTTTATTTATTTTTTTTAAATATTAGTGGCAGCCGTGGGCCACCATACAGCTCTGTTTCTATGGAGCAGCTCTATTTCTACGGAGCAGCTCTATTTCTACGGAGCAGCTCTATTTCTACGGAGCAGCTCTATTTCCACAGAGCAGTTCTATTTCTATGGAGCAGCTCTATTTCTACGGAGCAGTTCTGTTTCTACGGAGCAGCTCTATTTCTACGGAGCAGCTTTATTTCTACGGAGCAGCTCTATTTCTATGGAGCAGCTCTGTTTCTACGGAGCAGCTCTATTTCTATGGAGCAGCTCTATTTCTACGGAGCAGCTCTGTTTCTACTGAGCAGCTCTATTTCTACTGAGCAGCTCTGTTTCTGTGCGAAGCAGGCCTACTTCAAACGAATGCAACTCTGTTAAAATGCTACCAACAAAAGAGAAAACGCCCTTTTCAATGATGTGAAGGGGTGTCCCTTATGGGCCACCGTACACCTTGGTAAGATTGCCGTGTCAAATTACCCAACATTTGGTGTGTAAAATTACACACCATTTTTTACACACCTTTGGATTTGTAAGGGCGTGTTATTTTACACATCTTTTTGTTAAAAACACACCTTTTCCAAAAACACACCTTTTAACTTTACACACCTTGCTCGACTTTACACGCCTTTCAATTTTACACATCTTTTAACTTTGACGCATTTTTGTTAAGAACACGTTTATGCAAAAAATCGTTTTAATTTTAACTTGAATAACATATAGTTTAGATGGTTCTTGCAACTATTCCTATAACTGCGTTATTCTGAACCCATAATATAGATATATGGATAAATATGGAATGATATTTATTCAATCAACATCTGACGATAAATCACTTTTACTCAATCGAAATCTGACGATAAATCAGCTTTCACGATAAGCATGCTGTCGGCCGAAAAGACCTCCATATAAACCAAGTTGATATTTGTTTAGGTTTTTCTTTACTTTTTCGAAGACGATTTATGTTGAGAAATATATTGTAGGTTATAGCCTTCAACTGGATGCATCCAACTTTAAGTGTAGTCGTGCAGCATTGGAAACAGGGGCTGTTAGGTACGCCATATATGGTATAGGTGATAGGTTGATAGGTCTAGAAACGCTTCAGTGATCAGCTTGGCGCTTGTGATATTTTTCTTTGAGACACGCGGCAGGAAGAGTAGCTGACCGAATTCATACGTTCTGAGATGACCAAACAAAATATGTTCGTCGCTTAAACCTTTGTCGGACTAAAGAATTATCAAGTCGTTTGGGACTACTGAACAAAGATAAGTGTAGTACCGAAAGTTTCTATTTCTTTGGTAATAATATATTGTTATGCTAATTTCCCTAAACTGAATGTTTCACGACTGTCGTGTATTATAAATATATAAAGTATTTGCGCTGTAAATTCATTGTTGTTGGGTATGTTGAAGACAAATATATCAACTTGGTTAGCTAGAAACAAACATTTCGCACAGAACTCTTCCGCAAACGGCGAGTATTAATGAACTATAGGTATATGCACGTGTAATTCAATAATAGTTATGACTCATGGCATGCAAGGTTCATCGATGATCCGAGTTATATAGCCCCGAAGTATAGTTTTATCACAGAGCAATTGAAAGTCAGTCGTATACTAACAAACTTTGAGAAAGACGTTATTAAGGCACTGATATTTTGGTTTACTAATACGGCAAAAAGACAAAAACAAGAAGTGCGTTGACTTATAGCGTCTTCCTTTATATATAGTACATGATTGTTCCACGTGTTATTTTCGTATATGCTAATATATATATATATATATATATATATATATATATATATATATATATATATATATATATATATATGTAATATTTATAAACCGCGCAGGAGGGCTTTATCGGATATAAAACACGAGGCGATAGCCGAGTGTTTTAGAGCCGATAAAGCCCGTATTGCAAGGTTTTTAAATGGCTTCTAAAAAGAATCACTTCATACGTTCATTGGCGTAGTAATTTTGAAAATTAAGCTTATCTCAGCCGTTAAAAACCAGCGAGAAACTTAGAGCGAGTCTATATCACATATATAGATCCGATACGGTCATGATTTTTCTTTGTGTTTTCCTCATGAATTATTAATGACTTTTAGAAATATATATATATATATATATATATATATATATATATATATATATATAAGTGAGTTATGGTTCACGAAATGTTAGAGAGTGCTCAATACCATATAGATAGAGCAAAATACAAAGTATAAAGTATAAAGTATAAAGTATAAAGTATAAGTTGAAGGTATAAAGTAAAGCGAAGACTTTAAGGTAAAACTATACTTTATACTTTGTATATATATATATATATATATATATATATATATATATATATATATATATATATATATATATATATATATATATATATTGTTGTTTGTATTCGACTGAATTCTCAATTTAAGAACTTACTCTATAAAGACTATTTACAATTACAGTATCAGCCACACTACATTACCTCATGTAATGTTTTTATATCGCTGTTACTTCTTCTTTTTAAATAGACGAAGCTTTCAAGCATAGCTAAGCGGAATACGAAAGTCATTTGCAGATATTTCTACTTGATACAATCAAGTGCTGTCTTGTTTTTCATTACAATGAATGTTAGTTTTATATGTGTAGGTTTTTGTTACTAATAAAATCAGTTTCAAATCTAGTGTTTCTTATTTATGATTGTCCAAGTCGTTCGTTTTTAGGCCGATTTTTGTGTTCTTTGTTTGGCCATCGTAGCCTATATAGCGTAATGCGTTTATAATAACACACACATTTTAATGCGTGTAAAAAAAACACATCTAGGTGTGTAAAACAATCACACGCCTAGGTGTGTAAAAAACACACCTTTTCAAAAAACACGGCACAAGGTGTGTTATTTTGGCGACAAGCAAATTACACATCTTTTCGTGTGTAAATTTACACACCTTTTCAAATTACACACCTTAACGTGTGTAAAAAAACACGGCATAAGATGTGTTATTTCGGCGCCAAGAAAGGTGTGTAAAAACTACACACCCTTTTTTAGAGTGTATGTTGCCAAAGAAATATGCTGCTTGTCGAAATCTACTCAGAACTCTACAAGCCAATCTATCTTCTGTGCCATTTTTAGACGTCCTTCGGCTTTTTAAAATGATCTACTCGATTGTGAACATTTCACAATTACAGTATTATCACACATTTGTATCCTACAAATCAGTTTATTAACCACCGGCGGTTTGCAATGTTGGGTTTCCCGTTTCCTTAGTAAATAACCCTTCGGGAGCTCTCCGTGCCCTTCGAAATTTCGTCAAAATATCAACTTATTTACTTACGATTCAGTTTCCCTTCACGTTCTTAGGTCCTCCATAGTTCCATGATGTGTCCCGTTGCGGCATCTCTATTTAACGGAATCAACGGAATCGACGGAATCAACGTATTCAACGGAATCAACGGAATCTGCCGAAAATTTGGTTAATCGCTTACTAACAAACGGTTAATAAAATACATTTATTTACGTTTATTAGCTAGCTGGGACTGAAACTGATCTGTCGTCGATACTTCAAGTAAGGTTCTTGGATTAGACATATTACGTACATATACGCGTAATTGTTGAAAGAGATTTTATATTTTTGATCGCTATGATTGCGCAAATATACGTGTCTCGTTTTAAATTTACTAAGTGTTAAGTCGTAGACAACCTGTGGGTTGATTAACAGAAAAAGATTTCGATTTTTAATTAAGGATGATAGCAAAACCACCTTTTGAAGCTTGGTTAAATCTAAAAAGATAGATGTAAATAAAAAAATCAGGGGTCTTCATTTATAAAGATATAAATATACAAGTGCTCTGTCTGTTGAACTCATTCTTTGAATCATAAACATGGGTATTTTTATTAAGACGATTACATTTAGCGTTTTCCGCAGGTAGAAGGTATACTATTGCGTCATGATTGTACAAATGCAACAAATAAATTTTGTAATAAAATTTTGTAGACCAAATTTACTAAATATTTCCTGTCATCAGTGCCGAGTAAACACCTTTGCCTCGCGCATGAAATGTCCAAAACATGTATATCTTCCGCCGCAATATTATTTGTGCCGCTAGAAGGAAATTATGTGCGTAAATTTTAGCGTATTTTACGACCCTCGACCCTCGACTTGCAACACTCGACGAAAACCCAAACTCCTCCAGGAAGACCTAAACTTGAGGGGTAGTGTGGCCATCTTTCTTACATGCCTTTATTTGCTAGGGGATTAGGGATATAAGATTTATATTTAAAAAAATTGCACAATATTTTCAAAGATGTGTTTTATAGCATAGTCAAAAACATGCGTGAATGTTTAATATGATCTAATTCATATATATGTTGAAGTTTCGAGCTTTAGTTCACTTAGGCAACTGTATGGTTAAAATCCAATATAACTATCAGTTGTCTGTGTCCCTACTATGGAACACATATCCGTAGTAACTCAATCAACAATTTATTTGTTGCATTTGTGCAATCCATGACGCAATAGTACCTTCTACATGCGGAAAACGCTAAATATAATCGTCTTAATAAAAATATCCGTGTTTATGATTCAAAGAATGAGTTCAACAGACAGAGCACTTGTGTATTATATCTTTATAAATGAAGACCCCTGATTTTTTTATTTACATTTACATGTAACACTTAGTAAATTTAAAATGAGACACGTATATTTGCGCAATCATAGCAATAAAAAATATAAAATCTCTTTCAACAATTACGCGTATATATGTACGTAATATATCTAATCCAATAACCTTATTTGCAGTATCGACCACAGATCAGTTTCAGTCTCAGCTAATAAACGTAAATAAATGTATTTTATTAACCGTTTGTTAGTAAGCGATTAACCAAATTTCCGGCAGATTCCGTTGATTCCGTCGATTCCGTTGATTCCGTTAAATAGAGATGCCGGTCCCGGTGCTTGAAATACCAAAATGGATTTGCGTTGTTCGTCTATTTCGTGATTATATGCGAAAACAACGAATTCACAACAGTAAAATATTGCAACTCACTCCCATGACCTATATATATATATAACTGAGTTCTTCTTAAGCAGACGAGAAACTCATCAGTTGTCAGGTGTTTTCAAATCCGGTAAACGGCGAGTTCGTCGGTCTATTTTCGGTAATTTCCCCGTCGTTAAAACAAGAAAGCCGGACGACAAACTATATCAGACTAGGACAGTGGAAGACCGTCAAAACCCGTCAGTCAGAAAGCTTTCATCTTCTATAAATATGAAGACTTTATCGAGTTATATAAAATAACATAATTCGACTGAATGCCGAGCAAAATACAGGCAGTTTTAAAAACATGCGTCATCGGTTCTTAGATATCGGTCAGCGACCTTCGCCATTAGGAAAAGGACCCATAAATGCCGCCATTTTGAAAACGATTTTGGGGACGCTTTTCCTAACTCAAAGGTAATAGGAGTACACAGTCCGGTACGCCTCGCTTCTTTACGATTTTCTCGTGTCTTCAGCGGTTCTTTATAGAGCTGACGACTTCATAAAACGAAATGTTTGTAGATTTCCATGACCATCATGTGTATTGACAGTCTTGTTTATTTTATTGCCAAGTGTTCGTGCCGTACGCCGGGCGGCACGTCTTTAATTCAACAATCGAAATATAGTAAGGTTAGATATACTGCCGAAACAGAGAACGTAGGAGTCTTAGTTAGTTAGAGACTTTATTTCAAGAGGGTAACACTTGACATTAATAAAAGTGATAAAATTGTGGCCCTCTATATACCTAATTTATAATATCATATACTACAATTTTTACATTACAGATAAGTCTAATTTTAAATCTATATTTACAATTGATACTGTGAATTAGTAATATACATGTATATTAATAAAACAAATTAATATGCTATGGTAAAATTAAAGAGATGAAAAAGATAGAAAAGTGAGTGTCTCGTTGATTTGTTAAAAAATATTTATGAAAGTTTCTTTTAAAGCTATTTGCACTAGAACTGTTCTTTAAGTCAGTAGAAATACCATTCCAAGCCCTGATGGTATTAACAGTAAAGGTTCGACCCCCTTCAGTAGTTGTTTTGTATCGAGGGCAACATAAATTAAGTTTAGAAAACCTAGTATTTCTAGTATGAATGTCGGAATTTTTTATGAGCAGGTCATTTATATAGTTTGGTGCAAGTCCATTTAAACGTTTATAGACTAAGCTGCAGCGGTTTATATGTGCCTCAATGTAAAATGGTACCCAATTTAAAGTGTTGAAAAGCTGAACTGGGCAGGCACCACGGTCAGCATCCAAAATGATTCTTGCGGCTCTTTTTTGCAGCTTAAGTACTTTTTGTAGGTCATCTTGTCTGCAGGAGGACCATACAGTACTACCATATAGCAAAACAGGCTTTATAATTGCAGAGTAATAAATCTCACGTTGCTGTTGTTTCAGATAAGGACTTGTATGGCGCAGTAGACCAATACGCTTGGATAACTTCATGGTAAAAGACAGGTCATGATCCAAATTAAACCAAGTAGTTTGTAGCTGTTTACTTGCTCAATTTCTATGCCATTTAGGTTAGCATCTATTGAATTTGTGCTTATGTGATTTCGCAAACGTTTACCAACGATTAACATTGACTTTGTTTTCGAGGTGTTTATAAACATAGCATTTTCTTGACACCACCTCTCTAAGCAGAAAAGATCTTTGTTGATCATTTGAGGTAGAAGATATATTTTATCAATACTTGTACTTCTTGCTAAGGTTGTATCGTCGGCGTAAATGGCCACATTCGAGTCAAGCATTTGAAGAGGCATATCGTTTATAAATGTAATAAACAAGACTGGACCAAGGATTGATCCTTGCTTTACACCTTGTGATACCAACTGACAAGAAGATACCTGTTGATTTAGTTTAACAAACTGTTTTCTGCCGGACAGATATGATGTGAACCAGGTAATCGATAAGCTTCCTACTCCATATATCGCAAGTTTTCTTAATAGGATGGCGTGGTTAATAACGTCGAATGCCTTTTTAAAATCAACGAAAGTCAAACCCGTTACCTTGTCGTTATCCATATTAAAAAGAAGTTCATCAACAAGATTTATCAATGCTGTCTCTGTCGAATGGTTAGCTCGAAAACCTGACTGGAATTTATAAACGAGATTGTGTTCACGGAGATAATTATAAAAGGATGTGGCCACATGTTTTTCAAGCACTTTCGAGATAACTGGTAGTACCGAAATAGGCCGGTAATTGTCTGTTTCTTCACGAGACCCACTTTTACCGAAATAGGCCGGTAATTGTCTGTTTCTTCACGAGACCCACTTTTGTATAGTGGGGTTACTTGAGCGGTTGTCCACCTGATAGGAAAAGTACTAGTTGATATGGAGTAATTCATAAGAGGACTGAAAGGGTAAGCTAAAACCGGTGCTCCTAATTTAAGAACTCTTGCACTAAGGCCATCACGCACGACCAGTAGATTTATTAGTTGATACGTTTTTCATAGCGGCTAGTACCTGTGTTGATGTAATGAGCGGAATTTCAAAACAATCACTTCCAATCTTCGGCTTTACAAAATCAGCAAGTTTTCCCCCATTAAATTCTATGTCATTTGGATTGTTTTGGCTGACTTTGGTGATTATATTAATAAAGACATTATTCATTGCTTCAACAATTTCAGCCTCCTCTGTAATTACCTTGGCATGTGCATATCAACGACCTCAATAAGCATTTTTTCTAAAGAATCAGCAATATCGTTAATGTCATCAAACACAAATGCCGAGTCCCAGGAGGTACACTCAAGTGATTTAATAAATTCATCGACATTCAGACTTTTAATGTTACGGTATGTGATGGTATTATGCATTTGTTTATCAAGCTTTTTCGTTTTTGAATATTTACGCCGCATAATTATTGGGAGATGGTCTGAGAGGCCGATATCCAAAACAGAAACTTCAACGGTAAACTCAGGATGAGTCGTATAGTAATGATCTAGGCAAGTTGCACTCCTTGGTCTGGTGACAGAGTTGACCATTTGACTTAGTTTCATACTATTCATAACTTTTGCCAGGCGATGTCTCTTATAAGATGAATCTAAATAGTTAATATTGAAATCTCCGAGAATATGCATTTCATAATTTTTCAAATAAACATTTTCAATGTTATTTTCAAGCTTTATATCAACATCTGCACTCGTTGAAGGTAGTCGGTATAAGGCACCAACTAGTAAAGGCCTCTTAGATATAAATGGACAAATGCTTAACCACAAGATTTCAAGATCATCATCTTCTAAATCACTAAGCCGGTTTGCCTCCAACTGACTTCTTACATACGCCAATATTCCTCCACCCTTTTTATCACCCGCTCTGTCTCTCCTATACATAGCATAACTGGGGATTTCGTAAACCGAATCTGGTACTCTGGGTTTTACGAATGTCTCAATAAGAAACACATCAATATTATGATTTCTCGAAGTCAAAAAAAGTTTTACCTGCTCAAACTTTTCGTCAGTTAGATTATTAACGTTCCACTCGCCAATCTTCAATCCCTTGTTTAACAAAGTTATCTTCGACTGATTGATTACCCTTGGTATATTTCCTGAAGTATTAGTTGGGCCAGGATTCAATTCAACACCGCCACTGTGTCGTTCCAATTGGTAACAGCAAGAACGATTAGCTGAGTAAAGAATTCTGCTTGACAAATAGCGCTTCCCTCGGCCGTTCCTTCGCATTGATGTTAGAGAAGCTTGTACAAAACACTTAGACTTTGATATCCATCCACAACTTTCGAGGGAGAATTTATTGTTGATAGGCATATCCTTTATTTCTACATTGGAAACGTCATTGGCGAAATAAACCAAAGAAGCAAACACAAATAAAAATATAAACTCGCTTGCCGACTTCCACATGCTGTCTCCCGTCACGTCTCCCGATATGTGATCATATAACGTTTCGAGCGAAGGCCTTCGCTCGAAACGTTAAGTTAAACTCCTACGTTCTCTGTTTCGGCAGTATTCTTTAGCCTAGGTCAAACGTCGCTCTTCTCATGCGCCGAATCAAATAGATGTATTAAATGCTACAGAAGAGCGACGTTTGATTCAATTAAGTGCAGCAGAATGGATTAAGTGCGGCAGAGCTCGCTTGGAGCGGCCGGACCTGTCGCATTATGCGACACTGGAGCGACGCCAAGTCAAACGTCGCTCTTCTCATGCGCCGAACTAAATGCATAAATTATTTTACCTTAAAATTCAGGCTGAACAAGAGCGGAGCATGTGCAGATACTTGACGCAAGGCTACTAAACGTAGATCTGGGTACGAGAATGCGGTAGAACAAAGACAAAGTCAACCAACTTTCACATTGTTCGAATACGCTATTATCGCTATATCGTGTTGGTTGTTTATGCCAGAAGATAGCATCGTTGAAATATATCCTGTAAGTATGTTGTTAGAAACACCATGTGCTTTTATTTGAGTTATAGTTCAGGTTCCTGCATTATGTCTAAATTTTTTAAATGTCCAAAATGTTCACACCATGTTTTGAAATATATTTGTTTTCCTGATATTTGAAGTAATTATTGTGTGAACATTTTGGACGTTTTAAAAAGTTCCACATATTAACGCAGAAACGTAAAATATGCATCAAAGGAAAGCTTATGAAATTTCTAACATACGGTGGTTCTGAAGGGACATGGTCCTCCCACTTTTTTTTAGTCATGTTGCGCGTTAGATGGCGACTTAGGTGGCGACTTGGATGGCGACTTGGATGGCGACTTGGATGGCGACTTAGGTTGCGACTTATTAGGTGGCGACTTGGATGGCGACTTAGGTTGTGACTTAGGTTGCGACTTTTAGATGGCGAACTAATTACGTTACTGGTTATTACGTTGTTTTTGTTTGTTCAAATGGCATACGTCTCATCATGGTCTCATACATTGTTGTCCTCAGCCTATTATGCTCAGTTGAAGCAGTGCTACCAAACTACAATCCAGCAATTCAAGCGAATGGATTAACCCGCGACGAAATTATTGAAAAGTACTTCAATCTTGGGCTGAGCGCTTCTGAAATTTTGGGATTCGTTGTCAACGTTCACGGTATTCGTCTTAGTTAAAGGCAGCTGAAAAGAATCCTGAGAGGCAGAGGGTGTAGGAGGCGAAACGATTCAAGTAATCTCCATCATGTAGTTCGCATAATGGAGAACGAACTAAAAGGAAGTGGAAGTTTGCTTGGGTATCGAGCGATGCATCAGCGGTTAACCAATGATCACGGACTAGTTGTGACAAGAAACGTTGTCCGACAAGTTTTAAAAATCTTAGATCCCCAAGGTGTTGAGGCAAGGTCAAAGCACAGATTGAGAAGAAGGTTATATAGTGCAAAAGGACCGAATTATCTGTGGCATATCGACGGGTACAAGCTTAAACCATTTGGCTTCTGTATTCATGGTGCCATTGACGGATACAGTCGCCGCATCTTGTGGTTGGAAGTTGCTTCGTCAAATAATAACCCTAGAATTGTAGGTCATTACTATACCAACTACGTCAGGCTTCTAGGAGGTACGGCGCGTATAATTCGTGCTGACAGGGGAACAGAAAATGTAAACGTAGAATCCATGCAACGTTTCTTTCGAAGATTATCACAGGATGACTTCGCAAGAGAAAAAAGTTTTATGTATGGAAGATCGACATCTAATCAGAGAATAGAAGCATGGTGGGGGCTTCTCCGAAAAGGATGTACGGATTGGTGGATAAGGTACTTTAAAGATTTGAGGGACCTCGGTTTATACAATGATGACGACGGAATTCAACGAGAATGCCTTATGTTTTGTTTTATGGACATCATACAAACTGAATTACATAGATGTGCAAGGAACTGGAACCTACATAGGATCCGCCCATCCACGAATGCAGAGTCCCCTCCTGGTCGTCCTGATGTTCTCTACTTCACTCCACAAGCAGTGGGAACCCACGATTACCTGATACCAGTCGATACCGATGAAATAAACATTGCCAAGGAAATGTATTGTACTCGACCTTTGTCAAGGGGGTGTTCGGCAGAATTCAGTGAACTTGCAGAAATGATAATGGAAGACGAGGGACTAGTAATGGCTACCAGCGCAACCGACGCAAAAGATCTTTATATCACTTTACTAGGATTAATTGAAGATATCGATGTTGACAATGACATGTAGAAACAAACAATGGAAAACTCTATTTTAAACAATATAACATCAAACAATAGAAGAATAACAACAGGGTGTCACAAAAAAAATGCACCCCATCCATTTATGAGGTGCACCTTCTTTAATTATGGTACAAGTAGTAAATTTTTATATCACGCCGAATGCCCATCACTCCTTCTTTGTTGTCTGACATTTTCGGAGCTAAGTAGTTATCTACTCACTTCCTGTAGTCATTTAAAGAGGCAACATAAAAATTTGAACTTGTCCAAATTGTGTATGTTACGTCAAGATTTGGAAATCTTCTCCTAAAGGCTTCCCTTGTCCTTGTTGGGCTTCTTGTTTCATGATAGGAAAGTACCATGAATGCTCTTTCCTCGGGGATGAAGTAATGTGCACTTCTGCCTACATGGCAAACATGTGCATGGAACTCTCATGAGCATTGTTATTACCCAAGGAACCCCACATGATTTGATGCCGCATTGCTTCATTTGTGGTCAGTTTTCACATGCATATGTATTCAAACTTGTATTCCGAACTCAAACAAAGCTGTGGTAAAAAACGGGATGGGCGACATTCGTTTGGGACACCCTGTATTTTTCCAAATCTGTAGGTAGCATAGATAATTTGCATAATTTGGACAAGTTCAAATTTGGATGTTGCCTCTTTAAATGACCCCAGGAAGCGAGTAGATAACTATTTAGCTCTGAAAATTTCAGACAACAAAGGAGTGATGGGCTTTCGGCGTGATATAAAAATTTACTTCTTGTACCCAAATTAAAGAAGATGCAGTACAAAAACGGATGGGGGGCATTTTTTTTGGGACACCCTGTATAAGGAATATCCGATATTGCAAGATGCGTCTAAACCATGCCCCTAGCAACAATGTATAGAAACCAGAGTATTCGTGAACGTTAATGTGCTACTGTTCGTTTATTTTGGTTTATATGGGTAGCACGGGTGGCGTGTGCGTTAGGGCGCTGCCTCTCACCGCTGTAGTTAAGCCCAGTTGGACGGGGTTAGTACTTGGATGGGTGACCGTCTGGGAATAAACCCGTTCTCGAACTTGAATTTCATGTGAGTAGAGTTTAGTTGGTCTCTCTTGTGCTTCGAGGGTTTTTCGCAGGGTTCTGCGGTTTTCCTCCCTCCGTAAAATTAACACTTAGGTATCAGCTTATGTCGTGCACTTTTAACATGAGCCTCTAGTTCGGATGATTGGGCGACCACATCCTGTGCTTACGACGTTAAATAAATCATTACTCATCTTACATGTAACATTAAATATCTCCTTTATGATTTGAATAGTAGTTCACTTATACCCGTTACGTACTAAGCACATGTAGTTAAAATTATAGTTAGAATGAGTTATGAGTTGTTCTCATATGAATACCAGTTTATTGGCATTGATGGGCTGATCTACCATTAATTAAATATGAAAGAGCGATTTATGTTGAGTCTGTTTAGAAACTAGCATAGAGCATCGTGAAGTGGGACTGTGTAATTCACTATTATTAAACACTACACTACACTACTCTACACGTGTTCCACACAGTAGACTAAGATAATTCATTACAGATATAATCAAAGCATTATGACACAAAATTCTCTTTTATCCACCATCAGTCCATCGTCATCAGCCATTGTCATTAACCATCATCCACAGTTATCATCCACTGTCATTGGCCATCATCTACCATTGTCATCTTTCTACAGAAAGAGCCACGATGGTGGATGACGGCCAATGACAGTGGCTGATGACGGTCCTAAAATTGATGCTCTTTCAAAAAGTCATTATGCAGTGTGATGTCATAAGTATGACATTAGCATATCAAACAAACCTGGTTGCACGTAGGACATGAAATTATTGCACCCTTCCTCCTCACGGAATATTTGGCGTCTGCACGCAGACTATCTTCCCCTTTACTTCAAACCAGTTTCAGCATTTCCATTTATTTTTGTGCCGTGCAAAATTACAGTACAGTTCGATTCATTTTTGGACGTTTCGATTCATTTTTGTGCACGTTCGATTCATTTTTGTGTACTACTACACCGGTTGTGTACGTAGTTCGGTTTAATTATTTCCGTCCGGCTTCGACATTAAATTATCCATAACGGATTAATTTATTTAGGGCTTGGAGATAAATTTGAACCGTTCAATCTTTTTGAAAGACTTACAACTACAGTCCAGGAACATTGATAATAAATTTATTCAGAAAGATTTTTTTTAATTTCATCTCTTTCTGAATTGTCCGCAACGGGACGCCGTATTAAAGTGAAAGAGCCCCAGTGTCAAACGTGTCAAGAAAAAGCCCATTGTCATCAACTCGGTTGCTACTCCGTTGCTAGGGGCATGGTTTAGAGACATATACACCTAAAAACTTGTTAAATAATGGATTTCAGTTTCATATACAGTAGATGTAAAACGGATCAATGACTGAATAAACGTTTATAAATTGAAAATAAATATAAACACTACAGTAGTTAATTAAGTAAGTTCCAAAGTTTAAATTTAGTAACGAAACCTCCAGGAAGAAGTTAACGTGGGAAATCCTCTTTCCATCCCACAGAAATATTTCCAATTAATATCTCTGTTTATGCAACAAATGTCAACTAATAACTCAGAATAATCATGATTTATATATTTATAACTGTTTATGATTTAACGTCAATATAACCACTAGAATCTAATAGTTACTAAACTATATCTTGAATAACAATAGAACAGTAAAAAGAGATACAAGGCTGCATATGTGGACCGTTTCGGTTTAACTTAACAAATGTCAATGTCCCAGTATTCACCGGCGAAAATATTGTTCAGTTCTTCACGAAATTGCGGAAATGATTGGTAGGTGGTCGGCAATTCCAAAACTGCTCCACATGTGTGAGCAACTGGTCTTCTCGCTATTCCATCGAGGTCGGTGAATGTCACTTCTATGCGATTAACGCAGATCATTGTCGCGCCCGTACAGAATCTTAAAAATTTCACCAACTTTCCATCGTCAAGTCCTCGGACGTAGCGCTTTAAATACGACAAAACATTGGGGTTGGTTCTTGGTGCAGCTTCAATTAAGCCCAATACTTTTTTAACAGTTGGTTTTTTATTGTTGTAGAACTCCATAAGCTCCAATCCCGAGGTAAATCCAGCACAACTGACAAGCTCTTTACAGGGCTCTTTCCAACTGCAAATGATATATTTTGCTACTTGAATCATCTCTTTGTGGGCTAACTCCAGAATTACTGTAACCCGCTCATCATCTTTCGGGATTCTACGGCATCCAAACCTGTCCAGAAAGTCAATCCATTCTTCCTGTTGTTCTTCACTTAACTCGTCAATCTTTAGAACCGCGTTGAGTAGATCTCTTTCGTCTTTGGATATGTATGACAGGAAAGACTCTATCAGAAGTTCCTCATTTAGTTGGCTTTCGTTAAACAGAACTGCAAACATGAACACTCTGTTCAGCTTGATGGGAAAGAATTTGACTTCTTTGTAACCTTTGACTAGGATTCTCGCTATTGCTTTCCATTCCGCTACTTGAAAATCGTGTCTGACAACTGGTACTCGTTCCTGTTCTCCAATGGTACACGAGTCGTAAAAAGCCGACCAAAATGCAGAGAGAGCATCGCGAAAAATACCACGATTGTCCACACCAGCCTCCTCTTTTCCAAAAGCATTTACCATAACGATTTGAATTGAGCTGGCCATTATAGATTCGTCTTTGAAAATTTCAACCATATCTTGCATTATGTTTACTCGTCTGATTTTCAGAGTCCTTCAAGAAACCAAAATTGAAAAGTTGATGGTAATTGCATGGGACGTGATAAAGATGATACCAAACAACTACAGAGATGACTGGTTATGTATCAGCCAATTCCAATTGTGTCCATCGCCCCCTAGTAGATTTTGATTGTCTAAATCACAATCCCTGTCTTATTCCAGGTACAATTGGTTCTCTAGGAGTTACTGTGAGATCAAATAATCCAACCAAATAAACAATTTTAAATCATGAGTACTAAACCACCCATTATCTACTTCTCACATCCGAGAAGCTCAGTCGGGGGTCGGCAAGCTATCGTGCGAGTTTTCACAGACTGAACTACAGGGTGTATATTCAGGCTGTACACAGGCTAATCGCCTCCAGGCCAACCCCCCCAGGAAAAGAAATATAGTATGCCAATTACTCACCCCTGGGCAAGAAATTCAAGTCTGAATCCAAACCTCGGGTCATAACTATACCACATGTGCTGTGAATACGACAGTTCAAGAACAAAACATATATTATTAAATTGAAGAATACCCCTCCACCCTCACGATTTGTCTTTGGACAGTTGTTTCTCCGATTCCACTGTTTGGGAACTGAAAACAAGGGCGGATGTATGCATGGGTTTCCCGCAAACAAACGTTGCCTAAACGTATTGAAATGAGAACAATGTCGTTCGTATTCTGTTAAAATTTACTTCAAATTACTTGTGTAAATAAATGAAAGTCGAAAAAGTTTTAATGAGCATTAAAACTTTTTCGACTTTCATTTGCACAATACATGCAGGAATCGAATCAGTGAATTTTTGTGAGTTAATTCTGTCGTCACGAGTAGCGAACAGCAATAAATGAATTACATAACATTTGATAAAGTTTATAAATATATCTGTGTTTCAGTTCGCATTTCAATGTATTCCACGGTTTCATGTGCAACACGGCTACAAATCACATGTTGAATATAACACATGAACAAAATAAATAACATGATTAAAAAGTATAAATATAGATTATTCATGAAACTTGACAACATTGTGAGAACTCATTCGGGTCCGAATGAAAACCGCGATGCATTTCCCAACAGGGCGAACTGCATAAGTGGGAATATTCTAAGTCCCAGCCCCCGGGCGGTACGCTCTTGGTGATAGTTCCACCTCCGGGATTAGCAAAAAAATGGTGAATGTCCGGGGATGGCCCAGGAAAGAGGGATGGACTGGAATTGACTGATACATTAGATTGCAATAAACGTCAGCGACTTGGTAACTGGGCATGTTTAACGGCTAGATTGCTCTTATTACCTTATTGGAATTACAGGATCCTCCTGTAAATCGGGATTGACATTTCCCTGGTTGTTAGCACGAGTTTCGGACCTAAAAAATATAAACAATTTGTCTATCTATGCCTTTTCTTAAACTGGACGGGATACAGGTATTTTTGGGATGGACTGGGGATTGAGGGTTGGTAGCCTCCTAAAGCAGACGTTGTGACGACACGTTCCGTGGCACTCCATTCCCTCACTAACGTCTGTTTTCCCAAACACGATTTGAGTTTATAACGAACACATGAAGAAACACAACTTGTAAAATAAAAATTTGACCAAAAAATATTAGTAAAGGCAAACTTTACCGTGTATACTGATCTTCGATTTGCTAGCCCTCCTAAATGGGCAGCCCTCTTGAGTGCGTTTACATGTCCAGCTCTCCTAGGCGAGATCTCGTTGTCAATAGCGAGATCTCGCCTACGGGGGTTGGCCCTCTTGTCATGTAAACGCAAACAAATTTCTACAAGGAATTACGTTGACAGGTGGGACTGGCCCTCCTGACCATATAAACACCCCCTTACTTTTGACAGTTCATCTCTCATGTTGTCTACCTTCAGTGACTCACAACTTGTAGCGCCAATACAGTAGTTTTGAACGGCGTTCGACCCCGTTAAATAATCGAACAGATTGTATTATGTGCCGAAACCGATAATTAGCCTTGACATGCTCCATCCCATCCAATAATTGTTAACTGTCACCCAGGGATATGGTACAGGAAGCTCATTTTTAAAAGTACTGTCCTTGGCAACCAAATTGTCCTTTAAAGTTATTTTGGCTCTATCCCACAAAACTGCTATCAAAAACTCCATTTAAAACTTTAGATTTTTTTTTCAAAGTGACTGTCAGCTTGCGAAAAATGCCATTTCAGAGACTCAACTTTAAAAAAATTTCCGGGGGGGACCCCCCTATAAATGTGGACCTACTGGAGGTTTGACTAAGGTATAAAAATTCCTAGATCCGCCCCTGCTGAAACCGTCTCGAACGACTACTTTTGTAACATGAGTTATGAAAACATTGTATAATTATTATACAATGTTTGGTATAATACAAATCGAAATATAGTAAGCTTGGAGTATGCCGAAACATAGAACGTAGATGTCTATAACGTTTCGGGCGAAGGCCCTTCGTCAGAAAGGATGTCATACGTTTCTCTCTGACGAAGGGCCTTCGCTCGAAACGTCAGACATTACGTTCCATGTTTCGGCAATACTCCAACCTTACCATATATTTCGATTTGTATTTCAACACTGCCTACGCGCAGCACACTACTTTAATTTCACTGTGTGGTGTAATATACCATTTATGGACCCGTCGCTCGGAGTATTCCACAAAAAAATTACTCCTCGAAATGAAATATCCCGAATGAAAATCCATGGGGTAGTCTTTTGTGGAATACCCCTTGCTCCAGGTCTACAATTGGTATGCTAAAGTTCCACTGTATCGACATATGTACGTACATAGCCAAGTAAATTGTATTAACACAAGCGTTTGCAGTACTACTTGGAAAAGGTATCAAAAGGAACTTACAGCTCGTCTTCCTCTAACAAAACGTCTGGAGGAAATTCTGTTACGCTGGTGATGTTGCTGCCATGCTGAAAGTTGTCTATCAACCAGTGATCTTCAGTTAACTCAGGAAACATTGTTGCTTCATCACTTGCTGCCATGTTGACTAATGTCCGATCAACCAAACTGATTGGCAAATTGGGATCCAAGTTTGGCATATGACATGTGGAAAGGGTAAAATGAACAGGATGTAGGCTAAGCGATCCAACCCAATTGTAAATTGTGGAAATTTGACAGGAATGCGGAAATCTGTGAACTTGAACACCTAAAGTTAGGTGCCTAACTGAAACTTTTACATGCGGCTCATTTAAATCTGGTTCCCTAGGAACATTTGCAGCTCGAGCCCGGAGCAGACTTTCGTCCTCCATTTCTTTCTCTTGTACCATTTTTACTTCCTCCATTTTCTTAATATCTTTCTCTTGGTCTTTATCTAACGACTCGGCGAATTCCACATCTTGTTGCACGCGCAAGCTACTTCTCTCTACCGATGACCCAATTAGACTGGTAATTTCATCTGGATTATCACACGGGCTGTCAAAAGCAGGGGGAAATTCTTCATCACTCTCGAATACTGAAATAATTCTACCTTCTTCTGATTTTGTCAATAAGTAAAGTCTGACTTTTGACAACTTATGACGTGAAATGTATTTAGATAAAGTAAAATCTTCATCTAAAACCTCATCGCACTTGAAGTTGCCTAATGAGACTCGCATTGTAGAAATATCTCCAAAAACACTTTTGCCATCTGGAAAGAACATTAACTCCATTTGGCTTATTAATTAATTTCTAGTTGAAAGAATTGGTACACTGATTTCACGTGATCCACCACCTCTTGACATACGTACTGAAACATATCGATTTTTTTGGTAGTCGAAATGTTGCCAACCAATGTGAACTTTGCGATTTGCAACTTTAGGATGAAATTCCTTTGGTGGATTTTCTACCTTCTTTGACGTGTTTTTTTTTTCTTGGTAACTTTTCTTTTAAAATTTCAAGAAGTTTCCTCTTCTTGTCACTTCGTTGTATATTAGCTGCTTCACCGCCTTGTTCGGCAAAGGCTCTAAGAGCCAATAAGTCTCCTCTTCGTACTAATCCGAAGGCTTGTAGGTCCTCATCTTTAGCTATCTTTATAACTGTTAAATCCATCTAAAATTATCAGTGAAATGAAAATAAATGTCAATCCAAATAAGTATTGGAAATAGTTAAAACAAACAGATGGAGGTAAACTCCACTAAAAAATATTATATACTATTGATAATTGTGCATTATTTTAAGATTCAGTCACGCTGATGGCTTAGGGACACTAGCGAGCAATGGGGGAGGGTAAAGTGGGTAGTCAAACCTTCGCTACCATATCCAGATTATTTTAAGCGTTCTACAGTTTTACGTAATTGAAAATTTTTTGTTCATGTATGTTTAGAAAGGAAAACCACACTGGCGGTCATACCTAAAAATACTAGTATAGTATAGTACGTACAGCACTGCAAAACAATACAAAGGGAAATAACTATAAAACAAAAAGAATTCTAGAGAAATTTTTCTGGTTTATTATAACTATTTATGTAGTTCTAGTAATAAGAATGTAAACGTTATATCCATTGATATATCAAGCTCTTTTCTTTCATTTCCTATCTTTAGATATTATTTGAAGTACCTCATGAACATCTATGATTTTTGGAATTAATTTTTGTAATTATAAGATGAATATGTCATCATATGACACATATTGGATTTATATAGCATTATAAAATAATCTTAAATAACACAAAATTTATGGAATCATATAAAAGAATGCAAGAGTTAATTAAAACCTCAAAAATAATACAAAAAGACCAATAAAACAAAATTTTTAAACTGTTGCAAATTTAAAATGTGTTTACCATGGCAACATAAACAGTGTAATCATCAAGTTGATATGGAAGAGTGTTCCCCGGCCCAATCAATTTTAAAAAAGACAAAATTTCATGCACTAATTTTAAAACTGATACTCAAAAAGTTATGAGTATTTGAATTTTCTGCAGGCACTCCCCCCCCCCCCCCTCCCTTTAGTGCGGTAGAGTTAAGAAAATATCCTTAGAAGTGAGAGCAATATAATTATACATGCCAAATTTACTGGAAGGAAATGCCCCCTCCCCTGTATATTTGTGGTTTCTGGCTAGTAAGGGATTTGGTCTTCCAGACAGAACCACTCTCACCTTACCCTCCACCCCTCAGAGAAGAAAGATGTTTTATCCTTTCACAATACTTGACCATGCCTTGACCTTTGGTTACCTTTTATATAGTACCCAACATTTTTGACCAACTTTGTATGTTTAAGTTATATATCATACACGAGGAGGAGTGTTTCATCAGGATTTCCAAACACCGAGACTTTTGTTGAAAACCGAGGCGAAGCCGAGGTTTTTGAACAAATTTCGAGGTGTTTGGAATCCTGATGAAACACTCCTCCTCGTGTATGATATATAAACACTCTTCCAAAGCTTCTCAAACAAATCAGTATTTTAATAGAAAATCGAGGCGAAAATTGGCTTAATTTATGTAATTTCTTCCTCCAATATCAAAACCTCCGTCTCGGTCCTGATTTCCTTTGTGTTCGGTTCATGAATTATTAATGAATTTGAGAAGTGTACTTCATAAATTAAGCCAGGTTCTTGACTGTAGATAATTTAGTAAATGGACTGACAAAAAATTGTTCTTATGCATGCATGTCTGTGGGATTGAGACTGTCTCTATAAATCTGGAGTTTTTCCCAGATAGCAAATTTAAACTCAAAAGAACGTACTAATTAAAGTCTAATGCAAGACAAAGCCAGTATAAAAGATGATTTTGTTTTATAAAATAACATGTATACTACGCGAGCCCTGATTGGTCAATTGCCGTGTTTGGATCAGAGTATCCAAACACGGAAAACCATTTGGTATTTCTTTAATCAACACCCGACTGATATTAGCTTCTTAATCCCCGAGCCCGGTGACGGTGCTAATCTTGACACGCGTGGAGTCATTTTACACGCGTGGACAAACGTGATTTGCGAACGAATTTCTGTGATCTGAATATTTATTTATTTATTTATTTATTTATATATATATGTGTGGACGGACCATGCGCGGTTAAGATTGTGGACACAGAATAGAAATACGACCAGAAGTCCAACTCGCGTCGGAACCTTTGAAGTTTCTATCCTCGCGCAGGTCGCCTCGCGCATCTTGTTCCTCGTCATCCTACGCCATCCTACGCAATCCTGGCAAGTTCCCCCGGCAGTTTTAACCTTCTTTTGAAGGTTTAAACTGCCGTGGGAACTTGCCAGGATTGCGTGGGATAGCGTAGGACATTGCGTAGGATGGGCGTAAATTATCGCGCATGCGCATTAAAGAAATGCGGACAAGTTGTCACTCGAGTTGGACTCTGGTCGTATTTCTATTCTGTGTTGTGTTGTGGAGCGCTACTGGGGACAATATAGTTCTTGACAAAAAGATTTGAACTAACAACTTAATTTATTCACCTTGACAAAAAGACTTGAGAAAGGAGTTTTTGGGAAACGTATGTCACTTTTAAAAGAACAGAAGCAAATCAACGTCTACGTATAAAGCAGAACAACATCCTTAGTAGAAGAAAACCCGTCACACCGAAACTCGAAAGAGGAAAAAACCAACGAAGAAAAAGACTGAAAAGGTTAAGCTTACGGTAAACTATAGAGCGCCAAGAGCGGCCGCTTTCAGTATTAAATCACTAACATTTAGTGGCAACGCTGTTCGAGTTTCCCTGTCACTATTACAGTAATTTTGTTTTCGATTTCGTGTGTCCTTAAAGTATTTTAAACGTAACGTATCCGTTATGTTTTCGTTTGCCCATGCCCCGTTGTTGGCTGCCGTCTTATCTCCTTTTAAATATTTCCCTTTGGTAAAACCACTTGTAAAACTTAGCGTAGCTTGTTTATAATTTGGCATAAAAATCGGTGAAGGAGCAATTTTTCGTCTGTTAAACATATAAATGCTGCCGAGTGCTGCATGTTGAAATATTACAGATATAAAAGACTGCATGAAAACAATTTTTTCAGGTGAAAACAGTTAACACTTCAGATTTTGAGACGAAATTTGTTTTTGCTATTCTAAATGAATTTGAAATGTCATAAAATGAATTTAGTCATGGCAGCCAGGCAGATGTCCAATGCCTTTGAAAAATGCGAAATATTTTAGATGCTCTAGCAATGTTATTTGTGAACATGAAAAAAAAAGAACTGTAAATATAACCCTAATATTTTGCTTATATTTCGACGCTTGCTTCGGTAGCCCGGTGGTAACATCGTCAGTTTGCACGCAGAATGGTCGAGTTCAAACCGTGGATGCGACGTGCATTTTTCTTCATCTCAATTTTTTTTCTGAATATTGTCTTGACAATTTTCTTTGTTATTTATTACCTTTTTCTTTAAAAATTAGAGTTAAACAACTTTTTTTATTTCAAATATTATATTTTAATTAAAAGTTTAAAACTATATTCTGAATGTTCCAACGGCTATTTCCAGGCTCCCAATGAAAAAGAGCGCGAAAGTGTTTTTCTTATCAGAGGTTATCCGAAGGATATAAATTTTACAAAAATTCGTGTAAAAGAGGGCGAGGGGTTGTTGTGTTAACATATTTCTAGTTAAATAATACACTTAATTAAGTTATTACGTTCGGCGTACGAGAAGAGTGGCGTCTGAAACGGGCCTGTCTTCTATTTTAGTTATATATTAATCGAACTATATAGCATGGTTGGGATATAGTTGTCTATGTTTCGAGCGAAAGGCCTTCGTCAGAGAGGCTCTTCGAAACGTTAGACAACTATATGTTTCAGCATGCAGTGCACCTTGCTGTATTTCGATTTGCACTTCAACACTATTAAGTAAAATATATAAATTTAATAATACCTTTTCAACCCGAAAATTCTCGCATACTTCTTCTGTAACATCCCGCTTTTCTTTTAAGAAATTAAAAACCTACGTAGAAAATGGTATGTTTGTAATTGTTGTTTTTGTGCTTGTACGATAATGAGAAAAGACTTCGAACAAGGAAATTAATAAATTATTTTAATTACCTGGTCAACTTCAGACGGAGCTTCTGCCATGCTGGATGTTGTTGTCTATGACGTCACCGCATTATCGCAACCTAAGTCGCCATCCAAGTCGCCACCTAATAAGTCGCCACCTAAGTCGCCAGCTAAGTCGCCATCTAAGTCGCCACCTAAGTCGCCACCTAAGTCGCCACCTAAATCGCCATCTAAGTCGCCACCTAAGTCGCCACCTAAATCGCCATCTAAGTCGCAACCCGCAACGTAAGTCGCCATCTAACGCGCAACATGACTAAAAAAAAGTGGGAGGACCATGTCCCTTCAGAACCACCGTACTAACAACATATGTACATGATATTTTTCAACAATGCGCAGTTAGGAAGTTATTAAGCATCTTCTTCCACAACTGTCTGACAAGTAACAGACGGCGGATATGATCAGACGGCGGATCAGACTTTAAATTTATCGGCGGCCCGTCGTCAAACTAAAATAAAACTCAGTAGTTTTAAATGCGAGCAATCTATTTGGTGCAATGTATATATTATTAAAGACTGTCACTCGAGATGATAGCGTTATTTATAGGGTAGGGATAAAACGTGGAAGAGGAATGGCGGAAACGGAATGGCGGAATTGGGGATAAAACGCGGAATTGGGGATAAAATGCGGAATTGGGGTATCCCCTGCCAGATTTGTATTTAATTGTATGTTTATTTACTAATGGCGACGCATAATATATTGAAAGCACGCTGTTTAAAGTAAATTTATTTATTACAGTCCCATAAAAAGCCCATGGGGGGTACTCCCTAGAATTCAGGATAGGTACCGCTGAACCTTTATGAGTCGGTTTCAAGTTTGTTCCGAAGTTCGCAAGTTCATTTGACCTTCGCATTCGATTGGCTACTTAATTGCTAGAAGCCAATCGATCAAATGCCTATGTGAACCTCAGAACTTCCGTCAGAAGTAACCTGAAACCAACTGTAAACCCAAACTGTAAACAAAGGAATTGAATTTTGTGATATATTCTACATTTCCTTCACCAAAATTACCTAGTATATCCAGTTTCATCGAGTGAAATGCCAAATATTACTTGTAATATACCCAGTTCTACTCCTGGCATTACTACATTACAGTATATATACAGAAGTCGTGGCCAAGCTTTCCGTAGCTCAGTGCCAGTGCCACTGCACTAGCATCGCAGAGTCGCGGGTTCAATTCATAGCCGGAAGGCCTTGATGTTGCATTTTTCGCAACTGGTGTATATAATCTAAATATAAACAGAATGATACCTTGTCTTATTCCGCGCAACCTTGCAATATTGACAGCAACATAGCAATGTTGACTTGCGAACGGTACACGGCGGCTCCTTGACAAGTTGCTAAAAATTCGCATTTTAAATATCGAACTTCACATAAAGTTCTATTGAAAGTCAGAACAACTAACTCTAAGTAAACTTCATGTTATGTGAAGTTCGATATTTAAAATGCGAATTTTTAGCCACTTGCCAAGGAGTCGCCGTGTACCGTTTCACGTTTACCAGTCAACATTGCAATGCTGCTGTCAATATTGCAAGATAGCGCACAGACGAACAGCCAGTTTGGCTGTAAAGAAAATCTGTTATGTGTCTGTCACCATCGAGTTTATTTGTTAAATTAATCTAATAATTATGGCGTAAAGTGCTATTACCGACTTGTTATAGTAGTATATGACTTCCTCTGTCAGTAAATTGCGAGTAAATAACGTTAATAAACGAAAAGTAAAAAAAAGGCTTTCCTATTGTCATTTATGGTGCGCGGTGCTATAGTTGAATTGTAATACTTGCCAATACATTAAAATACATGGTCTTGGCGTTTCAGCCATTAAGTAATTTATTCAGTAAATAGTAATATCTAACAATTTAGTAATTTCCTCAAACACAAAGAGGCCTTGACTGATTAAGCCGACAAACGACTTATTGCTATTGAAAAGGTGTTAAGGTTCTCCACGTGTATAACAGAGAATGAGTATTCAACCAGGTTGACAGTTGGCTGAGCGACACAGAAAATATACACGTTATTCAAAATTAGGGCTAACATAGACACAGGCAGCCCAGACTTGTACTCCGCCTTTAGATTAGAATTGTGTGTGTTGACAGTAATAAATATGACAGTTGAATAAGGATTTGAATGAGAATTCGGTTATAATTTGAAAAATATTGCCGTATTTTCTGTCGTTTATATATACAGAGAGAACACCGCTCAACTACGGCCGTTCAAAGTAATGCTATTACAAGTCTCAACTCACTCATTGTAATAGCATTACTTTGAACGGCCGTAGTTGAGCGGTGTTCTCTCTGTATATATAAACGACAGAAAATACGGCAATATTTTTCAAATTATAACCGAATTCTCATTCAAATCCTTATTCAACAGTCCTATTTATTACTGTCAACCCGCACAACCCTAATCTAAAGGCGGAGTACAAGTCTGGGCTACCTGTGCTTTACAGCGTGCTTTCATTATATTCTTGTATCCCCAATTCCGCGTTTTATCCCCAATTCCGCCATTCCGTTTCCGCCATTCCGCTTCCGCGTTTTATCCCTACCCAATATTTATACTTGCTTGATAAATACAAAATAGATCTGAGATGCACTTTTTGTTTACGAAAACAATTAGGAGCGACTCTCGAGCGACGTTTGATTCCATGTCGCTCTACAGTCGCTCCTACATCGAATCTAATTGTATTTGATTCGGCGCATGAGAAGAGCGACGTTTGACCTAGGCCTAACCTTACTATATTTCGATTGTTTGTTTCAACACTGCCCACGCAGCACGCTACTTTTATTTCGTCTTTAATTCAGACTGCTAGAAAGCTACAACAGTAACTGTCTAGGAATATTATTATTAGTGTAGTTCAGAACTACAGTAAGACTCTTATCATAAAAACGTCCCGGGCCGCTCAGCAACAAACATAAGTAATATACCCATGTATATTATTTCAAATAATCCAGCAGGCCTCTTGAGTCATTCCACAAGAAATCAATGACCAACCGTGCATGCATTAACTCTTTCCTGTCCGAATTGGTCTTTAGTATTTTATTCTGGCTAATGAGACGATTTTATTCACTGCATGGGCTCTGGGGAAGTCCTCGGACAGGAACGATTTATTACAAACTATGGCCTGTTTACATGAGCCAGGCTAGCCCGGTTAACTGGGTTCATGCGATTGAATAGGATCTTACTGTGGTTTTGAAACTCGCATAAACTAAATGTACAAAGAAGAATTGGTTTAGTTTAGATGTAAACTAATCCTAACATTGATTAAAATCATTTTTTGTGCCAGAGGAAAGAATTTCGTGACACGAGTCAGCCCGGTTTCCTGTCCGAATTGGTCTTTAGTATTTTATTCTGGCTAACGCCAGACGATTTTATTCAGCTCTGGGGAGGCCCTCGCACAGGAACGAGTTATTAATAGAAAATTAGAAAATCGCTTTGTATTTACATAAATATTATTTTTTCCTGCGATAAGTACATGTCAGTGGTCGCTACCATTAGCAGAAGGACCCATAAATGCCGCGAGATTTTCCCGACATGCTTTTCATGTTGGCCCAGCTTCTTTCTTTCTTTTAATTTCGATCGAGTGTCGATCGAATGTCGATTCGAAGTGAAGAGTTCTTGCCTGCTTACTTGGAAGCACTAGTATCTTGTTGCCTATCAACTAGCTGTCGATTAATCGAAAAATATTAAACTCGCAATGCGATGGCGAACCTTTATAGCACGTGTTCTTCGAAAGAAACAACAAGGAATCAATCTCTCGACTCTCGGCGATACTAGACATTCATATCAAACGTTCACCTATTAAGGTGAACATTTGAGTTAACTAGTATCCAGGGCCTCCCGGACAGATAAATGACGTATTTTGACATGCGATATCTGATTCTCTGATTATTTATATCTGATAAAATGGCGGAAAGACCTAAGCGGACACTGCGCCAGCCGAAACGTTTTATCGAAGAATGCTCTATTCCTTCTTACCCACGACGTAAAAAAAGCCGTGAAAGACAATCTGTACGAGATTGAAGTGAAGGTTGTGGATCGAGAAAAAAACTTGGTGCGTATCCACTACAAAGGTTATAGCGAAAGCTTTGACGAGTAGAGACCTTACGGTTCTGAGGATGGATATTTCCCGTTTATTCGTCAGGAGAATATGGCAGGACTGTCAGAAGAATCTCTCGATGAAAGAGTGGCGTCTTTCACAAGTAAACTTTATAGGGAAATCAGGAAAAAACTTTATTCGTCCAAACGGGATGAGCTGGGAACTTATGTCATGGTGTCATAGAGAGGGGAAGATTGGTGTATAATCTGAAATTGAACAGATTACTCAACAACGTTCTCGGCCTAAACTGGGAGGAACGGATAATCAACATCTGCGGTGATTTCGCATATGTTATTGAAGGTACTGTTAAGTTTTGGCACTCAAAGAAATCACCTATTGTGGAATACAAGGTTGTTGGCAAAGGAAAATATGTAAGATCAGAGATTGAGGATTGTTGGCAAGTAGTGTTTACGTTTGTAAGAGGTGATGGAAACAGCATACAATACGAACAAAGACATTAAAAATTTAGTTTTGTATTTAATAAGCTATTTGTTTACGTTGTATAAAATTTAATACATTTTCTAGTATTTTACATTTGTTGATTTGAATTTTTGGTAAATTGATGAAATGAATTGTAAGGGCCTGTTCATATGAGCCGGGCTGTCTTACCTGAGTCAGATCTGTACGTTATTATTTTATATTAGAAACCATTTTGTGTTCATATGGTAAATGAGCCAGCCCTGTAAAGCGATATCGCACTGTGAGATAGGTGGGATCTCGGTAAGGTGGGATGAAAATTTCCCATATGAACACAATTTGCTGGGCTGGCCCGGTTAACCAGGATGAATAATCTGCATGGCATGTCTGATTCACTAAAATGCACTCGCTCCAGTACTTTGGAGCGCTATCCCAGCAAAGTGAGATGAATTTCTTCCCATATGAAACCAAATTGATAATTATCCCACCCAGCTGAGCTGGCCCGGCTCATATGAACAGGCCCTAAGACTACATTAATTTATATTAAAAACCCTTGAACAAGAACCAATATTGTTCAAAAATAGCATATTTAATGATGTTTTAGAAAGCCACCTTTCCATTTACTTGATTTACAGTATGCATACATACAGTATATCATACTCAGTTTAGTATATGTATGTATCCAAATTACAAATTTATATTAAAAATATTGCTAATTACTGGGAGTGAAATTCATATTTTTGTATGATAATGGCTCTTATTCTTCAGGGTTTACTGTAAATCAAACAGCAATTACTTAAATTATTAGTGCAGCTTCTGAAAATATTCACATTCCTCTTTTAACATTAACTTATACAGTGCAAGTGGGGTGATATTTACCCAAAACTTTCACAAGATGTGCACAATAAGTTTTATATATACAGTTAGCACATTCAGCAGTGCAAGTCTTAATTGTGTGCCCAGTACATTTACAGTTCGAACAGGTATAATTTCTTTTCTGTCTAGCACAACCAACTGCTTCTAGATATTGTACCCGATTTTTTTTCAGAAAAAGTTGTTTAATGGCAGAAACACCTCTATGATTAGTAGATCTGAAATAATTCTTTGATGTTATGTCATTATACTTTTCCAAACCCTGTTGAGTAAAACACTCAATGTTTCCATACAAGGAAAGAAATTCAGGAACATGTGAACAGAGTGCATGCAAATAAAGTGCGACATCTTTCTTTTGATATAGCACGAGAAATTTTGTCAGCCAATTGGTCACCTTTAATTTGAAACTTTTCACCTCATCCAATTTAAAATCATGTTTTAGAATAGCACTAAAATCATCCCAAATTTGTTGGGTAATTTCATTGTTTTGTTAATTTGGTAAAAGTGATGATATTTTGATATTGTTAAATAGTTTTAATTTTTCTGGGCCAGTCAAATCTCTATAGTCCAATTGTTTGGATTCTTTGTTGATATACCAATGAAATTGAATCCCTAAGCTTTGAAGGTAAGCCTCGTACCCTGCCAAATGCTTATATTTATCTCTAGAAAAATCTGAAAATGGTTTTTGTTTGACAACTTGATCACGGACTTTTAATTCTCTGATGAGTAGCCCTATAAGGTTATCACATATCCTAAGGTAAAGATGAAGTGTATCGATAATTACATGACTGAGGGAAATAAATGAAAATAAGGGTACATGTTTACAATTAAATTTATTTGATTTAGCATATTTTCTTATGTCATCTAAAGTTCTTGCTCCAGACTCCGGATCTAAAACTGACCAGATTTTTTTCTGTGTCAAACCTTTTCAATTTAGGACATTTGCACCAAATACAGGCATAGTCAGCATTAGCAGCCCCGATTCCACAAACACAAGCTAAAAATTTCCAATCCCCTCCAAGGAAATATTCAAGACAATATTTGTTATCATCTACATAGATCTCTTTCAGCAGTTCCATCTCTTTAATTAAATCGGAAAGGCTTGTGGATAATGTTTTGTAACTTTCTTTTGTTCTAATGACTGCTAGGATTAAAGTCAAATTGTTGACTTCATCTTCCGAAATTTCTTTTTCCTCACCACCTGGATTTAGCTCATTGTCTTCCACAAAGCTAAATGTTTCAACGTCTCCAGTCCCAGTGTTACATAACTCAACCCTTGATGGTATAAAATCATAGTGTCCAAGGAAGGGCAAGGCCGTTTCACATTCATCTTTCAACTGTTTTCTTATTCTTGTTTGGTGCTGCTTAGTGTACTCTTTAAAATATTTTTTCTTGGATGGACCCCTAGTCTTTTTATTTGATCTGAGCTATTTTCTTTACCAACTGTTTGAATTTGCTTTTGTAGACATTATGGTTTGTCTGTATCTTTCAAGGAATTCAATTTCTCTTCGATTTTCATCCTTTTAGCAGTTTCTATTTCACATGATTGTTCTAGAGCTCTTTTTTCACCTTTCAGCTCTGTATTTTCTTTTTTCAAATCCAGTATTTCAATCTCAGTATAATATACTGTCAAGCTATATGTTGACGTTTTCCATGTATTGAACAGTCTGTTTTTCGGTTCTCCACCTTTTGTGCACTTTAAAGCAGAGAGAAGGCTGAGAATCTTTTTCTTAAACACATTTAGTAACCTGGTACCAACAGTAATGCCACGTATTCCCGAATCAAGAAGAATTCGATTAACAACAATTGTTAACCACGACTCGTAGCTTTGACCATCTTGTCGTTTGTATTCATTCGACAACGAGTAAATCAAGAAACTACACAACAATAAGATAAATATATATATATGACTTCACAGCGATTCTTAAGCTAAACCTGCATCACAATTAAGCAAAATAAGTCTAAAACATACTATGCAATAAATACTGAGATAAATATAATCATAATAGTGAATAATTCTTACTTGCTTATTTCGTGTTCATGCGACGGTATAGATTGAGTCACAGAGGCTTGTTCTGCATCATCTCCTGCGGCCACAACCAACTGAATTATTAATGAGGTAAACAGTAGAAAAATCGACAACTTTATAGCCATTTTGCCCTTCCCAAACACTCATGAATATGGACAAGCTTGCTACCAAAATACGCGCAATTGTTCGAAGATTTCAATTTTGGCGGTACCTAACGTGTTAGACATGCGCAATAGCTTCTAGGGCCATTCCTATTCAACAGTGGCCGCGCGTGAGGCGTATATTCAGTGCAAATCATAACAAAGAGCGCCTAAACAAACGAAAAGCGCCCTTCCTAAATCGCAATATTTTCCAACGAAACACATTCAAAACACGTCTCAGGACTTCAACTTTCCTATTTCGAAGGTACCTAAAGTCGATTATCGACGAGTAAAGAATAAAAGCGAAAAAACATCAAATTTGGCCGTCATTTGAATAAGCAAATGTTGGGGGTGTGTGTACGCGAAATAGGATACGACTTTTTGTTAAGTGAAAGTTTGATATGGTATGGCCATTTTTAATTGCCAAACTCGCCAGGATCTGTTGAAGTATCAAAAGGTAAGCTGTCTTGTTATTTCCATTGGTACACTATTTCTACAAACACATATTACAATATCATTGGTGGTCAATGTTTTAATACAGTTTAGTTTATAGAACAGAAGCTTTTATACCATGTTGAAACCATTTTGTTTGAGCAGTTTACCCTTGAGCACTAATATAGTTTACCCTGCGTGTTTATAAATAGATCCGTCGTATGAACTCAAGCTCGTTGAATAACCATAGTCACACATGTAGCTTCAAATAAAACAAATCAGACCACTTGCACATGACGTCAAAACGGTTCACCTGGAGGACAACTTCAAAGTTCCGATGTTCAACAGAGCGAATAATCAATGAAAATACTATAGTTTATAAACATTTTTATGCAACTGCTACCTATGTGTCATGATACGGCTTTCGATACCCGGAACAAATTCCACGGTCGTTATATCCTCCCGCCTAAGCGCTCCCAGCCACTGTACTTTAGTATAAATACACAAATGATTATAGAAAATTGTGCCAGTGCGCACCCTGGAAACTTTTTACATGTAAAATACTAAATATTATATGTTTCTATTTTAATTTTTACGGCAAATGTATATTAAGAACGTTAATGTTACCGTTAAAGTCTTGGGCAGGCTATGCTTGCACGACTTGTCGCCTTCGTGTTCTTTTGTCGTTCTTTCAATTGATTTCAACAAATCCTGGTTAAAAAGCAGCTTGTTGAGCCATGAATTCTTTCATTTGTTAGATGGATATGATAAGCTGATGGGTTATCACAACTCAACATTTCCACTAGCGATCTATGGTTGCATTGATACTGCCAGCAGAAAACGGTTGTGACTTAGAATCTGGGTGACCAATAGTGACCCGAAAGGCATTGGACGGAGGTATTTGGAGTACCTGTACGAAACACGGAAAATGCCCGCTATGTTGAGACTGGACAAAGGAACAGAGACCAGAGTTATGGCTACGATGCATGCTTTTCTGCGACGTAATCACGAAGACGATATGGATCCAGTGGATACAGTACTCTATGGCCCTTCAACTTCAAATCAAGTAAGTGGATAATATTTTGATCGTCACATATTTAATGGAATGTACAGATCCAATTAGCTCGGTCATTTTTTTGTCAACCAGATTGAAAGATGGTGGAGAGAGCTGCACGAACGCATGGAAACGTTTTTTAAAGTAAAATGGAATTGGTTGAAAGATCAAGGTCACTACAACCCTCATAATTACAATGACAGGTTTGTGAATTTTAACAAATTTTTCGTTTAACTTTGTATAGATTGCGTTCTGAAAATAACCGGGTCTCTTGCTCTCTTAACACACTCACTAAAAACATCTGCTTACCGTCTATACCACACATGCAATCTTCTGATTAAAAAAACATATAAATTTGTAACAAAATAATATTAAAGGTTTAGTGCATATTGAGACTTGCTAAGTTCAAAGATCGGGAGAATTTTGTGATATGCATGCAACCGTTGAAACATTTTTTCGCGTCTTATTTTAATTTTGTAGAATGCTCCTAGCGTATATTATGGTTCCTATGCTGCAGAAAGAACTCGATACTTTTAAAGATACTGTGTGGAATACTCACCGAATTCGTGCCCAAAAGGAAACTATGCTACCCGACGGAATTCCCAATCATATATACGATTTTCCGGAGCAGTATGACCTAGAAGAATGTGGTACGTATATGCACATTCATGATTGATTCCAATTATGAATTATTAAAAATGAAACTGGGAATCGCTAGGTTAACACTGACACTGTTTAGTATAAAAAACAAACATTTTGATATCTTAATTTTTTCTCTTATTTTAATGACTATTTTAAATTGTAACCAAAATGCAACTACAAGAAGCTGCAGTTCAGTCAGGAGTCCTCGAAATAGATGATGATTTCTTACCGCAAGAATTTAGAGAAAGATGCGAACTTGTTATGCCAAATGTAAAACTGCAAAGAGGCATTAATTTATTTAAAAAGAAACTTTTAGTTACATTGAACACAACAAAAATAATTTTCAACCATAGTAAACTAAAATAAGTTGTTATTAAGTATAGTTATACATATTGAGTAGAAAAAATCTCTTAGTGTTAACTGTGATCAGTTTGCATAAAATAAGTATTCGCGTAATATGTCTATAATTTACCTAAACCTTACATCACGCAAAAGTCGTTACATTTGTGATGTTGCACGAAGTTGTTCATTGCGGTGGTGGTTAAGTTGCCATCTCTGGATCAAAAAGACAAGTTCCACTGCCTTGCATATCAACAATCATCAGCTCTTCGTTTGAACGCTCATAAGAATAATGAGCAAGGCTCTCTGCCTTCTGCCTCACGTCAGAATCTACGCCACACAACATGCCCGTGTTGTTGAGGTACTTGAAAAAGTCGCCTTCGACATACTCTTCTACAATGACAATTTTGTCTACTTCCATTTTTCCCAAGTATATCTTTTTATACTCCAATGTTTCGCCATACTGTTCTAAATTTCCTTCCCGTTTCAAATCATTTTTCAACTTGGCTGCTAGGTTTTTGGACAGCATATGCATTTGCACAACCTTGCGTGTAGGTTGTTCGGTTGTTTGGTTTGTGTTGACGATGGTGTCAACAGGCGTCTTTAAATATTTTTTGATAATTTTTCAATAGCGAATTCGACACTGCCAATCGCGACCACACCAGCTTGTCAACGTTGAAGGAAAACAGCTCTATAACCTCGGTCTCCTTATCGTTGATAACTTTCCCGATTTTTAGCATATTCAGAACCGACAAACTTTTTGGGATGACTTTACTCGGACTTGGGACTGTTTTTATCGGATCAGATCGAGCATTTGGAGCAGACTTCTTCTTGCGTGGTGGCTGATATTCAATATCGCGGTCATCTGTGTGCAACGTTGTATGTTCGACCCGTAGCCCCGGGATAAACCTGATATGGGTCACGCGCAAATCTGGTATGTGGTCCAAAGATTTGCTGGAAGGACCTTGTTCACCGGCCAAAACATCGCAAACCATATTTTTTTCTAATCGCGAAGCAAAATATTGTTGGCATGCCATCTTCAAGTTTTCGAACGTCAGCTCGTCATACTCGAATGGCACTCTCTTGGACCGACACGCAAATATTTTTGCGCTTTCCCTGCCACTTCAGAGCTAAGGCGCTGGACAACTAACTCTTCTTTCTCGAGAATGGTGTTCTTAGGACCCCTTTTTCCTCCTTTGTGTGTTCTTTTACCCTTCATTTCGGTTTTGATTTTTTTCCACGACTCGCCTGCTTCCGAAGTCATGGTACCGTGACTGAGAGATTAATAGTGCGGGTAGCCAGTTGTCCTCAGTCTATACTAAAAGCGTGCAATGCATGATGGTAGTGGCAGCGCTAGTCCGATAAATTTTTAACGTTTACTTTTAGTTTGTGTTTAGTTTTAGATTTCATTTTAATTTTGGTTTGCTTTTGCTTTTAATTTTTAATTAAAATATCTTTTTATTCAGCAATTACTTTTAGAAAGTGTTTCATTTCGTATTTGATATGCTTTTTGCTTTTAATTTGTTTTTATTTCATTTTCTTTTATAAAAAAATCTAAAAAAATATACTGGCAGTTCTCGGCCACAATAGAAGTGTGAACTAGTGAAGGGTCGAAGAATTGAAGAAGTTGTCGAAGTCGATGGAACCGTTGGTAGAAAGCTTGGAAGGATTCCATACACATACATAGATCTTTTATTTGGTAAAGCAGGTTAAATTACAGGCAGCATGAGCTGATGTGGACCTGCTAATTAATAATTAAGTGAGATACAAGTGATTAAATGAAATAACAGTACGATAAATAATAATAAACAATAATAAATAATAATAGACCCCCCTCACAAACACCAGCACGCACCACCCCGACGTCACAGACACTCCCTTATAGTTATCGAGAGTAAAGAGGGTATCCCTGACACCGGGCGGGAATGATGCACGTTGGTATCTATGAAAAAGGTCCATCAAGTAATATATGTTAAAACTTTTCTAAGGTATACCAATAACTGTAATATTAATAATACAAATAATTTGAATCTTTGTTAGTAATCGGGCAGGTTTCCTTCGAAAAATTAATATTGTCCAATAATGTTCTGCTATTCTTCTCAAGTCCAGATTTAAAAGTACTTAGTGTACTAGCTTGTTTTAGGGCGTCTGGTACAAGGTTCCAGGCAAGTGTACCTCTATATCTTAGTGAGGTTCTACCAATTTTAAGGTTATAGCATGGCAAGACAAACTTGTTTGTATGACGTAAGCTATATAAATGGCTAGTATTACGAGTAAAGAGACTAGTGATCTTAGCTGGCACTTGGTTTGTATATACATTGTACATAAGTGTCAAAAGCTTCTTCTTATACATATTACTGAGAGGTTCACATTTGGTGGTTATTAGGACATCCTGATCAGAAATATTATCAGGTAGCCTATGTATTATTTTAGCTGCTCTCACATGTATGTGTTCTATTTCATTTGTCAGGGATGGAGAACAAGTGCCCCATACTAAATTACAATAGGTGATCGTTGGGACAATACTAGTGAAATAATTTTTTTGTAAAGTATCCTTAAATAGGTACTTTAGCCTTTTTAACTGATTTACCTTCGCACAAAAAGATTTACAAATTGAATGGACTTGTGTTACGGATATGCCTATCCTAAGACAATTAATTAACTAGACGTTATTTGATCACTGAACTACTTAATAAGTACTTGTAACCAATTAGTAATACTTATGACTTGGCATGAGTCAGCTATGATGTCATTTAGTAATTACGGTAAATATATTATATATAGAATGAAGTATGTTACTATAATTATATACTCTAGAAACTATATAAGCAGCCATCGAACATATATCAGGCATGCATATGTATGAGAGTGAGCTATATGTATCAAAGTGGTTACGAAGTCAGTCCTGGAGTTCCTGCCGTTGGTTTTATTATTCCTTCCTTTTTAAGTCCATACGGATTGTTAACCTGTGTCGGAATCTCCTATTGACTGTTTCGTTGTGTGCAGACGACAGATAAGTTTCTGAACTTTAGTTTAGTTTTAATCTTTATAGACATTTTCAATATCTGTTCTAAGTTTCTTATTAATTAAATAAATAATTGTAAATACCAAACAGCTGAGGTTACACTTTTTGTTGCGTATAGCGGTCACGTAACAATTGGGGGCTCAGGCGGGAACGTATACGTTAGTGTCTCGGGAAAGTATACGTTAGTGTCTCGGGAAAGTGTACGTTAGTGTTCGGGGAATTTCATTCAAATCAAAGTTCGGTAACTTTTGATATTTTTTTATTCGGAGGTAAATTTCGTGAATTTGAGTGAGCTCAGCTATTTGATAAAATGTCAGAATTTAAACCTGAGCAGTTTATGTTAGAGCCTGATCAAGAGGTTTTTAATAAATTGAGGAAGGATGACCTGATCTCATTAGGTAATCATTTAAGTATAGAGGTAAAAAGTTCTATGGTAAAGAAGGACATGCAAAAGACAATTATGGAACACTTAGTTAAATCAGAACACTTTGAGGAAAGTGTTTTGAATTTGTATAAGAATCCCGATGCAAATCCAGAAATAGAAATAGAAAGAATGAAATTTGCAATGGAAGCAGAAAGAATGAAATTAGAATTCAAGAAATTAGAAATGGAGAGAGATAGAGAAAGGGAAAGAGAAGAAAGAGAAAGAGAAGAGAGAGTAGAAAAGCAGAAATTTGAGTTGGAAATGAGAAAAATAGAGTTGCAAGAAAAATTGGGATCTGTTCATACTGGAACCAAACTAGATTCGAGTTTTGATGTTACTAAGCACATTAGAATGGTTCCACCTTTCCAGGAATGGGATGTCGATACGTATTTTTTACATTTTGAAAAAATAGCCGAAAATCTTAAGTGGCCCAAAGAAAATTGGACCATGTTATTGCAAAGTGTTTTAGTTGGAAAAGCTCGTGATATTTACGCACAGCTTTCGTTAGATATAGCTTCGGAATACGATACCGTTAAGGAATTGATTCTTAAGGGGTACGAGTTGGTCCCTGAGGCATATCGTCAAAAATTTCGCAATTTTGAAAAAACGGGTAGGCAGACCTATTTAGAATTCGCTAGAGAAAAAGAGCAATTGTTTGATCGCTGGTGTGCCTCCGAAAAATCCGATAAGGAATACGACCAATTGAGACAATTGATTTTGATTGAAGAATTTAAAAGATGCATTCAAAGTGATATATGCGTATTTCTAAATGAACAAAAGGCGACAACCTTAACAGCTGCCGCGCGTTTGGCCGACGATTTCATTTTAACACATAAGGTTTCATTCACAAATAAGGCGCCACAGTCTTGGTCTTTTCGAGGCAATAATTCTTCATCATTTGATAGCAAGCGTGTGTTTGGTGCTAAGAACCTGTCAAAGGAATATTCAGATAATTTTAATCCTGACGCTAAAAAGTCCAAACCACCCACTGCTAGATTTGAACCACCTTCTCAAGGCAAGCCTTCAAACTCTCCTTTTAACAACATAGTTTGTAGTTATTGTAGAAAAAATGGTCACGTAACAATTGGGGGCTCAGGCGGGAATCGAACCCGCGACCTCGCGCAATAAGAAATATGTAATATCAGATTGCTACAAATTGAAACGGAGACAACAAGAGCAAGGTGAAGTAAAACCCAATGGCTGTACTTCAAAACAGTCCATGCGTGACAATGTGCAAGACACATCTGTCATTAAACCACTTCCTTCTCTTAACGGTGAGGTTAAGCCCTCTTTTGACCCTATTATGGAAGTCTTTCAACCATTGATTCATAATGGTTTCATATCACTTGCAAGTGATCTGTCAAAAACAGTTCCTATTAAAATTTTAAGAGATACTGGGGCTTCCCAATCTCTTTTGTTGGCAGATACTTTACCATTTTCTCAGGAGTCTTACTCTGGTAAGAATGTTTTGATTAGAGGAGTTAATTCTGATACGTTCAGTTCTCAACAATTACACAAAGTCAATTTGTCGTCAGACCTAGTGTCTGGTGCCGTTCTGTTGGGTATTAAAACGACTTTACCATTCGAGGGAATTCATCTACTTCTCGGCAATGACCTTGCAGGCGAGAAGGTAGTCGTTAACCCAATTTTGACTGATAAACCGTGTGTAAATCAAACTCCTGATCCTATTGAGCGAGAAATTTCAGATTTATATCCCGCATGTGCGGTAACTCGAGCCATGCGTAAGCAGAAGCAATTAGAACATGACGCTCGTGAAGACGTCATCGATATGTCAGACACCTTTCTTGGCCAAGCTTTCGAAGGCGTTAATTCAACATCTGAATCGTCTCAAGCAACCTTTTCAAAGCCAAATCTTATTAATTCACAACAAAATGATCCTGAGATCTCTGTCTTACTTCATAAAGCAGTTGACGAGGCCGAAATTGCGAAGAATCCGGTCTGCTACTTTATTAAAAACGATATTTTAATGAGAAAGTGGAGACCGCCTGATGTTTCGGCAGACGATGAGTGGTGTGTCAGATATCAGATCGTTGTGCCAAAGACCTACCGGTCTGACATACTTAGCCTAGCGCATGAAACCCCCCTTTCTGGCCATTTAGGTGTTACCAAAACCTATCTTAAAATTCTGAGTCATTTCTACTGGCCTAATCTTAGACGAGATGTAGTGCAATTTTGTAAAACTTGCCACACTTGTCAGGTTGTTGGGAAACCAAATCAGGTGAATCCAAAAGCCCATTTACAGCCAATTCCAGCCTTCGAGGAGCCGTTTAGTAGAGTAATTGTAGATTGTGTTGGCCCATTACCTAAGACTAAGGCAGGCAATCAATATCTGTTGACCATTATGTGCGCTTCTACAAGGTTCCCTGAAGCTATACCTTTGAGAAATATTAAGGCAAAAACCATTGTTAAGGCCTTAATTAAATTCTTCACTTTAGTTGGCCTTCCTAAGTCTATTCAAACGGACCAAGGTTCAAATTTCATGTCTGGAATTTTTCAACAGGTGATGCACGAGTTAGGTAGGCATCAAGCAGTATAAATCTACTGCCTATCATCCTGAAAGTCAGGGTGCTCTCGAAAGGTTTCACCAAACTTTAAAAAACATGATGAGAACCTATTGCCTCGACACACAAAAAGACTGGGATGACGGCATCCATTTACTTTTATTTGCTGCTCGAGAGTCAGTTCAAGAATCTCTGGGCTTTAGCCAATTTGAGTTAGTTTTCGGACATACGGTTAGAGGACCACTTAAACTCCTAAAAGAAAAATTCCTTTCGGAAGATGGCGGTTTGTTAAATCTTTTGCAGTACGTTTCGGACTTTCGCACAAAACTTACGAAAGCATGTGATCTAGCTAGGACAAATCTTCGATCAACACAGAAAAACATGAAAAATAGGTTTGATCGAAACGCAGTAAACCGCAAATTTAAACGCGGTGATAAGGTTCTTGCATTGCTCCCAGTTCCTGGAAATTCCCTTCAGGCTAGGTATTTTGGTCCCTATGTTGTAGACAAGAAAGAGAGTGATTTAAATTATGTCCTAATAACTCCAGATAGGCGTAAACAAAAACAGTTGTGCCATGTAAATATGTTAAAGCCGTATTACGATAATGATAGGGTAATACATTCTGTAAATGTAGTGAGTTCTGAGTCTGATAAAGACAAAGACGATGTAGACCTAGGAGAACTTTCTAGTCTGTCTGCCACATCAAAACTCAACAACTCTGATGTCCTACATAATCTGGATTCCAAGCTATCTCATCTTCCACCGAATCAACGTCAAGATCTTCAGAACCTGGCTAAAGAATTCGAACACCTTTTTCCAGATATTCCTACCAGAACAGATCAATGTGAACTGGCGTTTGGAAACCTTAGAGCCATGTTGAAAAGTGCTCCCGTTCTGTCAGCTCCAGATTTCAACCATCCATTTAAGTTAGCTGTGCATGCAAGTGATGTAGCTGCTGGTGCTGTTTTGCTCCAAGAAGATGAAGACGGGATTGACCATTCGGTGTGCTATTTTTCCAGAAAGTTCAACAAACACCAGAGAAACTATTCGACAATCGAAAAGGAATGTTTAGCTCTGGTTTTCGCTTTACAGCATTTCGAAGTTTATGTCTCTTCCTCAAGTCTGCCGATCGTTGTATTCAGTGATCATAATCCCTTGGTATTCCTCCACAAGCTGAAGAACAAGAATCAACGCCTATTGCGATGGAGTCTAGTTTTACAAGAATATAATTTGGAAATCAGACATATTAAAGGAAAAGACAATTTGATTGCGGACTGTCTTTCTAGGCCATAGACATGGTTAAACATTTTATATTCTAAAAAAGAAAGTTCTATCAAACTTCTTTTTTTCTTTAAGAGGGAGGGTGTTACGGATATGCCTATCCTAAGACAGTTAATTAACTAGACGTTATTTGATCACTGAACTACTTAATAAGTACTTGTAACCAATTAGTAATACTTATGACTTGGCATGAGTCAGCTATGATGTCATTTAGTAATTACGTAAATATATCATATATAGAATGAAGTATGTTACTATAATTATATACTCTAGAAACTATATAAGCAGCCATGGACCATATATCAGGCATGCATATGTATGAGAGTGAGCTATATGTATCAAAGTGGTTACGAAGTCAGTCCTGGAGTTCCTGCCGTTGGTTTTATTATTCCTTCCTTTTCAAGTCCATACGGATTGTTAACCTGTGTCGGAATCTCCTATTGACTGTTTCGTTGTGTGCAGATGACAGATAAGTTTCTGAACTTTAGTTTAGTTTTAATCTTTATAGACATTTTCAATATCTGTTCTAAGTTTCTTATTAATTAAATAAATAATTGTAAATACCAAACAGCTGAGGTTACACTTTTTGTTGCGTATAGCGGTCACGTAACACTTGGCTTTGCCAAGATAATTTGGAATCTTTGGTAATGCCTAAGCATCTACTTTCTGGTACATACTTCAACACCTAACTTGTCACCTAACTTAACAGGTTTAAGTGGTCCACAGAAAGGTCTATTAGATATAAGCATAGCTTCTGTTTTCCCTGTCTGTGTGGTCAGCTTGTTATTTCTGCACCAAGTGTTTATATCTACTAGCGCTCTGTTTAAGCCATCTACTACAACATCTAAAACAAGCCATCTACAACATACAACAACAACAACAACAACAACAACAACAACAACAACAACAACAACAACAACAACAACAACAACAACAACAACAACAACAACAACAACAACAACAACAACAACAACAACAACAACAACAACAACAACAACAACAACAACACAACAACAAGGAAGGCAGAGGAGAGTGGGGAAGGAAAAAAGGCTAGTGAGAAGGATGTTAAAAAGCGGTCTTGAAGTTTTTTTTGAAGGAAGGATTGGATGAGGTGATGACCGAGGCTTTTGTGCTGGGCTCTAATTTGTTGACAATGTCAACATATTACCTGGTGGCCCGAGCATTGTTCAGGAATCCTGAGGAATATGAAGCGGGAAAGAGTTTCAAGAAAGAAGGAAGTGTTAAAGCGTTAAAGGAGCTGTTAAGTAAGACATGTGTGGGTGAAGCTGTGTTGGGGAAGAAAGAAGTAAAGAAGAGGGAGAAACTTTACTTGCCATTGGAGTCGAGTGACAAAGAAGCAGGAGGAGTTGTTAGTAAAGTTCAAGAGAAGAAAAAGAAGCAGAAAAAGCGAAAAAAGGGTCGTGGAAGAGGAAGAAGAAGAAGAACAGGAAGAAGCAGGAGGAAAGAATATTTGGTGCTGGGCCACTCCAGTCAATACCATAGTATTCTCTCTGCAAAATATCAGTGTCAGTGTGTGAATGTCATTATGTACAAACAAATACGATAGAAACACTTCGTCAACATCCATTCTTGACCGTACTGTAGAACTCACGTAAAATATACCATTTTTAAAAAATCGATGCTTGAAATCTAATGCTGCCTATGCTGACTAAGAGTTCTCTTTTTGCCAAATAAAATTGTGTGACGTTAGATAAATGTGTTAGACGAAAATAATAAAGAGTTATTTTTGGCCAGTTCAGACATGAATAGGTTAATGAGGTGAGGCTCTCTACTTTAGGGATGTAAAGCTTCACCTCGAGCTTCACAAAACCCTTTTCTCCAACATCCTTTGCAATCAAGTAAACTTGCATTGCATTGTTCTAGAAAAAGTGAATATCTCCCTCAGGGTTACTGGTAGATTTACAACAGTTCATGATGAAGAAGACTCAATTGCCATTTCATGTATGAGGTAATATATCAACAACGAGTTTGAGTGTTTCATCATGGGATCCAAACACGAGAAAACATGATGAAAGCACGAGGCCAAAGGCTGAGTGGTTTTATTGTTTTGAGTGTTCGGATTCCCCTGATAAAACACGATAAACGAGTTGTTGATATGGCATCTCAATCAAGCGATTTCAATTGAAGAATACAATTAAAATAAACCGGGTTGGGATAAAACGCGGATGCGGATAGACGGACGGACAAAAAGGATAAAACGCGGATGCGGACAAAAAGGATAAAACGCGGATGCGGACAAAAGGGATAAAACGCGGATGCGGACAAAAAGGATAACTAACGCGGATGATCATAGTTTTGTCGATAAATAATAATACAGCATACTTTGTTACCCCGGCAAAGTTGTTAATTATTTAAAATTATTCGGCAAAATATAATTGAAATTTCTACGGCTTAAAAAAAAACGTCGATCGATCTAGTTGACAAAATACCTTGCAAGATATAATTGCAGGCCAAATTTTTCCAGTTGGATTATTTTCCCTTGTAGCGCTTCTGTAAATTTTGCGTGCGTATAACATCGAACGGCGCCGATGAATAACAAAGGGGAAAGCTTTATATTCGTTAGTCTATATAAAAGCTAGAACCAACTTAAGGTTACATGTAATAGTTAAAATATGAGCGGCGAGCCATTGTAGATGTCCATAAAGATCGGACGCGAATATTTTATAAATACTTATCAAATTGTAAAGTAAATGATGAACACTTTGTTTAAGAGTCGTAGAAAAGGTTAAATAAGATCATTTTAACTCAGAAAAACCTGAATTTGAGCCACTAGTGCCTATTAACTTTGATAAAATATTGATGTTTTATTAATCAATGTTTTATTCGTATTTAAAGTTGCTGATTAAACATTCATTTCTTTTGAATTTTCGTCATGAATTATTAATGAATTTGATAATATATGATAAAACACTGATTTCATCATATTTTACATTTTTAGCGATTTACATTAAAAAACTGGAAATCTCTCGACTGCCGCAATTTTTCCCCGAAAATATTAAAAAGCGACCAAGATATATAGCCAAAAATGTTACGACTACTGAATTTCTTGGCGCGAAAGTTGCAATTATGATTGGAGATTTATTAGTCTACGCTCCACGTGAAATCTTCGCGGGTATCGAATATCTTTGTGTGAAATCAAATGTGTGAATGGGAATGTTTTGAGGACATCGTTTATACAACAACACAGTGAAATTCTGAAAGAAGTATATTACTGGTCTCTCGAGTCCGCGGGCGCCATGCCTTTGAAATCAAAGGCACAGAGGAAAAACACAAATCTATTTTGCTCCAATCGGAAAAAGAGAAGGTGTGATTCATCCGAAAGAATTTCGCTGCGAAGTTGCGAACGAAAGACAAGCGCTGGCGGATAATGTGATTGGTTCATAGTTCTCTCAGGAACAACAATGGCCACAACAATTCGACGCTCCCAGTTCTTTTACGACAACGGAAAGAATGACTGCGAGCGCAAGTAACAAAAAGCTGGCAAGAAATCTTTTCTCGAAGATAACCGCGCTATCCTAGCCTTCTTTATATTTGCGTTTCGCCGGCATGATGTAAAGAAGTGTCCGCACCATTTGATCGGGAGAAAACCTTGTCAAGACACACTAATGTGAGTTGAGTCTGATTGGTTTATGGTCCAAGGTGATAAGAGGATCAAATGTGTGGGCGGGGGAAACCACAGAAAAGGGCAAAACCCCACAAAATCGTATATCCTCCGTTTGCAGAGGAAGAAAATTTCGCCAATTCCCTCTACAAAAATAGTTTTTGGCGGCTTGTGTTTTATCCACAATGTTGAACAACAGTAAATGAGTAAAACTGTGCTCGCATTTGAGGTTTAGTACAATATTTTTCCAATAATATGCATTTCTTCTATCGTTTTTACCAAATCAAGATGACTCAACTTGCCCGCTTAATATAAAGCGAATACAATACCTGTCAAAAAATGCGAACATGGTTTTATTCTTTGATCATTTGAGATGAAAAATATGATGTCTTGGAAGTTTCTGCAGTGAAACCAGAACCGCCAATATCTCATGGCGTAAAGGGCGCTATTATTTAAAAAGCACCTCGTAGCAACTGCAGTTTTTAAAGGTGTAAAATTTTCTTTAAATTCTTAGCTTCGGCAGTGATTTATCATTATGCATGGAAAGTTTGAGAGACAAAACTCAAAAATTGAGCGCGCGGCGAGTATTTTGGTGAAATACGTAGGAGGTGCTAATCACTGAATTCCTTCCGTCGTCCTGACGCAACTTGGCCACGTCTGCTGACATAAAAAATTAAATGTAGTCTATGGTGGCCCATTAAAGCCATAGTAAATTTTGCTTATATTAATATTTTTTCTTCTTATATTAATTAATATTTTTTCTTCTTTATTTTCGTTTATATATATATATATATATATATTTTAATTTTATATTTATATTTATAATAAATATTATTTTAATATATTTTATATTCATATAATTAAAATTAAATTAAATTTAAATATATTTTATATTAATATAATTTTAAAAAAATTATATATATATATAATTTTTTTTTAATTTTTAAATGTTTTTTTAAAGTTTTAAAAGTATAAAAATACCGCACGTGGCCCAGCGACGCCATAGGCCCAACAACGCCATACTAACAACGCCATAGCAGACCACCTAGAACATGATTAAACAGTTTCTCCACAGCCGTCTTTTCAAAATCGAGTGAGCCTGAATGCAAGCTCAAAATGTATTGCCAACTTATGTGGACTTAAAATGAAGTACCTATCTAGACAAGCTATTTTACCGCTGACATGATAGAGCTGGATCGCCGATGGAAACAGTGGATGGAAAGCACATTTAAATAATGGCGGTTCGAGTTAGAAATACAGATTGGGAGGAAGATTTGGCATTAAAGGCAGATTTAGTAAAATTTGTGAGGCAAAACCTGCGCTATTCGGATATTTTAGATCTTGTCAAATTAAACTATCCATGGTATGCGTGGAGCAAGCGAACTCTTTCACGACGCTTGAAGCACTTTGACATTCGATTCATCAACTATGAAATAAACATTGGAGAAGTTGAAGAAACAGTGAGAGAAGAATTAAAAGGACCTGGGAAACTGCTTGGTTATCGGGCACTACACAAAAAGGATAGAGAAATCCATGGACTAAACGTCCCGCGAAACGTTGTTTATGATGTCATGGCGACTGTTGACCCAGAAGGTCTGGAGGCCAGAGGTGGTGTTGGAATACCAAAGAGGCCCCAAAGAACAGGTGTATTTTCATCTAATGTAAGTCAATGTTTTTGATACAACTTTGCAAACTTTAGAATACCCAGCCACTTTGACTATTTGCGTATCTACTATAAATGGTTAAGTTGCCTCGTTTTATTTTGTTTTGCTTTCAATACTTGTAGGGCTCAGACCATACAATGTCACTTGACGGTCACGACGAAATGTGTGGTTACCAGAAGGCCATGTTTCCCCTCAGCATTTATGGTGCACAGGATACCTACAGTGGTCGAATCCAATTTTTAAGGATTTCGACAACAAACAATGATCCCAAGATCATAGGGAGATATTATGTTGATTATCTTTTTGAAAGTAGAGGTAAGAGCTAACAGACTTTCTTAAGCCCCTCTCTATAAATAAACACCCCCAACCTTTCGTCATTATTAAGTGAAAAATAAAAATAAGCCCCCTCACTCTTTAATGCACGACTTCTATATATAAACCTTAGAACTTTTCCAATCTGTTATAATAACCCCCCTTCCCTCTAAAGCCCTCTTCTCACTGGACGAAAAAATAGATTTACTCAATATTTGCACTTGCATAAATGTGTATCAATTATATATATCTTATTTACCGGCTGGGAGGTACATACTAGAAAAATATTCACCCAAAGTCTTTAAAAAGGCCACAGGCCGAGGGACATTTTTGAGACCAAGGGCAAATATTTTTCCGTACAGACCAACCAAAGCAGTAAATAACATATTTATTATACAATGAGATTGGAATGCCAATGAACTTCTTATAATAATTTTCTAAAAAGTTTTGCAATTGGTTGTTTTTATCTTCCTTAGTGTTGCCATCAAAAATAAGAGTAGATAGAGGAACAGAAACTGGTGTTATGGTAACCATCCGCAGTTATCTCCTTGGAAAACATCATGGTGTAGATGATGCAACAGAAAATGTTTTGTATGGCCCATCTACACAGAATAAAATAGAAAGATGGTGGAAAGAACTGTTAGAAAGAATGTAACGGTTTTTTAAAAGTCAATTGTCAATTCTAGTGGAAGATGGAGACTATGACGCCACTGATGAGAAAGATAGGTACGTCTCTACAGTACATTTGCCATTACAGTGTGTTTTCTTAACCTTCAAGGTAAACTGACTATTTTATTAATTATTTCAAGAAGTGTCATATGCATGTTTTGTACCACATACTGCTTGTACATTTTATAGAAAAATATTTTCAATTCCTAAATAGTTCAGCATTATAACTTCACAGTCAATTGCACCACAACATAAGGAAATAATGCGATTTGATTTGTTTCAGCAAATTAAAACCAATTTTCAAGAAATTCAAAATAAAGTTTTTCTATTGGTAGACACAGAATTAGGTACAAATTCGAAAAATAGACAAACAAGTTAAAAGTTCTCCACAAGTAAATTAAGCTCCATTTCACCATTCCACCTGAATATCAGCCTCCTACAAGTATATGTCACCTTATGAATTGAAAGTTGCTCTTAATGTTTTTGTCTTCTAGGAATTTGCTTGCATTTGTTTATATCCCTGTTTTGCAGAAAGAGCTTGACATATTTAGAGTATCTATATGGAACAACCATCGGATTAGAAGGGAAAAGAACAAAGAACTTCCTACTGGGGTACCAGAGCATATTTATGCCTGTCCAGAGCAACATGGTGGTAAAAAGCGTGGTCTTCCTGTGACAGAGGAACAGCTCAGAGAAGTAGCAGAACTTCCAGAAGTTTTAGATGGCACTGATGACTTTTTGGAAGAGAGATTTCGCCAAGAGTGTGAAAGACACATTCCAAATACTAATGATATTGAGCCTGCCCAAGCTGCTAATGCATATTTATACTTAAAAGCTAGTTTTTAATTGAATAGAGTGTGATATATATATATATTATATATATATATATATATCTATATATATATATATATATATATATATCTATATATATATATGTGATATATATATGATATATATATGTGATATATATATGTATAACATTGAACTTATATTTATATAAATATAAAAACTACTCTCCTCAATGTCAATTTGGGGGCGAATGTGAATGTATAGCATATAGAAAAAGAAGAGCATACCGTTTTCACAGTTCTGAAATTAATGTTATAAAAACAATGCTTCAAATGACAACTTGTTTTATTTGTTTATGTTGACTAGTTGCCCTTTTGTAAAAAAGACAAAACAATGGTAAACTGTAAAGAGTAAAAAAGAAAACATAGTAAAAGGGAAAAGCAATGTAAGATGAGCTAGACTAAATGAGCTAGACTGGGGAGAAACTAGGCTTTCTTAAGCATTTTAGTATACTGTGCAATATGGTTGTACATTATGCAGAAATCCTAGGGAGCCACTGTAATGTGGATTGAACTGGGGGAGATATAGATTTATCTTATAAACATATAGCATAATAGAATTGATGTGATTTTGTTGTTACAGTACTGCTCAGAAATAACCTAACAAAAACCAAAGTCAAACTTACCTAGGTTTAACCTCAACTTAAATCATCATCTAACTCTATGAATAAAAATGTGGACTGTTTTCGGAGTTACTAGATAATTTTATTGCGCTTTACTAAAGTTTAGTATCATTTATAACATTGTTTAACTTAATCTCAACCTCAGCCGCATTGTTAGATTTACTGAGCAGTACTGTAAGTTAATGACAATTGTAGAAATTGGGTTTCAACTTGGTTGAGCGTTGTCATCACCTTTAAATACCATTTTAGCTTTCATTACCTGTACAGCAACTTCTTTGTACTTGGATGGACTCATTGTTTCTGTTGTTAAGAGCTGTTTAGTCATGTAACTATACACATCTTGACTGATAAATGAGGGTGCTGGACCACCTTGAAGGATTGACATTGCTATTATTTCACCTGCAAATCGGAAGTCTCCATTACTTAGCCAAAGTGTTGAATCAATAGGTTTTCTATTAGAAAACAGCTTCCTTTCTACATGTTCCAACATTTCTGAAAAAAAATTGTTTAATTTATTGAACATTAACCAATTACTACAGTAATCAATTACTAACCATTTTTATTAAAGTCGGTAATCTGGTAAATTTCGAACTGTCCAATTAACATAGGTGTAGGAAGCGAGTGGGCCAGGAGGTACATGCCCCCCGATAATACTGTAAAAGTGGGGAGGCCAAGACCCCCCAATATTTATGACAGTTAAAACTGTCCTCAAAATGCAGGAAATAGCGTTTCAGGCCTTAGAAAATCAAAACGTTCTAGGATAATATGCCCCTGGACCCCCCTAGATGTTTCTCGCACCTTCTGTGCTTGACTACCCCCCTCGATAGTTATTTGCTTCCTACACCTCTGCCAATTAGTAATTATGTTGACTTTATGTTACAAATTTCCATGAATAATAGAAATTAAATGTGTGTAATACCATACAGTGTACAGTACATAAACATGTCAAATCCTGCACAACCATGACATAGACACTTTAATATAAACTATTCCACTGAGTGATTTTCCAGGTAATACAGCCAAGTATTTTCTTCATTTCTCAATTTTTTTCTCACCGTTTTGGAATAAGAAAAAGTAATAATATAATATATGATGCACATAATACTTATACTAATAAAAATAATAATAAAATATATGATGCACATAATACTTATACCGTTTCCAGCCAGTAAAAATCTTGTCTGACTTTATTTCAATATAGGAACAAGCAACTTCCACATCTTAAATAGTTAGTTCCATGTCATATTTCTATATACCATGTATAGTAGAGTACATGGACTCATGACATCAAAAAATATATTTTTGCTTTTGCAACATTTAAATTCTGATTTGGAAAGACCAGCATAAAAATAAGTTAGACAACAACAGTTCAATCCATTAGTTAAATTGCAGTTTAGATATAGACATTGAAATACATAATTTCCTTTATAACAAATCTCTGCTTTTTGGCTCTCTTCCTAAGTTTTGGAAGAGGTGCAAAAAAACAGTGGTAGTGATTTGTTAAAGATTATGTATTCCAATTTCTATATCTTGGTCACTACATTTAACTTAAATGTATTTAATTTTTGGTGTGAAAAATTATTTTTTGTTGTTTATTTCAATGCAGTAGACTAGACATGAAAATCATTTTTGTATAAATTTGTGGTCACATTTTATTACAGACTATCCTACTGTACAACCAAAACATATGTAAGCAATTAAAATAAAACTAACCCACACAAGCAAAACATTTATTCTAAACTGTTTATTATGTGCAATACCTGAAAAGAACTCTCTCTTCGGACCTCCATCATCAATGGCAGGCTCACCAATGAACACTATCTTTACTTGGTCACTTGGTGTAACTTTACCCTTCAACCTAGCTTCTTTAAAATCTGACCACATGTACTTTCTCCGAATATGTAATCTTACGATCTTATTTGGCAGGGATTTAGTGATGTTTAATATTATATCTTTCACATCTTTACTATCATCAGGTAGTGGTAGTTGAGGAGGTGTTGCAGGTGGAGTATCAGATGCATCGCTATTTGCTAATTTTGGTTGAACTTCACCAACCCAGATGTCACAGCATGCATCTGCATTTTCAGCTATTGTGTCTATTGAAAAGTACTTTAGACATGTTGGGCATTCCAACAATTGCTCATTGCAAATATCTTCAATCACATTCTGAGATGAAGTTGCTGAACGTCTTTGATCTTGATCAATAGCAATGACGTGTGAAGGAATATTTACTGACATCTGTATTGGAGCTTCTGCCTCATATGGATTCTTGCTGCATGTAGCACTTGTATCAACAGCATCTTTCTTTGCACCTGTTTCGACAATTTCACTATCTGACTCACTATCAGCAGAATACCTTTTGAGACTTGAAATCTCAGAAAACATATACGAAGACTTCAATGCAACAAAAAGCGTTATGCAATTATAGTGTCTCCCGACGTCCTCCTTGTATTCTCTTAGGACAAAATCTTTATCCGTACCAGGTAAGGTTGTAATTTCATTACCATCTCCATTCAATAGGACATGCTGTAACCCCCCTTGGATATTTTTGTCATGATTTGCGTGTTTCTGTACAGCCTTTTCCAATATTTCACTCTTTCCAGCAGATGGCAAAACCCTTATAGGAAGCATTTCCCCCCTACATTTTTTCAAATTTCCATCGTTGTCGAGCTTCATGTAGCCAATATTTATGCTTACTTCACTTTCTTTTTCCTTTCCTTTACACTTACTTTATTCAGTTTTAATTTCTTTGACTTTGGCTCGAATCGGCTTTGCCTATCATGTTCCTTTCGGCGCATGAAGACTTCGAAGCTCACAGTCTTATTTGCAGTTGAGTCAGTTGACGAACTTGACGTAGTTGTAGTTGTAGTCGCAGGTGCACTTCAAGCAGCTCGTTCGGTAGTCAAGGTAAACGAATATCCACAATTGTGACAAAAATTAGCCTCCGTAACTGGCTGAGAACCACATTTACAACAAAACATACTGCATATCATGAATAATAAACTACAGTCAGTGCAGTGGACAAAACAAGAGTCAAGACAGAAACGGAGCATGTAATATCCATGATCAGCGGTAGGTTTGGTTCCAGTTCACCTCTAATTTTGTAAATTAAAATAATTAATTTATTTCTACATACGGCCACGATCTACCGCTGAGAACTCTTGGGCCTTTAAATAAACAGAAATGAGAGACACTAGACATGAATCCTGCCAGTATATTGGATTTTTATCCCATGTCATAATAATAAGCATTTTGATGGAATGATTTGACATTGTTCAAGATTTATAGCGATTATTAAAGCGAGTTTTGGTTTTACAGAAATCATGACGTGTTTTTTTGGGGGCCATGCCGCGCATCATCGGTTTTGGTAATATTTTTCCAAAAACAGCTCGATAAACATTGTTACTTTTGTAGTTATATTCATTCACTGCTATCCGCATCTCGACCCACTGTTTTACCATATTCAACATGGATTTCTGAGGGGCAGATCAACAGTAACACAACTATTGGATTTGGAGGTCTACCACCCACGGGCGGATCAAGCATGAGCGGGGCCCCTGGCATATTAGTAGCTGACTCACATCCCCCCCCCGCCCCCACCCCACCAAAGTCAGAAAGAGACTAGAAAAATCGGAATAGCAACTGGAATGTGAATAACAACCAGCTGGCTACTATCAGTTGCCAAAATTATTTGTGTTTATCCATGATACTCAACCTACTTTTCTGGAACTCTGGTTCTATTTCTAAGGTATTCACAAACAATGATTTCAAAGTTTAGATTGAAGATTAGAAATTAATTTACTTATAGTCATAGGTTTTGATGATTTTTCGGCGGGGCCGCCAAAAGCGCGGGGGCCCTGGCACTTGCCCAAAGTTCCCTCCCCTTGATCCACCACTGCTACCACCGCATAATAGACTCGGTCGCAAGTGGGAAAGAAGTTGATGGCATTAAGCTATTATCGCCATGCAAACTTTCAAATAATTATTCAACTTGTTATTTAAATCAGCGCGCGAGATGCAAGGCAACGAATTGCCAGGGCCAGTTTTACCTTTTCGTTGCGAATATTTTTGGCTTGCGTTGTGGGTTTTTTTACTTGCGTTGCGGTTTCTTTTACTTGTGTTGTGACTTTTTTTGTTATGTTGTGGGTTTTTTTACTTGCGTTGTGTTGCTTTTCTTTACTTGCGTTGTGTGTTTTTTTTACTTGGGTTGCAGTTCTTTACTTGTGTTGTGACTTTTTTTGTTTGTGTTGTGGATTTTTTACTTGCGTCGTGTTGTTGTTTTTTTACTTGTGTTGTGTGTTTTTTTTTACTTGTGTTGTGTGTTTTTTTACTTGTGTTGTGTGCTTTTTTACTTGTGTTGTGGTTTTTTTTACTTGTGTTGTGGTGTTTTTTACTTGTGTTGTGACTTATTTTGTTTGCGCTGTGTGTTTTTTTTTTACTTGTGTTGTGACTTTTTTACGTACGTTGTGACTTTTTTATTTGTGTGGCCTTGACGCGGACAGTCCAGCGTGTCGGACAGAGTCGTCGTACGTTACTACGAGGTTCTTCGTCGCTGGTGTTTTTTCTTATTGTTTCCAGCCGTGCGTCTCGTTTTGGGGAACATTTTACCAGCTTGGTAATTTCATGGGTCGTCTCTAGGGCATTCTTCACAACCTTACTCTGCTTGATAGTATCAGCACAAGCAAGATTGAGAGCATGCCCGTAGCAATGCGTGTAGAGAGCTCTAGGCTCAATCTTCTTAATCATTGCTGCGACCCCTCCTTTGCTTCCGGCCATTGTGCTACACCCATCATAGCATTGTCCTCTACACTTCTGCATGGACAGATTCATTCACGTCAAGACGTCAAGTATTACGGTCTTGATTGTCGCAGCATCGATTTTGTCCACTTTATGCATGCCAATAAAGTCCTCATGAGGAAGCAGATCATCATCCACCCAGCGCAGGCAGAAAAAAAGTAGAGTTGCGGATATTCGCTGCCACATCTCTGAGAATCTGTAAAGCCATGACCTTCAACATCTCGTTCTGCATCTCATGCGACGTGTATTTCCGTCCATATTTGCGTTCAATCCAACGAAGAAGCTCGGGGTCGTCTTGGCCACAGAGGATTAGCAGTTGGTACAAATTGGAATTCTCATCGTTGCCATCACCGCGTAATGGCAAACCTTGTCTCGCAAGAAAGCGAACACTTGACAATATTTTCAGCAGGTTTCTCCGTCGGACCATTTTCTCTGCCTCATGTTGAGATGACAATTGCTCGGCGACATCTTTTGTCGTTAAGGTAGTTGCTAACATCGATGTGGCATTCTTGTGGAAATTTGATTTCTCGTGTTTGGTAAAGCCCTTTCCACTCTCAGTTGCCTTTTTCCAGGCCGAAAATCCAGTCTCAACAAAATCCAGTCTCCATGGACGGTAGTTCCATAGCTGTAGTTCGGGCACAAGTATGGCATAACACAGTGTCGTTCTCTTCTATATAGTGCAGCCAGGGCCATCTTCGAAACCACGATGCCTGGAATCGATACTTCTTTTCCCGCAAACTCTCTTTGCGGGAAGTTAAAATCACAAGGTTGATGTGGAGTATCGTCAAGAGTACTCCCTAATTGTGACTCTAAAATTTCTGGGCTGGTATGAGAAGCACTAATTGAGGGCAGTGTTGAAGAGACAAATGGTGACGTGACTGAAGCTGTTGGCGAATCGTTATGAACCTCGTGCAGCTCTGAGTACTAGGAAGATCATCATGCAAACAGCTGTCAATCGCAGGATCTTCGTTATCAACAACGGCAGTGCCAGTGGTGGAAGGAATGGGCAACGTTATCTGTGATAATATAGAGTCATCTTCAATTTGAGCTTCAAGATCAAACTGATTAACTGCATCAGAAGAAGTACATGTAGAACAACTCTGATTTAGCGGGTCATCCTCGGCTGAAAAAGGGGAAAGGAATCCGTATAAGCACGAGATTCGGCACATTAAACAACAAATACACTTTTTAATTCCCCCTTCAGTATTCCGTGCCTTGACTTGAGTCAGTAGCTGCCTCTGGCGAATCATTTATGAGTTAAGTTTCTTCACCTTCTTGCGTTCCCTTACATCCTAATGGTACTATACTGACCACCACAATGTTCTTACCTCGGCATATCCGTAAGTTTGCGGCACTTTGCTGCATCCTCTTTGAGCAGAAGCTCCTTCCTTTTCTTGATGATATCTTTGCGCGGCATGATGCGCAAAAAAATTTCCAATAGAATCGTGTACAAAAAAGTAACACAATGGAAGCGAGAAAAGATAAATACAGTGGCAATGAAGTGATGAACCAAAGCGCGGTGATTTCGTGAGAATTTTATTTAAGTTTATAAACAACCAGATGTCTGTTTCCTGTTAATATGTCATCGCTATGCTTTTAGCAACTATATTCTATAAATATATCCGTTTGATATGGCATCAAGAATTTTCCCACGTGTGGAAAATGGAATGTCGAAGCAATCTTTAATAAAAAAACTTATCCCAGTCTCCGCAAATATCTGTTAGTCTGTTACTTGGGTCGTGGGAAGATAACGAATATTATATATTTGGCTACATTTTGTTCATAACCATCCAGTTGAAAAAGGCATGCGGCCATGCATGCTCTACGCGCACGCGTTTTGTTTAATATCCAGGGGTTGGCTAAAAAAGGGCACTTCTTCCCCAAATTAGTGGGGGGTATATACCCCCCTACCCCCCCCCCCCCCCGGTCGCGCCGGCCCTGTCGTGAGTTGTAAATTTTGCAAAGACTGTAACCGCTTTTTCAAGAGCGACGAGTGCTTCACCCGCCACAAAGAAACCACCGGTAAGCAAAAACCTCTATGTCGTTCGCTGACCAAGTGCTAAAAATGTCAACGCGTTGTCACCCGAGCTAGTTTGAACGATCATCACTGTGGCCTGGTGCGTTGTTCTACTTGCGATAAGTACGTCAAACCCGAGAACCACCAGTGCTATATGCAACCCATCGAAAAAAGAAAACCATGAGCTGCCCGAGAAAGCACCAATAACGAGTTCCTTGACAACGATGTCGCGGTGGACAATGACGTCGAAGAGCCCAACGACCAAAGTCTAATGTTCTTTGATTTCGAGTGCACTCAGGATGACGGTCAGCACATCCCCAATCTTTGTGTGGTCCAGAACGAAAGCGGTGACGAGATCGTGCTTTCAGGCCCGAAAACCAAGGACGAATTTTGCGAGTGGCTTTTCCAGATCAGGAACGCCAATACCACCTTCATCGCGCATAATTTCCAGTCCTATGACGGCTACTTTATCCTCCAGTACTTGTACAAGAACGGTGTCGTCCCTGAAGTGATTACCCGCGGTGCCAAGATCCTTTCCCTCACCGTTCCAGAACTGAACATCAAATTTATAGACTCGCTTTGTTTCATCCCTATGCGTTTGGCAGACTTTCCAAAAAACCTTTGGTGTAACCGAGCTCGAAAAAGGCTACTTCCCTCACTTCTTTAACCGCGCCGAGAACCAAGATTATGTTGGACCATTACCTGACGCCAAATTCTACGATCCTTATGGTATGAGCCCCAGTGACCGTGAGAGGTGTTACGTCTGGTACAACGACCTTGTCGAAAGTGACTACGTCTTCGACTTCCAAGCCGAAATCCTGAGCTACTGCCAATCTGATGTTGATATTTAGCGTCGCTGTTGTTTGGAGTTTCGCGAACTCTTCCGTGAAGTGACTGATGTGGACCCCTTCGCCTCTTGCCTCACCATCGCCTCCGCTTGCAACCTGGTTTTTCGCAAAACGTTCCTGGAGGAAAACACGATCGCCGTTATTCCACCCTGTGGTTATACACCTGAGAATAAGCAGTCTGTTATTGCACTGAAGATGTTGGCTTATATCGCCCAGCGTGACAATATCGCCATTCGACACGCTCGCAATCATGGAGAACAGCGTGTTGGAAAGTACCTCGTAGACGGGTACAACGCCGAGACGAACACGGTGTGGGAGGTGCAGGGTTGCTTGTGGCATGGATGTCCACGGTGTTATGCCAGAGACACTGTCAATCCGATCAATGAATTAACCATGCACGAGCATCACCAAAGAACCCTTGAAAAGATTAAATTTCTGAAGGACAATGGCTACAACGTCATTGAGATTTGGACGTGCGATATTGACCGTCAGCTTGCAGAAAACCCTGAGATGAAGACGTTCTTCGACAACTTTGAGATCTCCGAACCTTTGGAACCCAGACAAAGTTTCTTTGGTGGTAGAACCAACGCCACACGCCTCTTCTACGAAACTCGACCCGATGAGAAAGTCCACTACGTTGATTTTTGCAGTTTGTACCCGTGGTGCAACAAATACGGCGAGTACCCGCTTGGTCATCCTGAGATAATCACCGAGAATTTTGGCTCGATCGAAGAATATTTTGGTCTAGTTAAATGTTTCGTTCTCCCTCCTCGTGGCCTCTACCATCCTGTCCTACCTTACCGTACCCAAGGAACGCTGATGATGCCACTGCCGGACTTATGCTGACAATCTGCAACAAGAACCATGCAATCACTCTGACGCCGATCGGACTCTACACGGTACATGGGTGACTCTAGAGCTCCAGAAAGCGTTAGGAAAGGGCTATCGTTTGGTGAAAATCGACGAAGTTTGGCACTTCCGTGAACATACAGACGGTCTCTTCAAGGATTACGTCGATACCTTCTTAAAGATTAAGCAAGAGGCCAGTGGTTTCCCTGCAGACTGCGACACCGAGGAAAAGATGGCCCAGTACATCGCCGACTACGCTGCCAGCTGGATCCGACCCATATCGTCAAGAATCCTGGTCTGAGGGCGCTATCCAAGCTCATGCTGAATTCCTTTTGGGGTAAGTAACATAACGTTTAACGATGTTATTGATAAATGAACTTAACACTTCTTTTTAGGGTCTCGCACAAAAATGATCATTTGGTAATGTTTTCCTTTTTATGTATTTTAGGTAAATTTGCCCAGCGACCCAACATGACACAAGTGAAACTGATTTCGGATCCAACCGAATACTTTGACTTTCTCTCTAGTGATAAAGTCAACGCCAGCTTTATTAATGACGAGATCATTGAGGTCCACTTCGAGAACGTTGACGAGTTCGTGGAGGCCAGCGGCAAGACGAACGTGGTGATTGCGGCCTTTACGACAGCTCACGCCCGCCTCAAGCTCTACAGCATCCTGGAACAGTTAGATCGCAGAGTCTTGTATTTTGATACAGACTCGGTGATCTATGTGTCGGAGGAAGGGGACTGGGAACCGCCCGCCCACCGGATCCTACCTTGGAGAGCTCACTGACGAACTGGATGGCAGTCACATCACGACCTTCGTGTCAGGCGCTCCAAAGAATTACGCGTATGAGACGAACACTGGCAAAACCATGTGTAAAGTGCGAGGTATTACGTTAAATTATAGGACCCAGCAAAAGGTTAATTTTAATGTCATGTGTGATATGGTGTACCTTAATGTTATGTGTGATGTGGTAGATCCGTTGTCTGTAAATATTCCGTATAAAATAGTGCGTGATAGAAATAATAAGAGTGTATTAACTAAGCGTGAGAATAAGGACTATAGGATTGTATATAATAAACGTGTGATTATTGATAATTTTGATACTTTGCCTTATGGATTTTCAATATTAGATTTTAACTTTGAGTGTTTGTAAATAATTATCAACTTTTGTATGTGCTTGTAAATAGGAAACTGTAAATATATCTTTTATTAACACTATTCACTTGTCTCGTTATGTGGTGAGGGATAGGAGGAGTTAGGCGGGGGATTAACAGGGACAAAAAGTGTCCCTAAACGGACTTTTTTAACTGGGAGGATAAGGGGGGTTAAGGCGTGGGATCGACAGGGACAAAAAGTGTCCCTAGAGGGACTTTTTTAAGTCCCTCTAGGGACACTTTTTGTCCCTGTCGATCCCTCGCCTTATCCCCTCCTATCTCCCAGTTAAACAAGTCCCTCTAGGGATACTTTTTGTCCCTGTCGATCCCTTTCCTTAACCCCCCTTATCCTCCCAGTTAAAAAAAGTCCTACGGACACTTTTTGGCCTCTTGCTTAATCTTTAAGAAGGTATCGACATAATCCTTGAAGAGACCGTCTGTATGTTCACGGAAGTGCCAAACTTCGTCGATTTTCACCAAACGATAGCCCTTTTCTAACGCTTTCTGGAGCTCTAGAGTCTACGGTGGCCCACAAGTGTCACGGCAAGAACAAATGTTCACGGCAAGATACAATGAACTCACGACAGAACAAACTTACTCACGGCAGAGCACAATTAACTCACGGCAAAACACAATTAACTCACGGCAGAACACAATTAACTCACGGCAGAACACAATTAACTCACGGCAAAACACAATTAACTCACGGCAAAACACAATTAACTCACGGCAAAACACAATTAACTAACGGCAGAACACAATTAACTAACGGCAGAACACAATTAACTCACGGCAAAACACAATTTGCGCATTGATTGTCAGCGGTCGGTACCATGAGACACGATGTTTCAGGTTACACAAAGTACATCACACTTACACATCGTATCATAGTCACAGAATGTCACAGTGTCGCATTGTTTTCCACTTTTCCGACATTTTTATAGTCGAAGCTGTAGTTTTCTGGTAAATGTTTTGTTCAGATTGTGGTGCGTCTCTGAAGGATAATGATAAATTTTGTTCGACCTGTGGAAAGGGTGAGTAAACATTGGTTATATCTTGATATATGAACTTAACAAAATATTTATATCTACGGCTAATATTCATATAAACATTATATTATCAGTAGGCGGCATTTTGAGCGATTCTGACACACATAAGATTTACCCAAAACTAAAAAAGAGGGCTTTTAAACACAAGGAAAACCAATACAAAATTCAAGAAACCTGTTCAGAAGTCCGGATGGTCAATATTAAGTGGCGAATGAGTATGATTGGAAATGACATTTTAAGTGATTATTTAGCTGACCGTTTAATATTGGGCTATTCCAATTTTTATCCGCATCCCCCTGTTGAGTAACCTTGGAAATTCCAGGGGAGGGGGGTAGTTTTAGCACTGGAAATTCCAAGGGGTAGGGTAGTTTAGCTCACCTGTTTGGAATTTCCAGGAGGGCTATAAATCTGGTTAGAATTTCCAGGGGGTTACAAACCTGACTGGAAATTCCTGGGCAATGTTACAAAGCTGTTAGAAACGTGCAGGGGAGGTCACAAACCTGACTGGAATTTCCTGGGGAGGGGTATAAATCTACTTGGAAATTCCAGGGCAGGGGTATAATGCATAATGCTAATTGGAACTTCCAGGGGAGGGTCGCAAACCTGTTTGGAATTTCCAAGGGAAGGTAGGAAACCGGACTGGAATTTTCTGGGGAGGGCTATAAATTTTGAGCAAAATAGGTGGAAATTCCAAAGATGGTACTAAAAAAAATTGAGGTTCCTCAACATGGGGGGTGGGGGGGTCGGGGGGGGGGGGTCGATAAAAATCGAAATAGCCCATTCAAGTTTGGTTATTTTTTAAGAAAACGTCATCTTGCATGCTCTGTCGATGTTCATAGTTGTTAGATATGAAATTCACAATGTTCATTTTTAAATTTGCAGTTCAGAATTTGAATAAGACAATTTTTGAGTTAAAAATAGGATGACACTGCCTGAACATGGTGTAATTCACATGAGCCAGCCAGCCAATCAATCATGTGTACTGTTCTAATATGGCCTACCTCCCAACACCAAACATTTATAAATGAGCAAAAAAGAAAATTACGTACATGTTTTTTCCACTTAGCTTAAAAAACTCATTAATATTTCATGAGGAAAACACAAAGGAAATCAGTACCATGTCGGTTGTTTTATAATGTGATAAAATTTCATCCTAATTTACATAAACTTTAGATTGGATTTTCTCAGCTTAGACAACATTATTTTTCAAAAATTACTCCGCCAACGAACTTGCCAAATGGTGGTCATTTGGTGGTCGTTTTTTAAACTATTCAAAACACTCGCGGAACGTGTTTTATCAGATATAAAACACTCGGCTTCACCTCGTGTTTTATATCTGATAAAACACTCCTGCTCGTGTTTTAAATATTAGGTACTTAAATTCTTTAAATTTCTCCGAACCTAGTACCTTCAAACAGGATGTACATGTACAACCTGCAGTTCTCATATAAACACTTTTGGTTATTTAGTATTAGTAACTCCCAGTTATAAAGCTATATAAAGTAAACTTTTACATAATGGTCAACATGTACTGCAAGTAGTGGTTCTTTATGTGTTACAGAACAGTCAGGCCCAATTACTACCATATATACAAGTTTGACTGTAACAGCATTTGTTTATTTGTTTTTATACAGGTATTTTCCACTGCTAGTGGAAGTGCACCCAAGGGGTACGTAAAATCACTGAAGACATTTAGAGAGAATAAAGGGAAAGAGTGGAAAAAACGCGTCTCTAAAGCTCCAGAATCTGGAAAAATTGGGAAAAAGAAAGAAGCTAGTGATGTAGTCTTGAGCATTGGTCTGATGGAATGGAATGAAGCAGAGCAAAGCCTTAGGCCTAAAAGAGGTAAAAAGCTTGCTCTTAGAGTTTCTCCAACTATGTCTTACATTCCTTTACTGAAGTTAGCTGAAGAAAAGTGGAGTAACTTCCATAGTAATTTGTTTGATCCCAGTCAAACATATTCACTATTATATGAAGACGGAAGGAGAGCCATTCTTTTGCCAGGTTCAACGGAAGAATGCTTTACATTAAATCGTTACCGTGAGGAGATAGGCAAAGATTATAAGAGGATAACGCTTTTCCTATGTACTGACTCTGACTTCGATAGATCAGATGATGATTTTGGTGCTTCTACCTCTGATACTACTTTCGGTACTATTGCCAAGTATATGACCAAGTCTAGTGAGCAGAAAAGTCCTGATGCAGAAGATCACAAACCCATTACAAAGCATGCAAGGTTGGAAAGTCCTTTTCATGAACACATCGATCTTACAAAAGACACTGCTATGCAGCAGACTGTAGCTGACGAAGAGCTTGCATTTGAAATGCAAAAGCAGTTTGATGATGAAGAACAGCTGCCATTAAGTGAAAACAACCAACAGTTCACAGACACTTCTTCATTAATCAACACCATATCTAAAGCTGTGGATCAATCAGACCACTCATTTATTGTTGTTCGACGAGGAGCGCCATTATCAAGAAACCTTGCAATCTGGAAGAGGGAAATGAATAAAAATCCATCTAAGGTAAACAAAGTTCTAAGAGTCCACTATGCTGGTGAACAGGGTATAGATTCGGGTGCAATGGCAAAAGAATTTTATACCAACATAGTTTCTGAAATTGGCCATGTTATGTTCCCACATGGAAGTCCTGTGGATTCAACATCCAATATTCAGAATGGAGCATTTGTTTCCTGTGGTGAAGTTATTGCTAGTAGCTTAGCCCAAGGTGGACCAGCACCACATTTCCTTGATGCAAGCGTTTTTAATCTAATGGTGCACCCAGATGTAGATATGAAAGAGCTTGATGCAGACAAGCATCTAACTCCAGATGATAGGAACCTTCTATCCTCAATCAAAAATGATGTTTGTTCACATCAAGAAGCTATTATCGACCATGGGTACACTGGGTTAATCGATGAAAAACATGTGGAAGACATTGTTAAGTCTGTTGTTATAAGCATTGTCATGAAAAGAATTGTATATCTAAAAGAATTTATGAAAGGACTTGCTGCATTTGGCCTGGGAAATGCAATCACAACCAACCCAGAAATTTGCAAGTCTCTGTTTGTAACAGAATCCCAAAAGGAAGAAGTTGTCGATGCCAACTATTTATTTTCCTTGTTGGTTCCAATGTACTCCCCAGAAGGAAGTTCAAGGAGAAAAATCGAAGAAGCAGTCATGGACCACTTTCAAGATCTTTTGTTTAAACTTGAAGATAAAGAATATGTGTCAGATTATGTTGAAGCAATTGCTTGTTTGGATGATGATGATAATGCAGTCGATACCCTTGAAGAAGTAGATGAACAGTTTAACAAGGCTGATCTAACACCGGCAGGTGTTCTGGGATGGCTAACTGGTCAGAGACACAAGCCACTAAGTGATCAGGGATTTACAATCACAGTTGCATTTAACCATGAATGTCTTAATGAATGCCCTAACCACAAAGTGTGTTTCCCTGTTGTAGGGGCATGTGCCAAGATAATAACCCTCCCAGTAGTTCACATGACAACATCAGATAGGTTTAATGAGATTTTTGTGTTAGCTTATTGTAAGGGACAATCATTTGGAAAAGCTTGACAGGACAGTGTACATGAAAAGCATGCATACTGTATGTAGTTTTATATAGGCTGTTCTCTAATTGATGTTATTTTATTTGCTGTTGATATTACATGTAACTGCATGCACTCATGGTTACTCATAGGTACAGTACATACATAATGGTCAAGACTACTAACTGTACATGTAGCCAGAGAGTCTCATATTTTGCAGACTATTTTATGTAACATCCATGAAAAACTGAATTTTTTATTAACATTTTATGGTTTATACAATACAAGCCCAGGCTGTAATCTTGATTTGATGAACAAAATTAATGTTTTGTAAATATACCGTCCATGTGTTTTCATTTAAATATTACATGAAGTATATCTAGTAGGTAGTACATTTATTCACCGTTCTCTGCAACTTGCATAAGCCTGTTATATAATTGGTATGCCTCTTGCCAGTCACTTGCAGGTGAAAGCTGAAGAGCTTCAATGGCATAGTTAAAGTACTCTTGATAACCATTATCTTCATTCCTTTGAACAATTTCTTCCTTTGCATAATTTATTTCATTTTGTGGCACTTCCATGATAATATTTTCAACACCACCATGTTGCTCAGGCAAATAAAAAAGGGAATCAGGGCGACCAGGAACAGTGTTGTACCTGGACTTTCTAATACGGTGAGTATTCCAGTGTTCTTTGACAGTGTCTAAGTCTTTTTGTAATATGCCAGAGAAACAAAACCAAAGACATTCTTTGCTTAACTCGAAAGATAAATCAATCAATCCTCTTGATTCCAAATCAGAGAAAAAGCTTCTCCACCACATAGAACGGTTCTTTGCAAAATATGACCACCATCCTTCAATCCGCTGGTTTCTGGGAGAAGGAACATAGCGATGGGACTCATGGTTATCACGAAAATAGGACTGGATTGCCGCCACAATTCCATTTTCTGTTCCAAGGTCTGTTATCATCTCTACTGGACACCCATTAAATTCATTTACAGCATTTAAATAAAATTTTGCAATACTGTCAGGAGAATTGTTTGAACGTGTTAGCTGTAGCCAAAGGATTTTCCTGCTGAAGCCGTCTATCGCACCATGGATAGGAAAGCCCCATGGCTTGAGCTTATCGTACCCATCCATATGCCATGAGTAATTGGGCCCCGGATTATGATACTCCCTTCTTTTTAATCGATGGGCTCTTCTTAATTCAGATCCTTGTGGATCTACCTCCTTCAATATCTCCTGTACAACTATACGAGGCACTCTCAACCCTTCCATTTCCAGAGTATGCCACACTGTCCTATACCCTCCTGAAGATCCAGGACCATTAACAATTTGTCGGATACGTTCTCGAACAGGTTCAATAGCATGATTAGAATTGGGATTGGTAGCAAAGCCTCGCCTACTTAGCCCATATACTTTCAGTCGTCGAATTAAGGTACTATGACTCATTTTGTACTGATGATGCTTTTCCAAGAATAGAAGCATTTCTTTGTAACTAAAGCCACAATTAAAATAATATGTTATTATCCCTTCTTCATCAATTTCCACTTCTTGTTCACTGTCTTGTTCACTGTCTTGTTCACTGTCAGAATCATCTTGATCAGTTTCCAATTCATGCATAACTTCTAAAATAAGGAATATTAAACATTAGTAAAGTGAATTACAGGTCATTGAAAACATTAATGGCATGACATGGCTGCAAAATTGGCAGACATTCTTTGAAAAAGGTGGTAATTAATCAATTAAACATTTATAATTCCTGCGGAAGGGCAATGGTTTTCTGAAAATAACACGACAATAATATTAATTAAAAATAATCGATAAACCCCTACTTTATTCTCACCCCACTTGCATGAAAAAAAAATACAGGGGTTGCTGGGAGATCTTTTAAGTGGGTGGGGGCTAACAATTTTTAGGGGGGCTAGGGGCATATTCTCCAGAAATTTTTTGAATTTCTAAAGCTCTAAAACATTATTTCCAGTACTTTGAAGAACATTTTTAACATAAAATCATAATCATAAAATCATCATTTCAACATTTAATTTTATAAACAAATCTCAATTGGTTTAATTTAATGTTTCTTTTCCTTAGCTAAAAAGTGGGGTGGGTGGGGGGAACCCCTCCACAGCCCCTGAAATATGGAATCAAATTATGCTTGTGGATCCACACATATGGTTCATACAGGGATCTGAGAATTGTCATCTTCCAAGCAAGTAAAATCTAAAAATGGGATATTCCCATATTTGTCTGAGGAAAGTTATGGAAATTCCAAGGGAGGGATTAATTTCCTTGGAAATTCCAGAGGGATAGGGTGGAAGTTGGACATTCCAAGCAATGGGATAAATTTTTCTTGAAAATTCCAGGGAGGGATAACTTTTAGTTGGAAATTCCAAGGGAGGGTGTAACCATCAGTTTGGATATTCCAGAGAGTGGGTGACAAAAATAGGGGTCTTCAATAGGGGGGTGCATTTAAAAATTGGAATAGCCCAATAAATTGGGGAAAAGCGAGTTGGTCTTCTGGTAGATGCCACAGACTTAAATCTATATGTCTCCTGTGTCTGTGGCAAAAGCGAAAGAAGCAGATTCGAAGCAAAATACTGATGACGTACGTCGTAGACCACCACGTATTAGACGATATATAAACGGGTATTGAGCACTCTTCGAGCTATTCGTACACACATTTGAAAACGTAAAATTTAATCGACTTACCGTTTCCACATGTCGAACAAAAGTTGTCATCATTCATGACAGCGACACCACAATTTGAGCAAAACATTTCAAAATTTGAAATAAAAAATGTCATGGACAGCAGGAACCTCTCCTCTATGTGTCACATGCACACATAGCTCTCTACTACGGTGGTCGAACAAAATTTATCATTATCCTTCAGAGACGCACCACAATCTGAACAAAACATTTACCAGAAAACTACAGCTTCGACTATAAAAATGTCGGAAAAGTGGAAAACAACGTGACCCTGTGATACGATGTGTAAGTGTGATGTACTTTGTGTAACCTGAAACATCGTGTCTCATGGTACTTACCGCTGACAATCAATGCGCAAATTGTGTTTTGCCGTGAGTTAATTGTGTTCTGCCGTGAGTTAATTGTGTTTTGCCGTGAGTTAATTGTGTTCTGCCGTGAGTTAATTGTGTTTTGCCGTGAGTTAATTGTGTTCTGCGGTGAGTTAATTGTGTTCTGCCGTGAGTTAATTGTGTTTTGCCGTGAGTTAATTGTGCTCTGCCGTGAGTAAGTTTGTTCTGCCGTGAGTTCATTGTATCTTGCCGTGAACATTTGTTCTTGCCGTGAACATTTGTTCTTGCCGTGACACTTGTGGGCCACCGTAAGAGTCACCCATGTACCGTGTAGAGTCCGATCAGCGTCAGAGTGATTGCATGGTTCTTGTTGCAGATTGTCAGCACAAGTCCGGCACAGTGGCATCATCAGCTTTCCTTGGGTACGGTAAGGTAGGACAGGATGGTAGAGGCCACGAGGAGGGAGAACGGAACATTTAACTAGACCAAGGAACATTTAACTAGACATTCTCGGTGATTATCTCAGGATGACCAAGCGGGTACTCGCCGTATTTGTTGCACCACGGGTACAAACTGCAAAAATCAACGTAGTAGACTTTCTCATCGGGTCGAGTTTCGTAGAAGAGGCGTGTGGCGTTGGTTCTACCACCAAAGAAAGGTTCCAAAGGTTCGGAGATCTCAAAGTTGTCGAAGAACGTCTTCATCTCAGGGTTTTCTGCAAGCTGACGGTCAATATCGCACGTCCAAATCTCAACGACGTTGTAGCCATTGTCCTTCAGAAATTTAATCTTTTCAAGGGTTCTTTGGTGAAGCTCGTGCATGGTTAATTCATTGATCGGATTGACAGTGTCTCTGGCATAACACCGTGGATATCCATGCCACAAGCAACCCTGCACCTCCCACACCGTGTTCGTCTCGGCGTTGTACCCGTCTACGAAGTACTTTCCAATACGCTGTTCTCCATGATTGCGAGCGTGTCGAATGGCGATATTGTCACGCTGGGCGATATAAGCCAACATCTTCAGTGCAATAACAGACTGCTTATTCTCAGGTATATAACCACAGGGTGGAATAACGGCGATCGTGTTTTCCTCCAGGAACGTTTTCGAAAAACCAGGTTGCAAGCGGAGGCGATGGTGAGGCAAGAGGCGAAGGGGTCCACATCAGTCACTTACGGAAGAGTTCGCGAAACTCCAAACAACAGCGACGCAAAATGTCAACATCAGACTGGCAGTAGCTCAGGATTTCGGCTTGGAAGTCGAAGACGTAGTCACGTTCGACAAGGTCGTTGTGCCACACGTAAAACCTCTCACGGTCACTGGGGCTCATACCATCAGGATCGTAGAATTTGGCGTCAGGTAATGGTCCAACATAATCTTGGTTCTCGGCGCGGTTAAAGAAGTGAGGGAAGTAGCCTTTTTCGAGCTCGGTTATACCAAAGGTTTTTGGAAAGCCTGCCAAACGCATAGGGATGAAACAAAGCGAGTCTATAAATTTGATGTTCAGTTCTGGAACGATGAGGGAAAGGATCTTGGCGCCGCGGGTAATCACTTCAGGGACGACACCGTTCTTGTACAAGTACTGGAGGATAAAGTAGCCGTCATAGGACTGAAAATTATGCGCGATGAAGGTGATATTGGCGTTCTCGATCTGGAAAAGCCACTCGCAAAATTCGTCCTTGGTTTTCGGGCCTGAAAACACGATCTCGTCACCACTTTCGTTCTGGACCACACAAAGGTGCTGACCGTCATCCTGAGTGCACTCGAAATCAAAGAACATTAGACTTTGGTCGTTGCGCTCTTCGACGTCGTTGTCCACCGCGAGATCGTTGTCAAGGAACTCGTTATTGGTGCTTTCTCGGGCAGCTCGTGGTTTTCTTTTTTCGATGGGTTGCATATAGCACTGGTGGTTCTCGGGTTTGATCACGGTTAATAGAAGGGAGACTGGTTAGGCTAGCTGTACCACGTGACAAAACATGCTATTGATCACGGTTTATTTGTATCACGTGATGCAGAGAGGGGGTGGATTTCAAAGCTATTGTTGCGATCTTGAAAATCTGCGTCAGAAATCTTCCGTTCTGTGTCTTCTTTTTGTTCCTGTTGTTGCGGTATTGTCTTCAAATGATAGTTTGAAGATATGCCTGGTGTAAACTGTACGTTTTTTGGTTGTTCGACCAGTAGAAAGCACGGCTTTCACTTTTCAAGATCCCAGCTGTTCGCGCAGATGATGGCGAGCAGACAGCATGGCTGGAGAAGAAAGCTAGAGGACAGCGGATCGAGGAAAACAATGTTTATGTTTGCGAACTTCATTTTACGCAAGATTGCATTCTTACAAGTGAGTTTTTATATATTCTGTTCTGTTGCTGCGCGTCTTGTTATTTTCGTCGTGTGAGAACAAAGGGCCCTTTTGGCCCCTTTATGAATAATTCAATGTCGGATTAAAATCGATATTGTTTTTAATTTCTAGATCCTAACGAAAAGTGCTGGTTACTGGAAGTATTCCAACCGATAATTTACCTGCCAAAAGCCATGATGTTCTTAAAAAAGAGCGTCGAACTTTGATACGAGTCAGTGAAGAAGATATGCCATCTTCTTCGTCAGTCGACCCTTCGCACTTGTCGGTAAATATCAATATGGCAGATTTGCATAAGCATCTTGACGAGGAAAATATACAGTCTTGGAAAGTAGATACAGCTGAACATAGTAGCATTAAAATGGAACTGTATGATGGCATTTACAGCATAGCTAATCACTATGTATTGAAGTGCTCAAAAAAGCTCAAGAAGCCTCTGCGGAGCAGAGAGTTACTACTTAACACTGTTTCATTAATTAACCAGGATTGTAGTTGTCTATTTTTTTCCAATAATTTCTTCTTGTTTTGATAGTCTTTTCTAAATTTACTGTACATAGCTAATTAGTCAGATCCTCAATGCTAGTAGGTGTGAGACGATTTAAGTTACCACAAATTTTAACATTTGTTACAAAACCTTGGCAAAGGTTTGAATCCTAGGGACTTTCCTCTTTCCACTTTTTTTTTTGGATATAAAACAAATTTACATGTAATTTGCATTTTCCTCAATTTTGAAAACTTTTAAATTAAAAAAATATATATTTCCAGTTACATGTTATGCCAGGTGACTAAACAAACAGGGAACAGTTAATGTAGAAATTGTTGTAAAGCTGTTCCACCTGTTTCAGGAAAAAATTCTAAGTTCTCGAAACTTGGAAGCAATGGTCAGAGCATTGCACTAGAATCGCAAGATCGTGGGTTCAATTCCTGCTGGAAGGCCTGTGTAGTTGCATTTTTCGCAACTGGTCCCAGTTTGGTCTTAAAATGTATATATTCTACACTCGAATTTTCCTTCACCTAAAATCCCTAGAACATGTATACAAATTACCTTGTTTTACTGTAATGAAGCTTGTAACCTAGTTGTATGCTCAGCCTGACACTTGGTGAGGTGTTCTACATATAACTTGATATTTGTAATGCAATTAATTAATTAATTTGGTAAGTAAGTAAGTAAGTAAGTAAGTAAGTAAGTAAGTAAGTAAGTAAGTAAGTAAGTAAGTAAGTAAGTAGGTAGGTAGGTAGGTAGGTAGGTAGGTAGGTAGGTAGGTAGGTAGGTAGGTAGGTAGGTAGGTAGGTAGGTAGGTAGGTAGGTAGGTAGGTAGGTAGGTAGGTAGGTAGGTAGGTAGGTAGGTAGGTAGGTAGGTAGGTAGGTAGGTAGGTAGGTAGGTAGGTAGGTAGGTAGGTAGGTAGGTAGGTAGGTAGGTAGGTAGCTAGCTAGCTAGCTAGGTAGGTAGGTAGGTAGGTAGGTAGGTAAGTAAGTAAGTACCTTAAGTAAGTAGGTAAGTGAGTAAGTGAGTGAGTGAGTGAGTGAGTGAGTGAGTGAGTGAGTGAGTGAGTGAGTGAGTGAGTGAGTGAGTGAGTGAGTGAGTGAGTGAGTGAGTGAGTGAGTGAGTGAGTGAGTGAGTGAGTGAGTGAGTGAGTGAGTGAGTGAGTGAGTAAGTAAGTACCTTAAGTAACTAAAAGTAATTTTAATAAAATGGGTAGTGGCATGGAACCGGTCACATCACTGCAGCCCACGAAAGGAGAAACTCCTTCCCTCCAAAGTGGTACAATGTAACTTGTGAGTATCTTTGGAGATACAGTATGATAATTCAACAATGCAAATGACATTGGGGAAGATCTAGCCATCAGTTTGAAGAGATCTATTGTAACCAGTTCCTGTTTGAACTTGAAGGTGGTGGTCTTGTGGATGTACAGTTGGTGATAGAACTTCCTGATGGCAGAATATCGTAATCAACACTGCAATTTATGTTAAGAATGAGAGATGCAGCCACAAATTTCAAGACATCCAAAGCAAAGATTTTACGCACAAGTTTTCAGAATTTTGTACACCGGTTTATTTTTAGGAACAACAAATAGTTTGAAAGGGAACAAATAGTTTGAAAGGGTACAAACAAAATTCTTGAATCTGTCTGTTGTGTCTTTATTTTTGTCTCACATATCATGTCATGTTTCATGTGTATTTTAAATTCTGAAATGCACTTAAATTTCTATTTTATAATTATTTTTGGAAAAGAAGATCAAGAATTGTGATATATACAATGATAGAGTAGAACATAAAATCTTGGTTTGTCACTGTTAATGATACAATATTTTCTTGTTAAAACTGTCCTCAAAATACAAGGAATAGTAGTGTTTCAGAGACTACATGGAGTAAATCAAAAATTTCTGGAGGAGCATGCCCAGGGAAAGTACTAGAATAAAGTAACTTAGATTCAACCTAAGACAGCGAATTGTGAAGTGCAGTAAGTATAATTAAAATACATGTATTAACAACATTTTAAGCTTTAATTTTATATTTATTAACAACATTTCCCAAGTACAAATTTTATGTGGTCAGATTGATTGGCCACGAACAACATGTTATCTCACTCAGTGACTTAGCTATGTGAGATTCTAAAGCAGAAAGTCATATGTTCAATTGTTTTCTCAAAATCTAGTCAAGTGATCTAAAAGTGAACACCCACATACACATTTATACAAATTTGGAATGTGTCGCACTGTCGCCCTACTATAAACAATTTAAAATAAGAACCTTTTTGAGCCTGATATTTGAAAAATAGTTAGTTTTAATTGCATGGTGGCAAAGTACCAAACAAGAACAATATCAAAATTCGGTTATATATTTTTCATGTCACCAGTAAGATCAAAACAGCTACAGTATGACTTCAAATGATGTGGGTAAAGAAAAATATACAAACTCTTCCAATTGCATTTTGGAATAATTGCCATCAAACGTGTGTTCGTAAGTTCGTTAATACAATAATACGGGAATTATAGCAGTTTCAACAACAGAAATAATCAAGTAAATACAAATCACCAACAAACCACTTGCGAGCATCACTCCAGACTTCACTTCAAACGACGATTAAAAACCGTGTTTGTCTTCTACAACGATTGTACCTTCTTCAACATGTTGCCAAAGGGCAGGTTAAAAGCCCATATCATGTTTCATGTCAACACATTAGCTTCTAGCGACGGGAAAACCTCTCGTTTCTATCAAGTGCTGTGAATTCCTTATGTATCACCTTTCAATGTTTACGAAGCGATGAACTCTCCGCATCACGTGATTTTTTCCCCTTTGATCCCCGACATCATTTGCCGCCCCCTTTGAAGATTGCCGGCTAGCCTAACCAGTCTCCTTCTATTAACCGTGGTTTGACGTACTTATCGCAAGTAGAACAACGCACCAGGCCACAGTGATGATCGTTCAAACTAGCTCGGGTGACAACGCGTTGACACTTTTGGCACTTGGTCAGCGAACGACATAGAGGTTTTTGCTTACCGGTGGTTTCTTTGTGGCGGGCGAAGCATTCGTCACAGCTTGCAGAGATCGCCACAAGGATGGCTGGTGATCTTGTCGTACCCTTTTTTACAAGTGTGACAGTACTGCTTACGTGCGAGAAAAGCGGGCATACTCGTGATCACGTCGTAGTGGTTGTCGTGGTGGTAGAGGTATAAACATTTATCAGAGTCAGGACCTTAATAAATTAGGGCATTTAAATGTTCCTTGGATACGACGTTCAGTTGGTATCCAGGGAGGACAGCTTGGAACTTCTTGATCTCCTCGATACTGCAGGGACCCAAGGGGACACCAGCGGTCTCGTGGAGTTCATGGGCCAAACGACCTTGAAGGGGTTTCTGATTATTAGCAATGCTTTTGTATTGTGTATTTTTATCCAATTTTGCCTTGGCAACGACGATCGCCCGTGTACAACAAAGTTCGTCTTTGTTTCTAATTTGAACAAAACACCCCTTTTTCTTTAGATATGCTTGCAGGTTAACTACGTTTCGTTTACGGCCGGTTCCATCTTGGGGCATTTCAACATGGACTACGTTAACGTTCACAGATTCGTCCAATGTGAACTGCGTGTTAGACTGGACAACTCTCTCTACTGTGGCCAGGAAACGTTAAACGGGAGTTAAACGGTCTCGGGAAAGGAAAGGTAAAGAAATGGGATGGTCTAGCTGGTGGGAGTTAAAGATGAGGCGAACTTGATCGTGGGGGGCCATACCGGTGGTTAGCCGATCAAACAAATGCTTAAAAGCACGGTTTAATACTGACATAACATCAGATACCCCATGTATACTTAAATCGCAAAACTGAACAGAATAGTCGGTACCTGTGGTTTTGAATTTCCTGACGTTCACTTGCTTCACTGATTTAATGGTGAAAAACTCTTCGGGTCTTAGGCGCTTAGAGGAAGTCTCGGTATCATCACCACGCTTTCGCTTATTGCCTTCGCCGATTTGGTCTTCCATCGGTTCAGGGATTTCGGGTTGTTCAGCTTCCTCGTTGTGGCACAAGAACTCGTCGTTGGCCCAGTCTTCGTTGAACTGACGTTTTTCGTCCTCTAACCAATTAACCTTTAGGTCAGGAACTACGTCGGATGGTGTTTCGATCTCTCGCTACAGATCATCGGCCATGGCGTTGGTCCAGATGACCTTTTGCTGCAAAACAGCCCGTTTCTGCTCTTCCGTAAGAACAAACGACTCTTCGAGAAACTCTAGAGCGCTCTCACTCTCGCAAGCCTTGATCATATCAATCTAGAACAGGAAGGCGAAATTCATAAGTATATACAGTAGAATTTTATTCAACGAACAAGCGTTTCATAAATGCTCAAAAGACCAACTCACCGTTTGAGACATATTGATCACAGCCAAAATAAGAGAATAAATCCAATAAAACTTTCCAAACAACGCCAAAAACTTTCGATGACACTCGTACGAGAACAGAGTTCGAATGAAGGCCGCACGCGGTTTCGCTATGGTAACACGGCTAATAAACTTCTCGCCTAGACTTGCCCAAGCGCTTAATCCTCTTAATGACCCCTAATGAGTTTCTCTTTTGTCTCCTGCACGTGCACTGAGGATAAATATGCAAATATCACACTTAGTAACGGAAAGCGTAGCAACGCTTTCAAAGTAAGAAATCGCTTTGCTTTTAGTTTATATTTAGACACTTAAAATCGTTCTTACGGCTTTTCGAAGTGATTCCTCATTCTATCTTCCTACGATTTCCTCGCTTATAAACGAAGGTTTAGTTCGCAATAATTCTAGGATGACTTACTCTGTTTGAACATTTAGGTTCTAATATAATATTCATGATATGCTATTGATTCAAGTCTATACGTTATCTCTGACAATTCAGACACTTTGGCTGCTCAAAATTCTCTTTACTTTAGGGTTACTACGTCCCAAAGGAACTTGAAAAATAATGATGTAAGCATAAATAATGAGATCATGTAATCCCATATGTTCACTGCAAAGGACTTTATGATTATGTAAACTTACATGAATCTTTGATTTTATCCCAGGCTTCTTGACTGAATAATGGCCTCATAGCATTAGTGTCAAAATTCAATGCCTCTGGTGGAGGATGGTGATCATCTGGGAGAAGGTCTTTGGTTCGTATCACTTGTTGGACACTTTTCCACTGTTGCATTGCATCATCTTAATTTCATACCACTCTTGGATAGTTTTGAGATCCGCAGTAAAAATGAATATAATTTCAGAAATGAAATAATATTATTGTTGCACACCTGTAGTTGTCAATACTGTATCAGATTATACAGTAAATGCTCACCTGGGACACTTCTAGTAATCTTGAACATGTTTTCTTTCTCTTCTGTGGTTGGTTTTGTGTAGCGAATATTGCTCGTTCGTTTCTGTTTTTTCTTTGTTGAAAAGAAGCGCAGCTGGTGGGTAATTTTTTTGTTTGCTGGTGCTTTTGAAGTGGTGTTAAGTGCAGAGAGGGGATTCCTGTCCTTCATGGATTCCTGGAGCCTTTTTGCAGCGCACAATTGTTTATCCAGCTCAAGCAAAGAAGCACTGTCATTGCAAGCATTTACATGCCCTGTAAATTCTCTTAAGCTGCCTAAAATGCGTTTTTTGATAGACAATGTCATTTTCCTTTGACTTTGGCATGTGATTTGCAAGAATCTGTATTTCTGTATCTGCGTAACTGGTGGACATTGATGCAGTTTCAGTTGCTGGTGATTCTTCTTCTACATGTGTAGTTGTAGATTGATGTTGGAATTGTTGGAGTAAGTGGACATGTTTACAGATGGTGTTATGGATCAGGCTGTCAGGACAGGTACATATGTACATATGTATACAAATGTTGTTGGTTGTTGTTGTTGGTTGTTGTTGGTTGTTGGTTGTTGTTGGTTGTTGTTGGTTGTTGTTGGTTGTTGTTGGTTGTTGTTGGTTGTTGTTGGTTGTTGTTGGTTGTTGTTGGTTGTTGTTGGTTGTTGTTGGTTGTTGTTGGGTGTTGTTGGGTGTTGTTGGGTGTTGTTGGGTGTTGTTGGGTGTTGTTGGTTGTTGTTGGTTGTTGTTGGTTGTTGTTGGTTGTTGTTGGTGGTTGTTGTTGTTGGTTGTTGTTGTTGGTTGTTGTTTGTTGGTTGTTGTTGGTTGTTGTTGGTTGTTGGTTGTTGGTTGTTGTTGGGTGTTGTTGGGTGTTGTTGGGTGTTGTTGGGTGTTGTTGGTTGTTGTTGGTTGTTGTTGGTTGTTGTTGTTGGTTGTTGTTGGTTGTTGTTGGTTGTTGGTTGTTGTTGGTTGTTGTTGGTTGTTGTTGGTTGGTGGTGGTGGTTGGTGGTGGTGGTTGGTGGTGGTGGTTGGTGGTGGTTGGTGGTGGTGGTTGGTGGTGGTTGGTGGTGGTGGTTGGTGGTGGTTGGTGGTGGTTGGTGGTGGTGGGTGGTGGTTGGTGGTGGTGGTGGGTGGTGGGTGGTGGGTGGTGGTGGTGGGTGGTTGTGGGTGGTTGTGGGTGGTTGTGGTGGGTTGTTGGTTGTGGTGGGTTGTTGGTTGTTGGTTGTTGGTTGTTGGTTGTTGTTGTTGTTGTTGTTGTTGTTGTTGTAGTATTTTCTTATGATTGATTGTAGATTTTTATGTTGGAATTCGGCTTTTATTATTTTATCTGCGGGTACCTTTTAGGGATTTGCAGGGTATAACAATGGTTAAAAGGCAACCTTACATTGTGATATTAACATTTGTTTCATAAGCCTGAACAACCGTTTAGTGAAAATGGAAAGAGAAAATGGGATAAAAACAAAGTGGACTCCGACAGATGCTCAATATACATCGAGTCTGATGACGCTGGAAGCTGTAAAAGCAAAGCAGACTTTAGATATGATTTTGGTGTCAGGTCGAAGAAGGTGGTTTCTTTTGTCACTTAAGAAGAAATACGCAGGTCAGTATTGCCAATTGCACAAATACCACAGCGCATCCATTATACATGCGCTTATACATGTAGTTTTAACCCTATTCTTTAATTCTGTTCAGTTTTACTGTACCTCTTCATACTTGTTCCGAGTTTTTGTTCTTTTTCAATAGGATTCCAAAGAATAGCTATGTGTATTTATAAAATAGGGCGTGTCTTGCGCACGCTGTGATTGGTCAATTACCGTCTAAATCAGGCTATGTAAACACGGTTGTGACGTCACGGAACATTTCGTAGCCTTATTTCATAAAAGAAATAGAAAATGGATGCTCTGTGTTTATATAACCTGATGCAAACACTTGAGTGAGTTTGGGATAATTCGAAAGTACTTATGTAAACCTTCGCCTACGGCTCGGGTTCACATAAACTTTCGAATTCTCCCAACCCCCTCTCGTGTTTGGATCAGGCTATATAAACACAGGCGGCCATTTTATATTTCTTAAATATATAACGGTGCCGTGCATTGTCGTATTTACGCAATAAAATCTATAATATAGATAATTCAAGTCCAAGGTAAAAAATCTTGTACTAAGTAATTGGTAATTTCTCACGTCGTTTTGTTTCTCTTTAAGTTGGCCAACAACAAGTTAAACGCTTGTCGAAAAGCGTAACCAAGGAAAGTGGAAACCTAAAAAATCTTCTAAAGAAATATAATTCATCGGTCGATATTCTAAAACAGACTGGATATCAAAACTTTTCCGCTTTAACTTGGGAAGAGGCCAGTGATGTAAGCAGTGCCATATACGCCATCAACATTCCCAATGAGGATCAAATACCACTATCTGTGAAAAGAGCCGCCGTTGATGCACTGTCCCTTAGCCAACGATCAGCAGAAGAAGTACGGCAGCTGGAACAGGAAATGGTCAACACTGTCCAAGTATTCTTCAACGAATGTATGAACACTGAAGCTTTTTTAAATTCTCTTAAAGCTGAAGAAGAGTTTCCTGATTCTGATCTTCTGAAAGGTTTATATTCTTTGAATAAAAAGGAATTGGATAATGAACGTTTCAATTCGTTTGCTGGTTGTAATTTATATAAAGATTGCTATTCCTGAAGATTTGAAAGGTTATGTTGGTAAACATTTCATTCACGCGAGCAAAATCCATGAGGTCATAAATGCCCTTGAAGATGAAGATCAAGAAAAGGAAGAGGAAAATGAAGACATAGAGTATGAAGAAGTACATGTACTTTAGAGCAAGAACTTTATCACTGAATATTTAGTTACTCTCTCGCTTTAATAGAAATAGTAGTTTTAGAAGACGTTTTAGTTTTTCAGCATAATGCTTTGTCATTGTGTTCAGCCGACCACAGCACCTACAACGCACTTTGCCATGCAGTTTAACTTTGTTTTTTTAAGCATAATACTTTATGTTTGACCTTACGTGAAGCATCTGTTTCAGTCGATACGTCGTAAGATATACCTGCGGTTTGATGTATGTTTGGGGAAAGAATAAAGCGTAGAAAGAAACAAGTTTCTGGGCTTTGATTTTTTTTGCCAATAGAAGATGCCGGTAAGTCAATATAATTAAGTAATTATACAGTATATATTTCTCAAATAAGTGAGCATACGAAAGCTATTTTTTTCGTAACGATCAAATGTAATATTTAAAAACCGCGCAGGAGGGCTTTATCGGATATAAAACACGAGGCGATAGCCGAGTGTTTTAGAGCCGATAAAGCCCGTATACTGCAAGGTTTTTAAATGACTTCTAAAATTCATCACTTCATACGTTCATTGGCGTAGTAATTTTGAAAATTAAGCTTATCTCAGCCGTTAACATCATGAAGAATTATTAATTAATTTTAGAAATATATATATATACCATTTTCCAACAATTAGATTATTGCTATGAATGGCGTTATACATACTGGTTCAATTCCAGTACATGGCTTTGATTGTTGGTAAATTATGCGAAATGGAAAAACTACATTGTATACGCAACTCGTTTGGGTTTGGGTTATTTATATTTTTCGCCGGTTTCCCATTGCACGTGATCTGGCAGAGGCGGATCAAGGAAGGGGGTTACGGGGGTTGAACCCCCTACCCTAGCTCCTCAATTGGGAAACTATGTATTATTATTTTTTGTGTTTATATAGCATATAAAAATCACTGTTTCCGATTTTGTTTTCTTGTTAAACTGCTTCCAAAATGCCAGAAATAGCGTTACATGCCCCCAAATCTAGAATCTAGAGGCTTTTGATAATTTTTTGCTGGCAACTACAACCGGGACAAAAATCCGGGTAGGGGTAGTTAATCGCCCCCTTTTATAAAAAGTAAGAAATTACCGACCAAACCCGGAGTTAGATTGATACTAAAAAATTCAGAAGAAAATATTAAATCGGACAATTTAGTCAAAAATCGGTCATATGCTGTTCCACTGATACTGCTATATAGTGGCTATAAAGAAAATCACCCCCTTTTACAAAAGTAGGAAATAAGCGACCAACCGGCTAAAATTTTATGACTGTTCTTGTCTCGAGGACTTACATTGATAGTAAAAAATTCAGAAGAAAATATTAAATCAGACAATGTATTCAAAAATCGGTCATATGCTGTTCAACTGATACTGCTGTATAGTGGCTATAAAGAAAATCACCCCCTTTTACAAAAGTAGGAAATAAGTGACCAAACCAGCTAAAATTTTATGAGTGTTCTTGTCTCGGCGACTTAGATTGATAGTAAAAAATTCAGAAGAAAATATTAAATCGGACAATGTAGTCAAAAATCGGTCATATGCTGTTCCACTGATACTGCTGTATAGTGGTTATGTAGAAAATCACCCCTTTTTACAAAAGTAGGAAATAAGCGACCAAACCGGCTAAATTTTTGTGTGAGTGTTCTTGTCTCGAGGACTTAGATTGATAGTAAAAACTCAGAAGAAAATATTAAATCGGACAATTTAGTCAAAAATCGGTCATATGCTGTTCCACTGATACTGCTGTATAGTGGATATGAAGAAAATCACCCCTTTTTACGGCGATTTTGCAACATTATACTTCACTGTAATTTAATCCCGCTTTTCCCTTTGTAATTGCCGCGATCTCACCAAAAACTGACGTCTTCAGCGGTTTCTTTTCGTGAGCGCATGCGCGCATTTTAAGTAGGGAAGAAAAGAAATGGTGTCCTGGAAGCGACATTTCTTCAGCTTTCGGTAGGTACTAAAATCAATTTGTTTTGTTAAGTTCTTGTCCGTTTGTTTTTCAATTTCGTCAAAAGGATCTACTAAAGGGGTTTTAAGGGACAAAAGGGATCTCTGTCTTCAAAGTGGCCTAAAAACACTTTTTCTGTATTCATTTCTTCTTACTATGTTTTGTATGTTTACCGGCATGTAATCTAGACCTTTATTCGATAAAATCTAATTTAAATTGCAGAGACTTCCCCACAACAGAATGTTAAGTGGGTTCGCTTGGTTTCACTTGCAGAAGTTGTTCCCGATTACAATAAGAAAAACAGGCCGTGGATCCGTTGTTCAAAAGGACATGATTATTTAATACGACCTGGCTTTAAAGCAGAAAGATCTGTAAGATTACCAAGTGGAGAGGTCTGTCAAGTGTTTTGTGAAGTAATTAAACCGCAGATTGTGCCTTTATTTAAGTGTACTTGCGACGAGAAATCTGTGGAAGTAATTTCTACAACGCCAACACATGCAGCAAACAATTTCTTAAATAGTCTTGGATTACTAACAAATAAACACTGGTCAGGTCCCAATTTTTTTGGATTTTTAAGAAAAGATGTTATTTGTAAGCTCACAGTTGATTTTGTTCCTGATATTGCTGGAAATAATGCTAGAATGGATTTCAGTGAATCTGGCCCTAGTGATCAAGTCATCGTAAACGTTCCACAGAGATCTGGAAAAATAGTTAATTGGCTTGGAATCAAATCGCTTGGAGCTGACCCTCATGATGGTTGTGTGAACAGTGATATGTGGTCATATTGCTCAGGCGACAATGTTGTACCACTTTGGCCAGGTTACGATGCTCGTGTTCTTATAAATTCAGAGAATAAATCATTTGAGATTTGATGCAAGATAGTTAGGCCTCTTTCGCATAATTTTGGTCCAATATTTCAATGTGAAGTTATTTGTGGTGAGAATGTCATATACACAACACAAGAAATGAAACCGACCACTGCTGTAAAAAAGGTGTTTAATTTTTTGAAGATCAAGGAATACAAGAAGAAGATCTCAAGTTATGAGTTTTTTGGTTTACAGAGATCAGATGTCATTAAGCAACTCCAAAGTGCTGCTTCCATGAAAAGACAATTACCTGAAGATCCTGAAAAATCTACCGCTACTGACAATGAGACCAGAATTATCAAGAGAAAATATATTGCACAATATCCTCTGTTAGATAAATTAGCAAAAACGAAGACCAGAAATGCTGGACCAACAGGTTCTTTGCAGCTACAAGCAAGAACACAGCGGAATACCCTAACACACGAGGCAGTAAAGTTTACATCATTCAATGATGTACAAAGTTACATCACTTATCTGTGCCAAAATGATCCAGATGTAGTTACCAGTGCCATTGAGGAGAGTGGTTCATACTTTGATCAAATTGTCAGCAAGTTAGAGATTACTGGACCAAGGCATTTAACTCTTCGTAACTCAGCTGAGTTTTTGGTTGGTAAAACGCGCTTGTCACAGAGAGAATACAATGCAGCGAGAAAGACTCTTAAAAAAGCAAATGTGTACCTGTCTCCGTATACTGAAGCCGTTAAATACACATCAGAATTGGATGTTGGAGTAATACATTTAAAGAAACATTGTGTTCAGTTTCAATGCGAGGGACTTGATTGTCTGTGCTCTGGTAGTGAATTTGAAGATACGCTTCAGAGAGTAGTATGCACAGCACCACTGTTTGACAAATTTGACAAATTCCCATTTGACAAACTGTTTGACAAATTCCCAACTCATGAACAGCAAACTAGGCTGTTTGCACATTTAACGAAGGAAAATCCAACACTGTATGGCAAGTTGGATCCATGTAAGCGTACAATATTCCTTAGGGAAACAGGAGATAATTTCAGAGGTAGTGCTAACCAGCCCACACAACAGATGTCTTTTAACATTCTTAATTTAACTAGACTAATAAATTCACCTTATGGTCAATTCATCACATCCGTTTGGAGAGGTCCTGAGAATAGGAAATTTATTGAAGCTCATGTTAAGAGCCATTACGATGCAGTGACGTCAGCTGTACAAAATGGCTTAACTTTGACATTGGTCGATGGCACCATCGAGAAATGTAATGTTCAGTATAAATATTAAATTATTACAGTATAAAAATACATCATCATGATCCACAAGCTAAAACCACTTGATTACGAAGCAAGCTGAAACTTTTAGAAAACGTGAAAACATGAACAAACAGGGTGAACATGAACATAGGATTAGGGCTCTTGAAATTTCCTCCAATGAAAACTTTTCATGGTTGCACTTATTGTTGCAACACAGTGAAACAATTGTTTAATTTTAAAATATATGCAACTATGTTAATATCATCAACTTCAAGATGGCAGTACCAGTCAAATATATAATTACAACCCGGGAAAAGGGTACAATGTAATAATTTTAAAGAAAATTTGTTTTAAAAGCAGAGGTTTCCTTTAAGGAATTCATAATGTAAATCAGAACTTTAACATAACAACTTACTGTCTGGCCAAAATGAGATTGCTGAAACTTTGTATATGTTGCAGATGACTTGACTGGGTGCTCACGAAGCACACGTGCTGCTTCTTTGCCTGCTTTTATCATATCAGAGATCTTTTGAGGTGGTGACAAGGTAGGCTGACTGTTGTCCCAATCCTCTTTATTCTTTTTACACCAATAACAAGCAAACATTGAGGTACACGTACATTTACCAAGGGATTCCTTCAGATGACTGAATAAGGCCTGTTCCATGCATCCTTCACAACCAGCTATTCAATTTAATGAATCTGACAATGAAGACAGTTAAAGACATGCATTCACTATTCATAATTGATTATCTTTTAATATTCACCATTTTTTAAATTCATTTTTACACTTTTAGAATATTAAAATCAAGTTTTTATATGCATAGATTTTAGACATGTTACATGTAGATACACTGTTTTTAAAATAAAATTAATTTTATCAAAAACACCTCAGTTTGATGGAGTTCACTGATTATTGTTTATCATTTGGTAGATTGGTATTTTAATCAGCTAACGTAAACCTCCGAATATAATCCCCCCTCCCCATGTTTTAGCCCAGCAATTTACTAACTCTCTGGCCATTCCAAATACAAGCCCCCATATACAGGCCCATGGAATTTAACTTTGTTGACTTATCATAATGACATGCAAGATGTAAGATAACAATCTTACATCATCTTGTATGTCATTATGATTGTTTTGTTCACAAAGCTTTATAAATACGTGCTTTATCAGAAACACAAAATCTCATCCGTATATATGCCCCCCGTGTATAAGCCCACCAAAAAAGGCTTACGAACAAATATAAGCCCAGGGCTTATATTTGGAGGTTTATGGTATTCCACACTCCAGCTCTTCCACTGGAATAGCAATATCGTGTGTCATAATGCCACACTTATTGAAAGCGGCATTCCAAAAACTTATTTGTACCTCGCCTTGCTGGATTTTTACATCTTCCTTGTGATATTTTAAGGCTACCCTTCTCACATACTTTAGGGAACTTAAAGGCAATAAAGCGGCCTGCGATATGATTTTAACTGGCCTCTTTACTTGGAAAATACAGCGCTAGCAATATCTCTGGTCGAATCAAAAACATCTTTGACAACACCAATCACATAAAAAGCTTCACCACGGATAATTAAAGTATCCCCTTGTTCTATAATGTCACATGATGAGTACACAAAGTCATATCCCTTTTCCACTTTCAATGTATCTTTTCCTTTGTATTGGGGATACATTAATTTACTTCCATTAACATCAATAGTCTGAAGAGAAAACCCATTAGGTAATATATCCTCTTCGTCAGGATTTGACCCTCCATATGGAATTAAACACTTCATATAACCATCTTCAGCTTTAAGTGCAAAAACGAGCTGCCCTTTTGAGATTTCAGGGGAATTAACGTCGGCCAAATCCTCTATGAAAGCGTAAATAGGCATCATGATGGTACAGTCGCCAGAATTGAATCTCCTTACCAAGTTAGCTTCACCAAGAACATAACATACGCGACGCAGAGTTCTAAGTTCACATATAAGTGGAGATCTTTGCAGCACATCATCGTTTGCCAACTTTGAAGCCAATGATTTGGCGAAAATAAGCCTGGAAATCTCCAAACAAATTACCTTCTCTCTTGGACTGTCCAATGTTACACGAAAAAAGTTTGTATCTTTCAACTTCCGGATAAATCTTCTCTCAAAATCTCTCACTTGGTTTCGGTAAAAGTCTTGCAATACCATAGCCGAAGGACAAATTTGTAGATTATTACCGAGTGGAGAAAGTTCGACCGCGATGTTGAATGGAATTACTACGCACACGCACAATGGAATACGCTGTACAGTGACCACTTGCGAGTATGCTCGCAAAGGGCGCTGGTCAGGCAAACTGTCGTCAGAATCGCTGTGTGTTCCACTGATACTGCTATAGAGTGGCTATGAAGAAAATCACCCCCTTTTACAAAAGTAGGAAATAAGCGACCAACCGGCTAAAATTTTATGAGTGTTCTTGTCTCGAGGACTTAGATTGATAGTAAAAAATTCAGAAGAAAATATTAAATCAGACAATGTATTCAAAAATCGGTCATATATATGCTGTTCCACTGATACTGCTGTATAGTGGCTATGTAGAAAATCACCCCTTTTTACAAAAGTAGGAAATAAGCGACCAAACCGGCTAATTTTTTGTTGAGTGTTCTTGTCTCGAGGACTTAGATTGATAGTAAAAACTCAGAAGAAAATATTAAATCGCACAATTTAGTCAAAAATCGGTCATATGCTGTTCCACTGATACTGCTATATAGCGGGTATGAAGAAAATCACCCCCTTTTACAAAAGTAGGAAATAAGCGAACAAACCAGCTAAAATTTTATGAGTGTTCTTGTCTCGGCGACTTAGATTGATAGTAAAAAATTCAGAATAAAAAATTAAATCGGACAGTGTAGTCAAAAATCGGTCATATACTGTTCCACTGATACTGCTGTATAGTGGCTATGTAGAAAATCACCCCCTTTTACAAAAGTAGGAAATAAGCGACCAAACCGGCTAAAATTTTATGAGTGTTCTTGTCTCGAGGACTTAGATTGATAGTAAAAAATTCAGAAGAAAATATTAAATCCGACAATGTATTCAAAAATCGGTCATATGCTGTTCCACTGATACTGCTATATAGTGGCCATGAAGATAATCACCCCCTTTTATAAAAGTAGGAAATAAGCGACCAAACCGGCTAAAATTTTATGAGTGTTCTTGTCTCGAGGACTTAGATTCAGAGTGAAAAATTCAGAAGAAAATATTAAATCGCACAATTTAGTCAAAAATCGGTCATATGCTGTTCCACTGATACTGCTGTATAGCGGGTATGAAGAAAATCACCCCCTTTTACAAAAGTAGGAAATAAGCGAACAAACTGGCTAAAATTTTATGAGTGTTCTTGTCTCAGCGACTTAGATTGATAGTAAAAAATTCAGAATAAAAAATTAAATCGCACAATGTAGTCAAAAATCATTCATATACTGTTCCACTGATACTGCTGAAATACTATGTAGAAAATCACCCCTTTTTACAAAAGTATGAAATAAGCGACCAAACCGGCTAAATTTTTGTGAGTGTTCTTGTCTCGGGCACTTAGATTGATAGTAAAAACTCAGAAAAAAATATTAAATCGACAATTTAGTCAAAAAATCGGTCATATGTTTTGCCCACTTATACTGCTATGGGGAGACGAGTGATATGAAGAAAATCACCCCCCCCCCCACCCCCCCCTTTGTACAAAAGTAGGAAATAAGCGACCAAATCCGCTAAAATTTATGAGTGTTCTTGTCCTCGCGGACTTAGATTGATAGTAAAAAAAAAAAAATCAGAAGAAAATATTAAATCGGACAATTTAGTAGTAAAAAATCGTCATAAGCTGTTCCACTGATACTGCTATATAGTGGCTATGAAAAAAAATCACACCCCCTTTATATAAAAAAGTAGGAAATAAGCGACCAACCGCTAAAAATTTTAATGAGTGTTACTTGTCTCGAGGACTTAGATTGATAGTAAAAAATTCAGAAGAAAATATTAAAATACGCACCCATTATAGTCCAAAAATCGGTCATATACTGTTCCAACTTGATACTGCTGTATAGTGGCTATGTAGAAAATCAACCCCTTTTTATAAAAGTAGGAAAATAAGCGAGCCGACCAAACCGGCTAAAATTTTTATGAGACTGGTTCTAGTCTCGAGGACATAAGATTCAGAGTAAAAAATTCCGAAGAGAAATATTAAATCGGCACAATGTAATTCAAAAATCGGTCATATGCTGTTCCACTGATACTGCTATACTAGCGGTATGAAGAAAATCACCCCCCCTTTTACAAAAGTAGGAAATAAGCGACCAAACCGGCTAAATTTTTTGTGAGTGTTCTTGTCTCGGGACTTAGATTGATAGTAAAAACACAGAAGAAAATATTAAATTGGACAATTTTTTAGTCAAAAAATCGGTCATATGTTGCCCCACTTATACTGCTATACAGTGGATATGAAGAAAATCACCCCCCACCCCCTTTTACAAAAGTAGGAAATAAGCGACCAAACCCGCTAAAATTTTATTAGTGTTCTTGTCTCGAGGACTTAGATTGATAGTAAAAAATTCAGAAGAAATATTAAATCGGTACAATTTAGTCAAAAATCGGTCATATGCTTGGGCTTCCACTGATACTGCTATATAGTGGCTAAGAAAGAAAATCACCCCCCTTTTAATAAAAGTAGGAAATAAGCGACCAAACCGGCTAAAATTTTACTGAGTTTTCTTGTCTCGAGGACTTAGATTGATAGTAAAAAAATCAGGAAGAAAATATTAAATCGCACCATTTAGTCAAAAATCGGTTCATAATGCAGTTCCAACTGATTACTGCAATATAGCGGGTATGAAGAAAATCACCCCCTTTTATAAAAGTAGGAAATAAGCGACCAAACCGGCTAAAATTTTATGAGTGTTCTTGTCTCGGGGACTTAGATTGATAGTAAAAACTCAGAAGAAAATATTAAATTGGACAATTTAGTCAAAAATCGGTCATATGTTGCCCACTTATACTGCTATACAGTGGATATGAAGAAAATCACCCCCCCCCCCCTTTTACAAAAGTAGGAAATAAGCGACCAAACCCGCTAAAATTTTATGAGTGTTCTTGTCTCGAGGACTTAGATAGATAGTAAAAAATTCAGAAGAAAATATTAAATCAGACAATGTATTCAAAATCGCTCATAATGCTGTTCCACTGATACTGCTATAATAGCGGGTATGAAGAAAAATCACCCCCTTTTACAAAGATAGGAAAATAAGCGCGACCAAACCGGCTAAATTTTTGTGAGTGTTCTTTGTCTCGGGGACTTAGTATTGATAGTAAAAACACAGATGAAAAATATTAAAATTGGACAATTTAGTCCAAAAATCGGTCATATGTTGCCCACACTTATACTGCATGGGATAGTATGAGGTTGGACCAAATACCATGGATATGAAGAAAATCACCCCCCCCCCCCACCCCTTTTACAAAAGTAGGAAATAAAGCGACCAAACCCGCTAAAATTTATGAGTAGTTTCTTGTCTCGAGGACTTAAGATTGATAGCGTAAAAAATTTCAGAAGAAAATATTAAATCGGACAATTTAGTTTTTTGGTCAAAAATCGCTCTCATATGCTGTTCCACTGATACTGCTATATAATGGCTTATGTTATATAAAAAATCACCACGCCCCTTTTTACAAAAGTAGAAATAAGCGACCAAACCGGCTAAAAATTTTATGAGTGTTCTTGTCTCGAGGACTTAGATTGATAGTAAAAAATTCAGAACAAAATATTAAATCAGACAATGTATTCAAAAATCGCTCATGCTGTTCCCACTGATACTGCTATAATAGTGGCTATGAGAAAATCACCCCCTTTTATTAATAAGTAGGAAAATAAGCGACCAAAACCGGCTAAAATTTTATGAGTGTTCTTGTCTCGAGGACTTAGATTGAGAGTAAAAAATTCAGAAGAAAATATTAAAATCGTACCATTCGGTCAAAAATCGGTCATATGCTGTTCCACTGATACTGCTATATAGTGGCCATGAAGAAAATTCACCCCCTTTTATAAAAGTAGGAAATAAGCGACCAAAACCAGCTAAAATTTTTATGAGTGTGTTCTTGTCTCGAGGACTTAGATTGATAGTAAAAAATTCAGAAGTAAAATATTAAATCGGACAATAGTATTCAAAAATCGGTCATATGCTGTTCCTCCACTTATACTGCATGTATAGTGGCTATAGTAGAAAATCCACCCCTTTTTATACAAAAGTAGGAAAATAAGCGACCAAACCGGCTAAAATGTTTAGTGAATGTTCTTCCTCTCGAGGACTTAGATTGATAGTAAAAAATTCAGAAAACAAAATATATAAATCAGACAATGTATTCAAAAAATCGCTCATGCTGTTCCACTGATACTGCTATATAGCGGGTATGAAGAAAATCACCCCCTTTTACAAAAGTAGGAAATAATGCGAACAAACCAGCTAAAATTTTATGAGTGGTTCTTGTCTCGGCGACTTAGATTGATAGTAAAAAATTCAGAATAAAAAATTAAATCGGACAGTGTAAGATCAAAAATCGGTCATATACTGTTCCACTGATACTGCTGTATAGTGGCTATGTAGAAAATCACACCCCCTTTTACAAAAGTAGGAAATAAGCGACCATACCGGCTAAAATTTTTATGAGTGTTCTTGTCTCGAGGACTTAGATTGATAGTAAAAAATTCAGAAGAAAATATTAAATCAGACAATGTATTCAAAAATCGGTCATATGCTGTTCCACTGATACTGCTATATAGTGGCCATGAAGAAAATCACCCCCTTTTATAAAAGTAGGAAATAAGCGACCAAACCGGCTAAAATTTTATGAGTGTTCTTGTCTCGAGGACTTAGATTGAGAGTAAAAAATTCAGAAGAAAATATTAAATCGTACCATTCGGTCAAAAATCGGTCATATGCTGTTCCACTGATACTGCTATATAGTGGCCATGAAGAAAATCACCCCCTTTTATAAAAGTAGGAAATAAGCGACCAAACCAGCTAAAATTTTATGAGTGTTCTTGTCTCGAGGACTTAGATTGATAGTAAAAAATTCAGAAGAAAATATTAAATCGGACAATGTATTCAAAAATCGGTCATATGCTGTTCCACTTATACTGCTGTATAGTGGCTATGTAGAAAATCACCCCTTTTTACAAAAGTAGGAAATAAGCGACCAAACCGGCTAAAATTTTATGAATGTTCTTCTCTCGAGGACTTAGATTGATAGTAAAAAATTCAGAACAAAATATTAAATCAGACAATGTATTCAAAAATCGCTCATATGCTGTTCCACTGATACTGCTATATAGTGGCTATGAAGAAAATCACCCCCTTTTATAAAAGTAGGAAATAAGCGACCAAACCAGCTAAAATTTTATGAGTGTTCTTGTCTCGAGGACTTAGATTGAGAGTAAAAAATTCAGAAGAAAATATTAAATCGCACCATTTGGTCAAAAATCGGTCATATGCTGTTCCACTGATACTGCTATATAGTGGCCATGAAGAAAATCACCCCCTTTTATAAAAGTAGGAAATAAGCGACCAAACCGGCTAAATTTTTGTGAGTGTTCTTGTCTCGGGGTCTTAGATTGATAGTAAAAACTCAGAAGAAAATATTAAATTGGACAATTTAGTCAAAAATCGGTCATATGTTGCCCACATATACTGCTATACAGTGGATATGAAGAAAATCCCCCCCCCCCTTTTACAAAAGTAGGAAATAAGCGACCAAACCCGCTAAAATTTTATGAGTGTTCTTGTCTCGAGGACTTAGATTGATAGTAAAAAATTCAGAAGAAAATATTAAATCGGACAATTTAGTCAAAAATCGCTCATATGCTGTTCCACTGATACTGCTATATAGTGGCTATGAAAAAAATCACCCCCTTTTACAAAAGTAGGAAATAAGCGACCAAACCGGTTAAAATTTTATGAGTGTTCTTGTCTCGAGGACTTAGATTGATAGTAAAAAATTCAGAAGAAAATATTAAATCAGACAATGTATTCAAAAAATCGCTCATATGCTGTTCCACTGATACTGCTATATAGCGGGTATGAAGAAAATCACCCCCTTTTACAAAAGTAGGAAATAAGCGACCAAACCGGCTAAATTTTTGTGAGTGTTCTTGTCTCGGGGACTTAGATTGATAGTAAAAACTCAGAAGAAAATATTAAATTGGACAATTTAGTCAAAAATCGGTCATATGTTGCCCACTTATACTGCTATACAGTGGATATGAAGAAAATCACACCCCCCCCCCCTTTTACAAAAGTAGGAAATAAGCGACCAAACCCGCTAAAATTTTATGAGTGTTCTTGTCTCGAGGACTTAGATTGATAGTAAAAAATTCAGAAGAAAATATTAAATCCGACAATGTATTCAAAAATTGGTCATATGCTGTTCCACTGATACTGCTATATAGTGGCCATGAAGATAATCACCCCCTTTTATAAAAGTAGGAAATAAGCGACCAAACCGGCTAAAATTTTATGAGTGTTCTTGTCTCGAGGACTTAGATTCAGAGTGAAAAATTCAGAAGAAAATATTAAATCGCACAATTTAGTCAAAAATCGGTCATATGCTGTTCCACTGATACTGCTGTATAGCGGGTATGAAGAAAATCACCCCCTTTTACAAAAGTAGGAAATAAGCGAACAAACTGGCTAAAATTTTATGAGTGTTCTTGTCTCAGCGACTTAGATTGATAGTAAAAAATTCAGAATAAAAAATTAAATCGCACAATGTAGTCAAAAATCATTCATATACTGTTCCACTGATACTGCTGAAATACTATGTAGAAAATCACCCCTTTTTACAAAAGTATGAAATAAGCGACCAAACCGGCTAAATTTTTGTGAGTGTTCTTGTCTCGGGCACTTAGATTGATAGTAAAAACTCAGAAAAAAATATTAAATCGGACAATTTAGTCAAAAATCGGTCATATGTTGCCCACTTATACTGCTATACAGTGGATATGAAGAAAATCACCCCCTTTTACAAAAGTAGGAAATAAGCGACCAAATCCGCTAAAATTTTATGAGTGTTCTTGTCTCGAGGACTTAGATTGATAGTAAAAAAATCAGAAGAAAATATTAAATCGGACAATTTAGTAAAAAATCGGTCATATGCTGTTCCACTGATACTGCTATATAGTGGCTATGAAAAAAATCACCCCCTTTTATAAAAGTAGGAAATAAGCGACCAAACCGGCTAAAATTTTATGAGTGTTCTTGTCTCGAGGACTTAGATTGATAGTAAAAAATTCAGAAGAAAATATTAAATCGCACCATTTAGTCAAAAATCGGTCATATACTGTTCCACTGATACTGCTGTATAGTGGCTATGTAGAAAATCAACCCCTTTTATAAAAGTAGGAAATAAGCGACCAAACCGGCTAAAATTTTATGAGTGTTCTTGTCTCGAGGACTTAGATTCAGAGTAAAAAATTCAGAAGAAAATATTAAATCGCACAATGTATTCAAAAATCGGTCATATGCTGTTCCACTGATACTGCTATATAGCGGGTATGAAGAAAATCACCCCCTTTTACAAAAGTAGGAAATAAGCGACCAAACCGGCTAAATTTTTGTGAGTGTTCTTGTCTCGGGGACTTAGATTGATAGTAAAAACACAGAAGAAAATATTAAATTGGACAATTTAGTCAAAAATCGGTCATATGTTGCCCACTTATACTGCTATACAGTGGATATGAAGAAAATCACCCCCCCCCCTTTTACAAAAGTAGGAAATAAGCGACCAAACCCGCTAAAATTTTATGAGTGTTCTTGTCTCGAGGACTTAGATTGATAGTAAAAAATTCAGAAGAAAATATTAAATCGGACAATTTAGTCAAAAATCGGTCATATGCTGTTCCACTGATACTGCTATATAGTGGCTATGAAGAAAATCACCCCCTTTTATAAAAGTAGGAAATAAGCGACCAAACCGGCTAAAATTTTATGAGTGTTCTTGTCTCGAGGACTTAGATTGATAGTAAAAAATTCAGAAGAAAATATTAAATCGCACCATTTAGTCAAAAATCGGTCATATGCTGTTCCACTGATACTGCTATATAGCGGGTATGAAGAAAATCACCCCCTTTTATAAAAGTAGGAAATAAGCGACCAAACCGGCTAAAATTTTATGAGTGTTCTTGTCTCGGGGACTTAGATTGATAGTAAAAACTCAGAAGAAAATATTAAATTGGACAATTTAGTCAAAAATCGGTCATATGTTGCCCACTTATACTGCTATACAGTGGATATGAAGAAAATCACCCCCCCCCTTTTACAAAAGTAGGAAATAAGCGACCAAACCCGCTAAAATTTTATGAGTGTTCTTGTCTCGAGGACTTAGATAGATAGTAAAAAATTCAGAAGAAAATATTAAATCAGACAATGTATTCAAAAATCGCTCATATGCTGTTCCACTGATACTGCTATATAGCGGGTATGAAGAAAATCACCCCCTTTTTACAAAAAGTAGGCTTAAATAAGCGACCAAACCGCTAAATTTTTTGTGAGTGTTCTTGACTCGGGGACTTTAGATTGATAGTAAAAAACTCAGAAGAAAATATTAAATTGGACAATTTAGTCAAAAATCGGTCATATGTTGCCCACTTATACTGCTATACAGTGGATATGAAGAAAAATCCCCCCTTTTACAAAAGTAGGAAATAAGCGACCAAAACCGCTAAAATTTTATGAGTGTTCTTGTCTTGAGGACTTAGATTATAGAAAAAATTCAGAACAAAATATTAAATCAAGACCAATAATTCAAAAATCGCTCATGCTGTTCCACTGATACTGCTATGATAGTGGCTATGAAGAAAATCACACCCTTTTATAAAAGTAGGAAATAAGCGACCAAACCGGGCTAAAAATTTATGAGTGTTCTTGTCTCGAGGACTTAGATTGAGAGTAAAAAATTCAGAAGAAAATATTAAATCGCACCATTTGGTCAAAAATCGGTCATATGCTGTTCCACTGATACTGCTATATAGTGGCCATGAAGAAAATCACCCCCTTTTATAAAAGTAGGAAATAAGCGACCAAACCAGCTAAAATTTTATGAGTGTTCTTGTCTCGAGGACTTAGATTGATAGTAAAAAATTCAGAAGAAAATATTAAATCGGACAATTTAGTCAAAAATCGCTCATATGCTGTTCCACTGATACTGCTGTATAGTGGCTATGTAGAAAATCACCCCTTTTTACAAAAGTAGGAAATAAGCGACCAAACCGGCTAAAATTTTATGAGTGTTCTTGTCTCGAGGACTTAGATTGATAGTAAAAAATTCAGAACAAAATATTAAATCAGACAATGTATTCAAAAATCGCTCATGCTGTTCCACTGATACTGCTATATAGTGGCTATGAAGAAAATCACCCCCTTTTATAAAAGTAGGAAATAAGCGACCAAACCGGCTAAAATTTTATGAGTGTTCTTGTCTCGAGGACTTAGATTGAGAGTAAAAAATTCAGAAGAAAATATTAAATCGTACCAATTTGGTCAAAAATCGGTCATATGCTGTTCCACTGATACTGCTATATAGTGGCCATGAAGAAAATCACCGCTTTTTACAAAAGTAGGAAATAAGCGACCAAACCGGCTAAAATTTTTGTGAGTGTTCTTGTCTCGAGGACTTAGATTGATAGTAAAAAATTCAGAAGAAAATATTAAATCGGACAATGTAGTCAAAAATCGGTCATATGCTGTTCCACTGATACTGCTGTATAGTGGCTATGTAGAAAATCACCCCTTTTACAAAAGTAGGAAATAAGCGACCAAAACCGGCTAAAATTTTATGAGTGTTCTTGTCTCGAGGACTTAGATAGATAGTAAAAAATTCAGAAGAAAATATTAAAATCGGACAATTTATTCAAAAATCGCTCATAAGCTGTTCCACTGATACTGCTATATAGTGGCTATGAAAAAAAATCACCCCCTTTTACCAAAGTAGGAAATATGCGACCAAACCGGCTAAATTTTATGAGTGTTCTTGTCTCGAGGACTTAGATTGATAGTAAAAAATTCAGAAGAAAATATTAAATCAGACAATGTATCCAAAAATCGCTCATATGCTGTTCCACTTATACAGCTATATATGTGGCCATGAAGAAAATCACCCCCTTTTATAAAAGTAGGAAATAAGCGGACCAAACCGGATAAAATTTTATGTGAGTGTTTCTTGTTTCGAGGACTGTAGATTGATAGTAATAAATTCAGAAGGAAAATATTAAAATTGGACAATTTTAGTCAAAAATCCTCATATGCTCTTCCTGACTGATACTGCTATATAGTGGCTATGAAGAAAAATCACCCCCTTTTACAAAAGTCTAGGAAATAAGCGAACCAAACCCGTGCTAAAATTTTATGAGTGTTCTTTGTCTCGAGTAGACTTAGATTGATAGTAAAAAATTCAGAAGAAAAATATATAAATCGGGACAGAATGTATTCAAAAACTCGCTCATTATGCTGTTCCACTGATACAGCTATATAGTGGGTCATGGAAGAAAATCACCCCCTTTTATACAAAGTAGGAAATGTAAGCGACCAAACCGGTTAAATATTCTTTAATGAGTGTTCTTGTCTCGAGGACTTAGATTGATCAGTAAAAAACTCAGAAGAAAATATTAAAATCGGACATATGTTAGTCAATAAATCGCTCCATATCGCTGTTCCCACTGATACTGCAGTATAGTGGCTATGAATGAAAGAATAATCACCCCCTTTTACAAAAGATAGGAGGAAAATAAAGCGATCCAAACCTGGCTAAAATTTTTATGAAGTGTTCTTGTCTCGGAGGACTTAGAATTGGAAATAGTAAAAAATTCAGAAAGGAAAAATTAATTAAATTTCGCACAATTTAGGTCAAAAATCGTTTTCATATGCTGTTCCACATTATACTGCTATAAGTTGGATAGAGGCCATGGAAGGAAAAATTCACCCCCCCACCCCCCCCCCCCCCCCCCCCCCTTTTACAAAAGATAGGAAATAAGCGACCAAACCGGCTAAAAATTTATTGTGAGTGTTCTTGTCTCGAGGACGTTAGATTGATAGGTAAAAAATTCAGAAGAAAATATTAAATCGGACAACAGTATTAGTTCGCAAAAATCGCTTAATAATGCTGTTCCACTGATACTGCGTATATAGTGGCTATGAAGAAAAATCACCCCTTTTTATAAAGTAGGAAATAAGCGACCAACCCAGTAAAAATTTTATGAGTGTTCTTGTCTCGAGGAACTTAGATTGATAGTAAAAAAACTCAGAAGAAAATATTAAAATCGGACATGTAGCCAAAAATCGGTCATATGCTGTTCCACTTATAACTGTGTTCTAGTGGCTATGTAGAAAATCACCCTCATTTTACAAAAGTTGAAATAAGCGACCAAACCGGCTAAAATTTTATGAATGTTCTTCTCATCGACGAACTTGTAGATTGATAGTAAAAAATTCAGAACAAAATATTAAATTCAGACAATGTAACGATAAAAGAATCGCCCAGTATGCTGTTTCCCACTGCTACTTGCTATAAAGTGGCTATGAAGAAAAACCACACCCTTTTATTATAGTAGGAAATAAGCTCTTGACCAAACCGATCGATAAAATTTTATGAGGTGTTTCTTAGTCTCGAGGACTTACTGATTGATTGCTAAACCGAAATTCAGAAGTAAATATTAAAAAATCGCACCTGTATTCAAAAAATCGAGCGTCATATGCTGTTCGGCACTCGATGACTGCTATATAGCCGCATGAAGGTAAGAAAAATCACCCCTTTTATACAAATAGTCAGGGAAATAAGCGACCAAACCGGCTAAAATTTTTGTGAGTGTGTTCTTCTCTCGGTGTCTTAGATTGATAGTTAAAAATCTAGAAGAGAAAAATATTAAAATCGGACAATTTAGTCAAAATATCGGTCATATGTGCCCATCATATAATGCATTTAAAGTGGATACGAAGAAAATCACCCCCCCCCTTTACAAAATAGTAGGAAAATAAGCGACCAAACCGGCTAAAAATTTTATGAGTGTTCTTGGCGAGGACTTAGATTGATTAGTAAAAAATTTCAGAAGAAAATATTAAATCGGACAATTGTCGGGATTAAAAATTGCGCCTGTATATGAATGATTTACCACTGATAATGCTATTTGGGTAGCTTGTATGAAAAAAATTCACACCCTTTTTAACAGAACGTAGGAAATAAGCGGACCAAACCGGTTTTTAAACATTTTAGAGTGTTTTGTCTCGAGGACTTAGCTTGATGTAATAACTTCAGAAGAAAATATTAAATCTGACAATGTAGTCAAAAATCGCCTCATATGCGCTGTGTCCACTGATACTGCTTTATAGCGGGCTATGAAGAAAATCACCACCCTTTTACAATAAGTAGGAAATATGCGACCAAAAACCGGCTAAATTTTTGTCGAGTTGTTCTTGTCTCGGGGACTTAGATTGTGAGAGTAAAAACTCAGACCAAAAATATTAAATTGCAGGCCATTCCTGGGTCACGAGATTCGGTCACAGATGTTGTTCCACTGATACTGCTATATAGTGGCCATATGAAGATAAGATCACCCCCCCCTTTTACTAATGTAGGAAAATAAGACGAGCCAAACCCCGCTAAAATTTTATGTGAGTAGTCTTGTCTCGAGGACTTAAGATTGATAGTAAAATATGTCCAGAAGAAATTATTAAATCGGAAGCAATTTAGTCAAAATCGCTTCAGATGCTGTTTTCCACTGATTATGCTTTATAGTGGCTAATGAAGAAAATCACCCCCTTTTACAAAAGTAGGAAATAACGCGACCCCAACCGGGTAAATTTTATGAGTGTTCTTTGTCTCGAGGACTTAGATTGATAGTAAAAAATTCAGAAGAAATATTATATTAATCAGACACCATATTTGGTCAAAAATCGCTCATATGCTGTTCCACTGAATCACTTGTCTATATAAAGCGGGTATGAGAAAAAGAAAAAATCACCCCCCTTTTATTACAAAAGAGGAAATAAGCGACCAAACCCGGCTAAATTTTTGTGAGTGTTCTTGTTCTCATGGGACTTATGATTGATAGTAAAAACTCAGAAGAAAATATTAAATATCGGACAACTTTAGTTCTCAAAAAAATCGCTCATATGTTGTTCCACTGATACTGCTATATACAGTGGCATATGAAAGAAACATCACCACCACCTCTTTACAAAAGTAGGAAATAAGCGACCAAACCGGCTATAAATTTATATGAGTGTTCTTGTCATCGAGGACTTAGATTGATAGTAAAAAATTCAGAAGAAAATCTTAAAATCAGACAATGTATTCAACAAATCGGATCATATGCTGTTCCACTGATACTGCTATATAGTGGCTATGAAAAAAAAAATCACCCCTTTTTACAATAAGTAGGAAATAAAGTCGACCAAAACACGGCCTAAAAATTTATGAGTGTTCTTGTCTCGAGGACTTAAAGATTGTATAGTAAAAACATTCAGAAGAAAATAATTAACATCAGAACAAATGTATTCAAAAATCCGCTCATATATGCTGTTGCACATGATACTGACTATATTAGTGGCTATGGAAGAAAATTCACACCCCCCCCCCCCTTTGTATAAAAGTAGGAAATAAGCGACCAAAACCCCGGCTTTAACAATTGTTTATGAGTGTTCTTGGTCTCGAGGACTTAGATTGAATAGTTAAAAAATTCAGAAGAAAATATTAAATCGCACCATTTGGCTCAAAAAAAATCGCTCCTATGCTGTTCCACTGATACTGTGCTATATAGTGGCCAAGAAAAAAAGAAAATCACCACCCTTTTACTAAAAGTAGGAAATAAGCGACCAAACCCAGCTAAAATTTTTTTTAAAATGAGTGTTCATGTCTTACGCACGACCTGTAGATTGTTAGTAAAAAATTACAGAAGAAAAATATTAAATCAGACAATTTAGTGTAATAAATGCGCTCAGATGCATGTTCCACCATTTGATAGCCTGCTTTTCATAGTTGCTAATGTAGAAAATCAACCCCTTTTTTACAAAAGTAGGAAATAAGGCGAACAAACTCGAATGAAATTTTTGGGAGTGGTTCTTGTCTCGAAGACTTAGATTGATAGTAAAAACCCTGCGCCTAATTCAGAAGAAAATATTAAATTCTCCAACTCATTAGGAGTCAAAAAATCAGGTCCATATAACACGGGCGGCCTTTTCACACTGACTACTGGCAAAAGCTAGTGGCTATGAAGAAAAAAAAATTCACCCCCCATTTTACACAAACGTAGGAAATAAGCGACCAAACCGGCTAAAAGTTTTATTGAAGTGTTTTCTTGGTTCTGAGGACTTAGATTGATAGTAAAAAATTCAGAAGAAACATATTAAATCCAGGACAATGTAATCAAAAATCGCTCTGGATATGCTGTTTCCACTGATACTGCTGTATCGTGGCTATGTAGAAAATCACCCCTTTTTTACAAAAGTAAGAAATAAGCGACCAAACCGGCTAAAAATTTTATGAATGTTCTTGTCTCCCCCCGAGGGACGTTAGGGATTTGATAGGTAAAAAAATTCAGAAACCAAAATATTAAATCAGACAATGTATTTCACAAAATCGACACATAGATCGCTGTTTCCACTGATACTGCTAATATAGTGGGCTCATGAAGAAAATCACCCCCCTTTTATAAAAGTAGGAAATACGCGACCAAACCGGGTTAAAATTTTTTGAGTGTTATTGTCTCGAGGGAATTAGATTGAGAGTACAACATTCAGAAGAAAATATTTAAATCGCACCAGTTGGTCAAAAATCGGTCAGATCCCTCGTTCCACTGATTACTGCTATATAGTGGCCATGAAGAAAATCAACCCCCTTTTATAAAAGTAGGTAAAATAAGACAGACGCAAACCAGCTAATAATTTTATGAGGTGTTCTTGTCTCGAGGACTTAGATTGATAGTAAAATAATTCAGAAGAAAATATTAAATCGGACAAAATTTGGTCAAAAATCGGCTCAATATGCTTGTTTCCACTGATACTGATATAGTGGGCCATATGAAGAAAGAACACACACCCTTTTATAAAAGTAATGAAAATTAAGGGACCAAACCGGCTAACATTTTATGCGTGTTCTTGTCTCGAGGACTTAGATTGATAGTACAAAATTCAGAAGAAAATATTAAATTCGGCCAATTTAGTTCAAAAATCGTCATATGCTCATATGCTGTTCCACTGATACTTCTATATAGTGGCTATGAAAAAAATCACCCCCTTTTACAAAAGTAGGAAATAAGCGGAACCAAACAGACCGGCTAAAATTTTAATGAGTGTTCTTGTCATCGAGGACTTAGATTGGATAGTAAAAAATTCAGAAGAAAATATTAGAAAATTTGCAGCCATATGTATTCAAAACATCGCCTCATTATGCTTGTTCCCACTGATTACTGCTCAATAATTAGCGGGTATGAAGGAAAATCACCCCCTTTTACAAAAGTAGGAAGATAAGCGAACCAAACCGGCTAAATTATTGTGAGTGTTCTTGTCCTCTGCAGTGTGACTTAGAATTGATAGTAAAAAATTCCAGAAGAAAATATTAATATCGGACAAATTTAGTCAAAAATCAGCTCATATGCTGTTCCACTGATACTGCTGTATAGTGGCTATGTAAAAAAATCACCCCTTTTTTTACAAAAGTTCAGGAAAATAAGACGAACCAAAAACGGCCTAAAATTTTATGAAGTGTTCTTGTCTCCCGAGGACTTATGATTAGATATAGTAAAAAATTCAGAAGAAAATATTAAATCGCACAATGTATTCCAAAAATCGGTACATGTGCTGTTCCACTGATACTGGTTATATAGGCGGGTATGAAGAAAGATCACCCCCTTTTTACATAAAGTAGGTAATAAGCGAGACCAAACCGGCTAAAATTTTTGTGAGTGTTCTTGTCTCGAGGACTTAGATTGAATAGTAACAAAATATCAGAAGAAAACTATTAAATCGGGACAATTTAGTGTCAAAAATCGGCTCATATGGAAAGTTCCATGATATATTCTGAATGTAGTGGATTAGATGAAGATGGATAATGTGACCCCCCTTTTACAAAAGTGAAGGATATAAAGAGTCATCCAAACCACCTAAGCGCAATTATTTATGAGTGTTCTTGTCTCGATACTTAGATTGATAGTAACAAATTCAGAAAGAATATATTAAATCAGGACAATGTATTCAAAAATCGCCCATATGCTGTTCCAATGATACTGCCAGATTAGATGGCTAATGAAGAAACATCACCACCTTTTACAAAAGTAGGAAATAAAGCGACACAAACCGGCTAAAATTATTTATAGAGTGATTCATAGTCTCGAGCGACTTAGATTGATAGTAAAAAATATCAGAAGAAAATAGCTAGAATCAGCACAATATAGTCAAATATACAAATCGCTCATATGCTGTTCCACCAAGATACTTCTATATAGTGGCTATGAAGAAAATCACCCCCTTTATACAAAAGTAGGAAATAAGCGACACCAAAACCGTTCTAAAATTTTTATGAGTGTTATCTTGTCTCGAGGGACTTTAGAATTGATTAGTAAAAACTACAGAAGAAAATATTAAGATCAGAGCAATATAGAATCAACAAAATCGGTGTCATATGTTAGCCCACTGTTACTTGAGCTATATAAGTGGATTGACAGAAAATCACACCCCCCCACCCTTTTAACAAAAGTAGGAAATAAGCGACCAAACCCTAACCACGGCTAAAATTTTTATGAGTTTGTTCTTGTCCTCGGGGACTAAGATTGATAGTAAAAAATTCAGAATGAAAATATTACATCGGACAATTTAGTCACAATCGGTCTCATATGCTGTATGCCCACTGATTACTGCTATATAGTGGATATAAAGAAAAAGAATCACCCCCTTTTACAAAAGTCGGAAATTAAGCGAACCAAACCGCTAAAATTATTATGAGTGGTTCTTCGTCTCGAGAGGACTTAGATTGATAGTAAAAAATCAGAAGAAAATATTAAATCGGACAATGTATTCAAAAATCGCGTCATATCGCTGTTCCACTGATTACTGCTAATAAATAGTGGCTATGACAAAGAAAATCAACCCCCTTTTTACAAAAGTAGAAATAAAGCGACCAAACCGGCTAAAATTTTATGAGTGTTCTTGTCTCGAGGACTTAGATTGATAGTAAAAAATTCAGAAGAAAATTATTAAATTAGCACCATTTAGTCCAAAAATCGCTCATCATGCTGTTCCACTGATACTGCTATAAATAGTGGCTCATGAAGAAAATCAACCCACCCCGCTCTCTTTTATAAAAGATAGGAAATAACGGACCAAACCGGCTAAAAATTTTATGAGTGTTTCTCTGTCTCGAGGACTTAGATTGATAGTTAAAAAATTCAGAAGGAAAATATTAAATCGGACAATTTGGGTCAAAAATCGGCTCATATGGCTGTTACCACTGATACTGGCTATATAGGTGGCTAATGAAAAAAATCACCACCCTTTTTACAAAAGTAGGAAATAAGCGACCAAACCGGCTAATAATTTTATGAGTGTTCTTGTCTCAGGAGGAACTTAGATTGATAGTAAAAAATTCAGAAGAACATAGTTAAAATCATAACAATGTTATATCAAAAAATCGCTCATGATGCTTGTTTTCCACTGAATACTGCTATATAGTGGCTATGAAGAAAAATCACCCCTATTTATTACAAAAGTAGGAAAATAAGCGACCAAACCGGCTAAAATTTTGTGAGTGTTTCTTGTCTCGAGGACTTAGATTTTGATAGTAAAAAATTCTAGAAGAAAAAATATTAAATCGACGGACAATTTATCAAAAATCGCTCATATGCTGTTCCACTGATACTGCTATATAATGGGCTATGAAAAAAATACACCCCCTTTTACAAAAGTAGGAAATAAAGCGACCAAACCAGCTAAAATATTATGAGTGTTTTCTTGTCTCGAGGACTTAGATAGAATAGTGAAAAAATTCAGAAGAAAATTATTAAAACAGACAATCGTATTCAATAAATCGCTCATATTCAGTTCCACGGATTCTGTATATAGCGGGTAATAAGAAACTATAATCAAACCCCCATTACAAAAGTAGTCAAATAAGCGAACCAACCGGCTAAATTTTTGTGAGTGTTCCTTGTCTCGGGGACTTAGATTGATAGTAAAAAACTCAGAAGAAAATATTAAATCGGACAATTTATTCAAAAATCGCTCATATGCTGTTCCAAATGATACAGCTGAATAGTGGCTTATGAAGAAAAATCACCCCATTATTTTTACTAAAAGTAGGAAATAAGGCGACCAAACCGGCTAAAATTTTATGAGTGTTGCTTGTCTCGAGGAGACTTAGATTGGAGAGTAAAAAATTCAGAAGAAAATATTAAAATCTGCACCCATTTTATGGTCAAAAAATCGGATCATATGCTAGTGTCCACTGATACTGCTATATAGTGGCCCATAAGAAGAAAATCACCCCCTTTTATTAAAAGTAAGGAAATTAAGCGACCAAACCGGCTAAAATATTATGAGGTGTTCTTGTTCTCGAGGACTTATAATGATAGTAAAAAAATTTCAGAAGAAAAATATAAAAATCGGACAATTTAGTAAAAAAAATCGCTAATATGCTCTTCCACTGATACTGGCTAATATAGTGGCAATGAAAAAAAAATCACACCGCCTTTTACAAAAGTAGGAAATAAGCGACACCAACCGGGTAAAATATTATGAGTTGTTTCTTGTCCTCTAGGACATAGATTGGATAGTAAAACAATTCAGAAGAAAATATTAAATCAGACAATGTATTTCAAAAATCGCTCAGTATGCCTGCTATCCACTGATACTGCAATAATAGCGGGCTATGAAGAAAATCACCCCCTTTTACAAAAGTAGGAAATCACGCGACCAAACCGGCCTTAAAATTTTTGTATGAGTGTTCTTGTCTCGAGGACTTAAGATTGTATAGTAAAAACTAAGAAGAAAATATTAAATCGCAGAACAAATTTAGTCAAAAATCGCTACACATATGCTGTTCCACTGATACTGTCTATCTAGGGGCTATGAAAAAAATAATCACGCCCCCCCTTTTTACTAATAAGTAGGAAATATGCGACCAAACCGGCTAAAATTAATTATGAGTGTTTCTTGTCTCGAGGACTTAGAGATTGATAGTAAACAAATTCAGGAAGAAAATATTAAATCTCAGAACAATTGGTATTACAAAAATCGGTTCATATGCAATTTCCCCTTATATACTGCTGCATAGTGTGCTATGAAGAAAATCACCCCCCCCCTTTTTACAAAAGTAGGAATCATAAGCGGACCCAACCGGCTGACATTTTATGAGTGTTTCTTGTCTCGAGGACTTAGATTGATAGTAAAAAATTCAGAACAAAATATTAAATCAGTACAATGAATTCAAAAATCGCTCAATATGCTGGTTTCCCACTGATACTGCTAATATAGTTGGGCTATGAAGAAAATCACCCCCCTTTTACAAAAGTTAGGACAAATAAGCCTATTACCAACACCGGCTAAAAATTTTATGAGTGTTCTTGTCTCCGAGGGACACCTTAGATTGATAGTAAAAAATTCAGGAAGAAAATATTAAAAATTCGCACCAATTGGTCAAAAAATCGCTCACATTATGGGACTGGTTCCACTGATACTTAGCTATATAGTGGCTATGCGAAGAAATTCTCACTTCCCCTATATATAAAAGTGAGGAAATAAGCGACCAAACCAGCTTAAAATTTTATGAGTGTTCTTGTACTCGAGGACTTAGATTGAGAGTAAAACAATTCAGAAGAAAATATTAAATCGTATCGAACCCCTCACAAAACCATCGAACCCCTAAACCCACAACACTTCCCACCACCCACCACACCCACAACAGTACCAAACCACAAACCATCTACCACACGCATCTTGTCTCGATGCCCTTAGATTGATAGTAAAAAAATCAGAAGAAGATATTATACCAGGACAATGTATTAAAAAAATCGCTCATATGCATGTTCCACTGATACGCCTATATAGCGGCGGGTATGAAGAAAATCACCCCCCAATTTACAAAAGTAGGAAATACGGCGAACCAAACCGGCTACATTCCCTGTCTGAGTGTTCTTGTCACGGGGACTTAGATTGATAGTAAAAAATCCCATCAGAAGAACCAATATTAAAATGGACACATTTAGTCAAAAAATCGGTCCATATTTGCTGTTCCTTGCTGATATCTGCTAATATAGTTGGCTATGAAGAAAAATCACCCCCCCCCCTTTTAATAAAAGTAGGAAATAAGCGACAAAACCCAGCTAAAATTTTATGAGTGTTCTTGTCTCGAGGACTTAGATTGATAGTAAAAAATTCAAGAAGAAAATATTAAATCGGACAATTTAAGTCAAAATAAACTCGCTCATATGCTGTTTCCCACTGAATACTGCTATATAGTGGCTAATGAGAAAAAAACACCCCTCTTTTACAAAATGTAGGAAATAAAGCGACCAAACCGGCCTAAGAAATTTTTAATGAGTGTTCCATGTTCTCCGAGGACTTAGATTGATAGTAAAAAATTCAGAAGAAAATATTAAATCAGACAATTGTATTCCAATAAATCGCTCATAATGATGTTCCACTGAATACTGCTATATCAGCGGGTATGAAGAAAAGCACCCCCTTTTACAAAAGTAGGGAAATTAAGCGACCGAAACCGGCTAAAAATTTATGAGTTGTTCTTGGTTCTCGAGAGACTTAGAATTGATAGTAACAAAATCAGAAGAAAAATATTAAATTGGGACAATTTAGTCAACAAAATCGGTCATATGTTGGGCCCACTTGATACTGCTATAATAGTTGGCCATGAATCGAACAATCACCCCTTTACAAAAAGTAGGAAATAAGCGACCAAACCATCTAAAAAATTTTATGAGTGTGTCTTGTTCTCGAGGACTTTAGATTGATAGTATAAAAATTTCAGAAGGAAAATATTAAATCGGGACAAATTTAGTCCAAAAATCGCTACATATGCTGTTCCACATGCCTGCTATATAGTGGCCAATGAAAAAAAAAATCACCCCGCTTTTACAAAAGTAGGAAATAAGCGACCAAACCGGCCTAAAAATTTTATGAGTGTTCTTGTCTCGAAGGACTTAGATTGATAGTAAAAAATTCAGAAGAAAATAATTAAATCGCACCAATGTAATAAAAAAATCGCTCATATGCTGTTCCACTGATACTGCTATATAGCGGGTAATGAAGAAAAAATCACCACCTTTTATCCAAAAGTAGGAGAAATAAGCGACCAAACCGGCTAAATTTTGTTGAGTGTTCTTTGTCTCGAGGGTCTGTAGATTGATAGTAAAAAACTCAGAAGAAAAAATTAAATTGACAATTTAGTCAAAAATCGGATCATATGTAGATTGCCCACTTATACTGCTATACATGTGGGATATGAAGAAAAATCACTCCCCCCCCCCTTTTTAACAAAAGTAGGAAATAAGCCGACAAAGACCCGCTAAAATTATTTAAATTGAAGTTGGGGTGTAGGGGGGGTTTCTGTGTTCTCGAGGACATTAGATTGAAAGTAACTAAAATTCAGAAGAAAATATTAAAATCAGAACCAATTTAGTCCAAAAATGCGGTCATATGTTGTTCCACTGATACTGCTATATAGTGGATATGAAGAAAAATCACCCCCCCACCTTTTACAAAAGTAGGAAATAAGCGAGCAAACCGCTCTAAAAATTTATGAGTGTCATCTATGTCTCGAGGACTCTTAAGATTGATAGTAAAAAATTCAGGAAGAAAAAAAGCGAAAATATTAAATCAGACAATTTGTCAAAAATCGGCTCATATTGCTGTTCCACTGATACTGCTATATAGGTGGGCTATGAAGCAAAAATCACCCCTTTTACAAAAGTAGGAAATAATCGACCAAACCGGCTAAAATTTTATGAGTGTTCTTGTCTCGAGGACTTTGATTGATAGTAAAAAATTCAGAAGAAAATATTAAATCAGACAATGTATTCAAAAATCCCTCATATGCTGTTCCACTGATACTGCTGTATGGTGGATATGAAGAAAATCACCCCCCGCCCTTTTACAAAAGTAGGAAATAAGCGACCAAACCCGCTAAAATTTTATGAGTGTTCTTGTCTCGAGGACTTAGATTGATAGTAAAAAATTCAGAAGAAAATATTAAATCGGACAATTTAGTCAAAAATCGCTCATATGCTGTTCCACTGATACTGCTATATAGTGGCTATGAAGAAAATCACCCCCTTTTACAAAAGTAGGAAATAAGCGACCAAACCAGCTAAAATTTTATGAGTGTTCTTGTCTCGAGGACTTAGATTGATAGTAAAAAATTCAGAAGAAAATATTAAATCGCACCATTTGGTCAAAAATCGGTCATATACTGTTCCACTGATACTGCTATATAGTGGCCATGAAGAAAATCACCCCCTTTTACAAAAGTAGGAAATAAGCGACCAAACCGGCTAAAAGTTTATGAGTGTTCTTGTCTCGAGGACTTAGATTGATAGTAAAAAATTCAGAAGAAAATATTAAATCAGACAATGTATTCAAAAATCGGTCATATGCTGTTCCACTGATACTGCTGTATAGTGGCTATGTAGAAAATCACCCCCTTTATAAAAAGTAGGAAATAAGCGACCAAACCGGCTAAAATTTTATGAGTGTTATTGTCTCGAGGACTTAGATTGATAGTAAAAAATTCAGAAGAAAATATTAAATCGCACAATTTGGTAAAAAATCGCTCATATGCTGTTCCACTGATACTGCTATATAGTGCTATGAAGAAAATCACCCCCTTTTTCAAAAAGTAGGATATAAGCGACCAAACCGGCTAAAATTTTATGAGAGTTCTTGTCTCGAGACTTAGATTGATAGTAAAAAATTCAGAAGAAAATATTAAATCAGACAATGTATTCAAAAATCGCTCATAATCTGTTCCACTGATACTGCTATATAGTGGCTATGAAGAAAATCACCCCCTTTTACAAAAGTAGGAAATAAGCGACCAAACCGGCTAAAATTTTATGAGTGTTCTTGTCTCGAGGACATAGATTGATAGTAGAAAATTCAGAAGAAAATATTAAAATCGCACAATTTATTCAAAAAGACAAAAATATCGTCATATGCTGTTCCACTGATACTGCTATATAGTGGCTATGAAAAAAATCACCCCCTTTTACAAAAGTAGGAAATAAGCGACCAAACCGGCTAAAATTTTATGAGTGTTCTTGTCTCGAGGACTTAGATTGATAGTAAAAAATTCAGAAGAAAATATTAAATCGCACCATTTGGTCAAAAATCGGTCATATACTGTTCCACTGATACTGCTATATAGTGGCCATGAAGAAAATCACCCCCTTTTACAAAAGTAGGAAATAAGCGACCAAACCGGCTAAAAGTTTATGAGTGTTCTTGTCTCGAGGACTTAGATTGATAGTAAAAAATTCAGAAGAAAATAATAAATCAGACAATTTATGGTCAGAAATCGCACATATGCTGTTCCACTGATACTGCAATATAGTGGCTAAGAAAAAAATCACCCCCTTTTATAAAAGTAGGAAATAATTTACCAAACCGGCAAAAATTTTATGAGTGTTCTTGTCTCGAGGACTTAGATTGATAGTAAAAAATTCAGAAGAAAATATTAAATCAGACAATTTATTCAAAAATCGCTCATATGCTGTTCCACTGATACTGCTATATAGTGGCTATGAAGAAAATCACCCCCTTTTATAAAAGTCGGAAATAAGCGACCAAACCGCTAAAATTTTATGAGTGTTCTTGTCTCGAGGTCTTAGATTGATAGTAAAAAATTCAGAAGAAAATATTAAATCGGCACCAATTTGAGTCAAAAATCGGTTTCATCTGCTGTTCCACTGATACTGCTATATAGTGGCCCATATGAATAAAAAATCACCCCCTTTTACAAAAAGTAGGAAATAAGCGTAACAAACCGGCTAAAAGGTTTTATGGAGTGTTCTTGTTCTCGAGGACTTAGATTGATAGTAAAAAATTCAGAAGACAATATTAAATCGGACAATTTAAGTCAAAAATCAGCTCATATGCTGTTCCACTGATACTGCTAAATTTAGTGGCTATGAAAGAAAATCACACCCTGGTTTTGACAAAAAGTAGGAAATAAGCGACCAACACCGGGGGGGCGCTAAAATTTTATGCGTGTTCTTGTTCTCAGGAGGACCTTAGATTGATAGTAAGAAAATTCAGATGAAAATAATTAAACTCAGACAATGTATTCATAAAATCGCTCATATTGCTGTTCCATCACTGATATCTGCTATATAGTGGCGATGAAAGAAAAAATTCACCCCCTTTTACAAAAAAAGTAGGGAATAAGCGACCCAAACCAGCTAAAATATTATGAGTGTTCTTGTCTCGTAGGACTTTAGATTGATAGTAAAAAATTCAGAAGAAAATATTAAATCGCTACAATTTAGTCAAAAATCGGTCACTATGCTGTTCCACTGATACTGCTATATAGTGGATATGAAGAAAATACCCCCACCCCCTTTTACAAAAGTAGGAAATAAGCGACCAAACCCGCTAAAATTTTATGATTGTTTTCTTGTCTCGAGGGACTTAGTTTTATAGTAATTAAAATTCAGAAGAAAATATTAAAATCGCATCACCCATTTTGTACAAAAAGTCGGTTCATTATTGCTTTTCCACTGATATCTGCTATATAGTGGTCGCATGAAGAACAATCACCCCCCTTTTACATAAAGTAGGAAATAATGCCGACCAATAACCGGCTAAAATTTTAGTGAGTGTTCTTGTCTCGAGGTCTTAGATTAGATAGTAAACAAATTCAGAAGAAAATATTAAATCGGACAATTTAGTCACAAATCGTCATATGCTGTTCCACTTATACTGCAATATCCATGGCTATGAAGAAAAAATCACCCCCTTTTACAAAAGTAGGAAATCAAGCCGACCAAACCCCGGCTAAAATTTTATGAGTGTTCTTGTCTCGAGAGACCTTAGATTGATAGTAAAAAAGTTCAGAAGAAAAATATTAAATCAGACAATTTTATCAAAAATCGTGCTAATATGCTGTTACCACTGAGACTGCTATAATAGTGGGCTATGAAAAAAATCACCTCCTTTTTACAAACAATGTAGGCAAATAAGCGACCAAATACCGGCTAAATTGATTTATGATGTGATTTTGTCTCGAGTACTTAGATTGATAGTAAAAAACTTCAGAAGGAAAATATATTAAATTTCAGACAATTTAGTCAAAAATCGCTCCATATGGCAGTTCCACTGATACTGCAATATACAGTGGGTATGAAGAAAAAATCCCACCCCCCGCCTTTTACAAAAGTAGGAAATAAAGCGACCAAACCGGCTAAAATTTTAGTGAGTGTTCCTTGTCTCGAGGACTTAGATTGATAGGAAAAATTCAGAAGAAAATATTAAATCGGACAATTTTAGTCAAAAATCGGGCTCATATGCTGGTTCCACTGATACAGCTATATAGTGGCTGATGAAAAAATTAACCCCTTTTTTATAAAAGTATGGGTAGATCGTTTACGCAAACCGGTGCTAAAATTTTTATGAGTGTTCTTGTCTCGAGGACTTAGATTGATAGTAAAAAATTCAGAAGAAAATAATAAATCGCACCATTTGGTTAAACGAAATCGGTCATGGATGCCTGTGTTCCACTGATACTGCTATATAGTGAGCCCATGAATTCGAAAGACTTATCACCACTCGCCTTTCGGCTCGGGTTACATAAAGTAGGAAATAAGCGAACCAAACCGGCTAAAATTTTATGAGTGTTTCTTGCATCGTCGAGGACTTAGATTGATAGTAAAAAATTCAGAAGAAAAAATTAAATCGGACACTTTAGTCAAAAAATACGCTAATATGCTCTTCCTTCACTTATAACTAACTGCTATATAGTGGCTAAGAAAAAAATCACACCACCCTTTTACAAAAAGTAGGGGAAATAAGCGACCATAACCGGCTAATTATAAATGTTTATGAGTGTTTCTTGTCTCGAGGACTTATGATTTGAGTAGTAAATAAAATTCAGAAGTAAGAAAATATTAAATCATACAGATGAATTCAAAAAATCGCTCATATGATGTTCCACTGATACTGCTATATAGTGGCTATGTAAGAAAATCACCCCTTTTACCAAAAGTTGGAAATAAGCGGAACACCAAACCGGCTAAAATTTTAAGAGTGTTCTTGTCTCGAGGACTTAGATTGATTAGTAAAAAATTCAGAAGAAAATATTAAATCAGACAATTTAGTCAAAAATCGCTCATAATTGCTGTCTCCCACTGATTACTGCTATATAATTGGCTATGAACAAAATCACCCCCCTTTTGATAAAAGTAAGGAAATAAGCGACGCAAAACCGGCTAAAAATTTATTATGAGTGTTCTTGTCTCGAGGATTTAGATTGATAGTAAAAAAATTCAGAAGAAAATAGTTAAATCAGACAATGTATTCAAAAATCGTCATATATGCTGTATTCCACTGGATACGGCTTGTTTAGTGGACTATGAAGAAAATCACCCCCTTTTTACACAAAAGTAGGAAATAAGCGACCAAACCGGCTAAAATTTTAATGAGTTGTTCTTCTCTCGAGGAACCACCCTTAGAATTGATAGTAAAAAATTCCAGAACAAAATATTAAATTCAGACAATGTATTCAAAAAATCGGTCATATGCTGTTCCACTGATACTGCTAATATAGTTGAGGCTATGAAGAAATCACCCTCCTTTTAATAAAAGTTAGGAAATAAGCGACCAAAACCGGCTAAATATTTTATGAGTGTTTTTGTCTCGAGGACTTAGATTAGGAGAGTTCAAAAATTCAGAAGAAAATATTATAAGATCGTCACTCATTTGTTCACTCAAAATCGGTCATATGCTGTGTTCCACTGATATCTGCTATATAGTTGGCCTTTTGAAGAAAATTCACAACCCCCCTTTTATAAACAAAAGTAGGAAATAAATTAGGCGAGACCAAACCGGACCTAGAACAAATTGTTATGAGTGTTCTTGTCTCGTGGACTTAGATTTGGATAGTAAAAGAAGTTCAGGAAGAAAATATTAAATCGGGACCAATTTATTCAAAAATGCGCTCATATGCTGTTCTTTCTCTGATACTGCTATATAGTGGCAATGAAAAAAATCACCCCCTTTTACTAAAAGTAGGAAATAATGCGAACCAAACCGGCTCTAAAATTTTATGAGTGTTCTTGTCCTCGAGGACTTAGATTGATAGTAAAAAATTCAGAACAAATATATTAAATCAGACAATGTATTCAAAAATCGCATCATATGCTGTTCCACTGATACATCGCTAGTATAGTGGGTATGAAAGAAAATCACCTCCCTTTTACAAAAGTGAGGAAATAAGCGACTCAAACCGCTAAATATTTTGAATTGAGTGTTCCTTTGTTCTCGGGGACTTAGATTGAGTAGTAAAAAAAATTCAGAAGAAAATATTAAAATCGCACAATTTAGTCAAAAATCCGGTCATATGCTGTTCCACTGATACTGCTATATAGTGGCCATGATAGAAAAACATCACTCCCCCCACCCACCCCTTTTACAAAAGTAGGAAATAAGCGACAAAACCCCATGCGTAAAATTTTTATGAGTGTTCTTGTTCTCCGAGGGACTTAGATTGATAGTTAATAAAATGTCAGAAGAAAATATTAAATCGGACAATTTAGTACAAAAATCGCTCATATGCTGTTCCACTGATACTTCAATATAGTGGCTAAATGAAAAAAATCCACCCCCATTTTACAAAAGTAGGAAAATAAGCGACCTAAACCGGCTAAATTTATTATGAGTGGTCTTGTCTCGAGGACTTAGATTGATAGTAAAAAAATTCAGCTAGAAAAATATTAAAAAATTCAGACAATGTAATTCGGAAAAATTCGAGCTCATTGTATGCTTGTTCTCACTGATTAACTGCTATTATAGTGGGTTATGAAGAAAATCACCCCCCTTTTACAAAAGTAGGGAAAATAAGCGACCCTAAACTGGCTAAATTTTGTGTGAGTGTTCTTGTCTCGTGACTTAGATTGATAGTAAAAAACTCAGAAGAAAAATATTAAATTTGGAACAAATTTAGAGTCAAAAAGTCGGTCATATGTTTGCCCACCTTATTCTGCAATATTACCAGTGGATATGAAGAAAATCACCCTCCCCCCAACCTTTACAAAAGTAGGAAATAAGCTGACAAAATAACCGCTAAAATTTTATGAGTGTTTCTTGTCTCTGAGGACTTAGATTGATAGTACAAAAAAATTCAGGGAAGAAAATAGTTAAATCGGACAATTTAGATCAAAAATCGCTCATATGCTGGTTCCACTGATACTGCTATATAGTGGCCTTGAAGGGATAAATCACCCCCTTTTATAAAAGTAGGAAATCAGCACCAAGCGACTCCAAGAACGGCTAAAATACAATTTTATGAGTGTTCTTGTCTCGAGGACTTTAGATTGATTAGTAAAAAAATTCAGAAGAAAATATTACAAATCGCACCATTTGTCAAAAAATCGGTCATATGCTGTTCCACTGAATACTGCTATAATAGGTGGACCCATTGAAGAAAATCACCCCGTTTATACAAAAGTAGGAAATAAGCGACCAAACCAGCTAAAATTTTTATGAGATGTTCTTGTCTCGAGGACTTATTATATGATAGTAAAAAATTCAGTCAGAAAATATTAAATTCGGACCAATTTAAGTCAAAAATCAGTCAAATGTTTCCACATATACTGCCGATACAGTGGATATGACAGAAAACTCACCCCCCCCCCCTTTTACAAAAGTAGGGAAATAAGCGACCAAAACCCGCTAAAATTTTATGAGTGGTTCCTTGTCTCTGAGGTCTTAGATTGGATAGTAAAAAATTCAGAAGAAAATATTAAATCAGACAATTTAGTCCAAAAAATCGCTCATATGCTTGGTTCCACTGATACTGCTATATAGTGGGGCTATGAAAAAAATCACCCCCTTTTACAAAAGTAGGAAATAAGTCGACCAAACTGCGCGTAAAATTTTATGTGAGTGTTCTTGTCTACGAGGATCTTAGATTGATAGTAAAAAAACTCAGAAGAAAATAATAAATTCAGACAATGTAGTTCAAAAATCGTGTCATGATGTTGTTTCCACTGATACTGCTATATAGTGGATATGACGAAAATCACCCACCCCCCACCTTTTACAAAAGTAGGAAATAAGCGACCAAACCCGCTAAATTTTAATATGAGTGTTTCTTGTCTCGAGGGACTTAGTAGATTGATAGTAAAAAATTCAGTAAGAAAATATTAAATTGGACAATTTAGTCTTCAAAAAAGTACGGTGAATATGCTTTTTGCCCACTGATAATAACTGCTATACAATGTGCTATGAAGAAAATCACCCCCCCTTTTTACAAAAGTAGGAAAATAACGCGACCAAACCGGCTAAAATTTTTTATGAGTGTTCTTGTCTCGAGGACTTAGATTGAGAGTAAAAAAAATTCAGAAAAAAATATTTAATCGGACAACTTAGTCAAAAATCGCTCATATGCTGTTCCACTGATACTGGCTATATAGTGGCCTATGAAAAAAAATCACCCCCTTTTTACAAAAGTAGGAAAATAATGCGACCAAATACCGGCTAAAAATTTTATTGAGTGTCTTGTCTCGAGGTCTTAGTTTGATAGTAAAAAATTCAGAAGAAAATATTAAATCAGACAATCGTGTATTCAAACAATCGCTCCATATGCTGTTCCACCTGATACTGCTGTCTAGTGTGTCTATGAAGTAAAATCACCCCCTATTTACAAAATGTAGGAAATAAGCGGAGCCAAACCGGCTAAATTTTTAATGAGTGTATCTTGTCTCGAGGCACTTAGTTTGATAGTAAAAAAGTCAGAAGAAAATTATTAAATCGAGACAATTTAATAAATAAAATCGCTCAATTATGTTGTTCCACTGATACTCGTTATATAGTGGCTCTGAAGAAAAATCACCCCCATTTTTAACAAAAGTAGTGAAATAAGTCGAACCAAACTCGGGCTGAAAATTTTATGATGTGTTCTTGTCTCGAGGACTTAGATTGATAGTAAAAAATTTACAGAAGAAAACAATATTTAAATCGCACAATGTGGTCAAAACATCGGTCATATGCTGTTCCAATGCATTACTGCTATATAAGTGGCTATGTAGAAAAGAATCACCCCCTTTTACAAATGTAGTAGGAGAATAAGCGAACCAAACCTGGCTAAAATTTTATGCAATGTTCATTAGTCTCGAGGACTTATGATTAGATAGTAATACAAATTCAGACGAAAATATTAAATCGCACAATTATGGTCAAAAATCGCTCATATCGTCTGTTCCTCGTTGATACTGCTATATAGTGGCTGATGAAGAAAATCACCCCCTTATTACAAAAGTAGGAAAATAAGCGACCCAAACCCGGCTAAAAATTTTTTATTGAGTTTGTTCTATTTTGTCTCGAGGGACTTATGTTTGAGTAGTACAAAATTCAGAAGAAAATATTTAAATGCGCACCATTTTGGTCAAAAATCCGGTACAATATGCTGTTCCACAGTGATACTGCTATTATTCGTGGCCATAGAAGAAAATCACCCCCTTTTTACAAAAAGTAGGAAATAAGCCACCAAACCGCTAAAAGGTTATGAGTGTTCTATGTCTTCGAGAACTTAGATTGAATAGTAAAATAAATTCAAAGAAGAAAATATTAAATCTAGGACAATGAACTCAAAAATCGGTCATATGCAGTTCCAACAGATACTGCTGTAATAGTGGGCTATGTAGAAAATCACCACCCCTTTTTACAAAGTAGTAAATAAGCGACCAAGAAACCGTGCTAAAATTTAAAATGAGTGTTCTTGTCTCGAGAGACTTAGATTGATAGTAAAAAATTCAGAAACCAAAAATATTAAATCAACAATGTATTCAAAAATCGCTCATATAGCTGTTCCAACCGATACTGCTATATAGTGGCAATGAAGAAAATAGAAAATCACCCCCTTTTATAAAAAGTAGGAAATAAGCGTAATCTCCAAAACGGCTAAAATTTTTATGAAGTGTTTCTTGTGCTCGAGGACTTAGATTGATGAGTAAAAAAATTCAGAAGAAACTATTAAATCGCACCATATTGGTTACAAAAAAATCGTCATATGCTGTATCCAACTGATACTGCTATATAATGGACATGAAAGAAAATCACCCCCTTTTAAAAAAGTAGGAAATAAGCGGGACCAAACCATGCTAAAATTTTATGAGTGTTTCTTGTCTCGAGAGGGACTTATATTGATAGTAAAAAAATTGTCTATAAGGAAATATTAAATCGGGACAATTTAGTAAAAAAATCGCTAATGACCTGCTGCTTCCACTGTTACTGCTATTATTAGTGGCTAATGAAAAAAAAGATTCAACCTACCAACCTCTTTACAAAATGTAGGGATAATAAGCGACCAAACCGGCCTAAAATTTTTATGATTGGTTTTCTTTGTCTCGAGGGACTTAATATTTGATAGTAAAAAATTCAGAAGAAAATATTAAATCAGAACAATGTATTCAAAAATCGCTCATATGCTGTTCCACTGATACAGCTATTTAGTGGCGTATGTAGGAACAATCACCCCTCTATTACAATAAGTAGGGAAATAATCGACCAAAAAAAACAAAAACGCGGGCCCCTTAAATTTATTTTTTTTTTTTTTATTGGTTTTTTTGGTTGGGATGGTGGTGTTTTTCTAAATTTGTTTGTGAAGTTCTTTTGTGTCTCGGGGAACTTAGATTGATAGTAAAAAACTCAGAAGAAAAATATTTAGAATCGGACAATTTAGGTCAAAAAAAATCTGATCATATGCTGTTTGCCCACTGATACTGCAATCTAATGGCTATGAAGAAAAATCACCCCCCTCCCTTTTTACAAAAGTAGGAAATATTCGACCAAACCGGCTAAAATTTTATGTGTGCTATCTTGTCTCGAAGACTTAGATTGATAGTAAAAACAATCAGAAGAAAATATTAAATCAACGACAATGTATTCAGAACAGATCGCTTCATATGCTGTTCCATCGATTACTGCTATTTAGTGGCTATGAAGAAAAATCACCCCCTTTTTAATAAAAGTAAGGAAATAAGCGACCCAAACCGGCTAAAAGTTTTATGAGTGTTATCTTTGTCTCGAGGGACTTAGATTGAAAGTAAAAAATTCAGAAGACAAATATTTAAATCGCAACCATTTGGTCAAAAATAGGGGTCCATGATGCTGTTCCACTGATACTGCCTTATATAGTGGCCATGAAGAAAATCACACCCCTTTTAATAAAAGCTAGGGAACTAAGCGACCATAACCAGCTTAAAATTTATATGAGTGTTCTTGTCTCGAGGACTTATATTGATAGTAAAAACAATTCAAGAAGAAATATATTAAAATCGGCACAATTTTAGGTCAAAAATCGCTCATATATGTGCTGTTCCTACTGATAACTGCTATATAGTGGCAATGAAAAAATCACAAATCCCTTATTACAAACATTAGGAAATTAAGCGACCAAACATAGGCTTCAAATTTTATGAGATGTTCTTGTCTCGAGGACTTAGATTGATAGTAAAAAAAATTCTAGTAAGAAAGATATTAAATCAGGACAATGGTATATTCAAAAATCGATACATAGAATGCTGTTTCCACTGATACTGCTATTATTAGTGGTTATGGAATAAAATCACCCGCCTTATTTAAGCAAAAGTATGGAAATAAGCGAACCAAACCGGCTAAATTTTTGTGAGTGTTCCTTCGTCTCGGGGACTTAGATTGATAGTAAAAAATTCAGGTAAGAAAATATTAAATCGGTACAATTTAGTCACAAATCGCTCATATGTTGTCCACTGATACTGCTATACAATGGCAATGAAAAAAATCACCCCCTCCCTTTTACAAAAGTAGGAAATAAGCGACCAAACCGGCTAAAAAATTTTATGAGTGTTCTTGTCTCGAGGACTTAGATTGATAGTAAAAAAATTCAGGCAAGAAAATATTAAATCAGAACAATTTATTCAAAAAATCGGTCATATGCTGTTCCACTGATACTGCTGATATAATGTGCTATGAAAAAAATCACCCCTTTTTTACAAAAGTAGGAAATTAGAGCGAACCAAACCGGACTAAAATTTTATGAGTTGTTCTTGTCTCGGAGGACATTTAGATTGATAGTAAAAATATTCAGAACAAAATATTAAATCAGACAATTTATTCAAAAAAAAAATCGCTTCATATGCATGTTTCCACATGATACTGGCATATAAGTGGCTATGCAAAACAAAATCACCCCCATTTTATAAAAGTAGAAAATAAGCTATCAAACCGGCTAAAATTTATATGAGTGTTCTTGTCTTTCGAGGACCTTTAGATTGATAGTAATAAAAATTCAGAAGAAAATATTAAAGTCGCACCAATGTCTGGCTCAAAAATACGATGCATTTTTTTAAATCATTGGGTTTTTTTGTTTTCCCCAAACTGATGACGGCTATTATAGTGGCCATGGAAGAAAATTCACCCCGTTTTTTACATAAAAGTATGGAAAAATAAGCGACCAAACCGGCTAAAATTATTATGAGTGTTCTTGTCTCCGAGGACATAGATTGATAGTAAAAAAATTCAGAAGAAAATATTGAAATCGCACAATTTAGTCAAAAATCGGTCATATGCTGTTCCACTGATACTGCCTAAGTATACTGGCTATGAAAAAAATCACCCCCTTTATCCACGAAAAGTAGGAAATAAGCGACCAAAACCAGCTAAAATTTTATGAGTGTTCTTGTCTCGATGGACTTAGATTGATCAGGAAAAATTCAGAAGAATAATAATAAATCAGGACAATTTGATCAAAAATCGCTCATAATGCTGTTTCCACTGATACTCGCTATATAGTTGCCATGAAAATAATCAACCCCCTTTTTAAACTAAAAGTAGGAAATAATGCCGACCAAACCGGCTAAAAATAAGTTTAAGAGTGTTCTTGTCTCGCGAGGAACTTAGCGATTGATAGTAAAAAATACAGAAGAAAATAATTTACAATCAGGACAATTTTAGAGGTAAAAAATCGCTTAATAATGTCTGTCTACACTGATACTGCGTATATAGTGGGACTATGAAGAAAAATCACCCCCTATATTACTATAAAAGTAGGAAATAAGCGACCAAAATCCGGGTAACAAATTTATGCAGTGTTCTTGTCTCGAGGACATAGATTGATAGTTAACAAAATTCAGAAGAAATATTAAATCAACAAAGTAGTTCAAAAATCGCTCATATGCCTGTTCCACTGATACTGCTATATAGCGGGTATGAAGAAAATCACCCCCCTTTACAAAAGTAGGAAAAATAAGTCGACCAAACAGCGCTAAAATATTTAAGTTTGTGAGTGTTCTTGTCTCGAGGACTTAAGATTGATAGTATAAAACTCAGAAGAAAATATTAAATCGGACTAATTTAGTCAAAAAATCGCTCATATGCCTGTTCCACTGATATCTGCTATTATAGTGCGCTCTGAAAGGAAATCCACCCCCCTTTTACAAAAAGTAGGAAATAAGGCGACCAAACCGCCTAAAAATTTTATGAGTGTTCTTGTCTCGAGGACTTAGATTGATAGTAAAAAAATTCAGAAGAAAATTATTAAAATCGGACCCAATTGTATTAAAAAATCGGTCCATAGTGCTGTTCCACTGGATACTGCTGTATAGTGGGGCTATGAAAAAAAATCACCCCCTTTTACAAAAGTATGGAAATAAGCGACCAAACCCGCTAAAATTTTATGACGTGATTCTTGTCTCGAGGACTTAGATTGATAGTAAAAATAAATTCAGAACAAATATTAAATCAGACAATGTACTTCAAAAAATCGCTCATCAATGCTGTGGTCCACTAGATACCTAGCTATATAGTGGACTATTGAAGAAAATCACTCCCTTTTATTAAAAGTAGGAAATAATGCGCACCAAACCGGCTAAAATTTTATGAGTAGTCTCTTGTTCTCTGAGGACTTAAGATTTGGATATAAAAAAATTCTCAGAAAGAAAATAAATTAAATCAGACCATTTGGTCAAAAAATCGTTCATGATGCCTGTTTTCCCACTGATACTGCTATCCCAATAGGGGCCATGAAGAAAATCACCACATTTTATATAGTGTCAGGAAATAAGCGGACCAAACCAGCTAAAATTGTTTATGATGTGTTCTTGTCACGAGGACTTAGATTGATAGTAAAAAATCCAGAAGAAAATATTAAATCGCACAATTTGGTCAAAAATCGCCTCATATGTTGTTCCACATATACTGCTATAATAGTGGACTATGAAAAAAATCACCCCCTTTTTTACAAAAGTAGGAAATAAGCGTACCAAACCGGCTAAAATTATTTTATGAGTGTTCTTGGTCTCTGAGAGACTTAGATTGATAGTAAAAAAAAATTCAGATAGAAAATATTAAATCAGAACACCATTTGGTCCAAAAATCGTGTCATATGCTGTTTTCCACTGATACTGCTATATAGTGGCCTATGAAGATAAATCATCGCCCCCTTTACAAAAGTAGGAAATAAAGCGACCAAAACCGGCTAAAAGTTTTATTATGAGTGTTTCTTAGTCTCGAGGACTTAGATTGATAGTAAAAAAATCAGAAGAAATATTAAATTCAACAATTTAGTCAAAAATCGGTCATATGCTGTTCCAGCTGAATACTGCTATTACAGCTGGCTATTAGAAAGAATAATCACCCCACCCTTTTTACAAAAGTATGGAAAATAAGCGACCAAACCCGCTAAAAATTTTTATGAGTGTTCTTGTCTCGAGGACTGTAGATTGATATGTAAAATAATTCAGCAAGAAAATATGTAAATCGGACAATTTAGTCAAAAATCGCTCATCCATAAGCTGTTCCACTGATACTGCTATATAGTGGCTATGAAGAACAAATAGAAAATTCACACCCCCTTTTACAATAAGTAGGAAATAAGCGACCAAACCGGCTAAAATTTTATGAGTGTTTATCCTTGGTCTCGAGGACTTAGGATAGAGAGTAAAAAAATTCAGAAGAAAATATTAAATTCGCACAATTTTTGTCAAAAATCTGGTCACTATGGCTGTTCCAACTGATACTGCTACTATAGTGGCTCATGAAGAGAAATCACCCCCTTTTACAAAAGTAGGAAATATAAGCGACCAAACCGGCTAAAATTTTATTGAGTGTTTTCTTGTCTCGAAGGACTTAGAAATGGAGATAGAGTAAAAAAACATTCAGAAGAAAATAATTAAATCGTAAAATTTATTAAAAACTAGCTCATATACTCTTCCGACTGATAGCTGCTATATAGTGTGGCTATGAAAAAAATCACACCCTTTTTACAAAAGTAGGCAATAAGTGACCAAACCGGAGTAAAATTTTATGAGTGTTCTTGTCTCGAGACTTAAGATTGATAGTAAAAAATTCAGAAGAAAAATATTAAATCACACAATGTATTCAAAAAATCGCTCATATGCTGCTTCCACTGATACTAGCTATACTTAGCGTTATGAAGATGAAAATCACCCCCTTTTACAAAAGTAGGACAATAAGCGAAAAACCAAAACCGCTAAAATTTTTGTGAGGTGTTCTTGTCTCGGGGACTTAGATTGATAGTAAAAAACTCAGAAGAAAATATTAAATTGGACAAAATTTTAGTTCAAAAATCGGTCATATGTTGTGCCAACTTATACTGCTATATACATTGGATACTGAAAGAAAATCACCCCCCCCCCCCCCTTTTTACAAAAAAAAAGTAGAAATAAGCGACCAAAACCCGCTAAAATTTTATGAGTGTTCTTGTCTCGAGGGACTTTAGATTGATAGTAAAAAATTCAGAAGAAAATATTAAATCAGGACAATTTAGTAAAAAAATCGCTAATATGCTGTTCCACTGATACTGCTATATAGTGGCTATGAAAAAAATCACAAACCCTTTTACAAAAGTAGGAAGCATAAAAGCGAACCAAACCGGCTAAAATTTTTATAGATGTGTTCTTGTCCTCGAGGACTTAGATTAATAGTAAATAAATTCAGAAGGAAAATATTAAATCAGACAATGTATTACAAAAATCGCTCATATGCTGTTTCCACTGGATACAGCTATATAGTGGCTATGAAGAAAATCACCCCCTTTTACAAAAGTAGGAAATAGAGCGAACTACCAAACCGGCTAAAATTTTTGTGAGTGGATTCTTGTTCCTCGAGGACTTAGATTCGATAGTACAAAATTCAGAAGAAAATTATTAAATCGGAACAATTTAGATCAAAAATCGCTCATAGATGCTGTTCCCACTGACTACTGCTATATAGTGGCTATGAAGAAAGATCACCCTTTTACAAAAGTAGCAAATAGAAGCGACCCCCAAATGCCGGAGCCTAAAAATTTTATGAGTCGTTCTTGTCTCGAGAGACTTAGACTTGATAGTAAAAAATTCAGAAGGAAAAATATTAAATCGCACAATTTAGTCAAAAACTTCGCTTTCATATGCTTGTTACCACTGATACTGCTATATAGTGGCCCATGAAGAAAAATCACCCCCTTTTATACAAAAGTTAGTGAAAATAAGCGACCAAACCGGCTAAAAATTTTTATGAGGTGTTCTTGTCTCGAGGACTTAGATTGGATAAGTTAAAAATTCAGAAAGAAAATATTAAATCAGACAATGTATTCAAAAATCGCTCATATGCTGTTCCACTGATACCTGCTAAAATAAGGGGGGTATGAAGAAAATCACCCCCTTTTACAAAAGTAGGTAAATAAGCGACCAAACCAGCTAAAATTTTATAGTGAGTTGTTCTTCGTCTCGGGGGCTTAGAATTGCAATAGTAAAAAAATCCGAAGGAAAATTAATTAATTGGACCATTTTAGTCAAAAATCGGTCATATGTTGTTGCCCATTTATACTGCTATAACACAGTGATATGAGAAGAAAATCACCCCCCCGCTTTTCCAAAAGTAGGAATAAGCGACCAACCGGCTAAATTTTTGTGACGCTAATTGAAGAAAATTAAATTGGACAATTTAGTCAAAAATCGGTCATATG
>JAWNZC010000155.1:0-105000 GCA_035771165.1 Paragorgia papillata
GACTTTATCTCTAGATTAAAGAGCATGAAATTCTGTAAATTTATAACATATGTAATTTGACCTTTTCTGAGGAAATTGAACAAAAATACGTGTCGTCAGTCGCTTTTTTATGACGCCGCGGCGCATAAATAGCTTGCCTGCGTCGCATGGGTCTGATTTGGGTGAAAATTGTACTGTATAACATACGTAAAATTTCGTTATACAATAGCGCTGAGAAAATACCTTTTCTGAGAAAATCTGAAATATACAGCATAACCGCTGTCAGTCAGTCGTTTTTAATGACGCCGCGGCGCAATTTGTTTAAAGCTTGCCTGCGTCGTTCATGGGTCTATGCCATTCTGGTGACTTATACTAGATTAAAGAGCATGAAATTCTGGTATAACATATCTAAATTTTACAAAATCGTATAGAATAGCGGCTGAGAAAATTGTACCTTTTCTGAAGAAATCTGAAATATACAGCATAAACCGCCGTCAGTCGTTTTTAATTACGCCGCGGCGCAATTTGTTTAAAGCTTGCCTGCGTCGTTCATGGGTCTATGCCACTCTGGGGACTTATACTAGATTAAAGAGCATCAAATTCTTTATAACATATCTAAATTTAAAAAAAATCGTATACAATAGCGGCCGAGAAAATTGTACCTTTTCTGAGGAAATCTGAAATATACAGCATAACCGCTGTCAGTCAGTCGTTTCTAATGACGCCGCGGCGCAATTTGTTTAAAGCTTGCCTGCGTCGTTCATGGGTCTATGCCACTCTGGTGACTTACACTAGATTAAAGAGCATGAAATTCTGTATAACATACGTAAATTTAAAAAAATCGTATACAATAGCGGCTGAGAAAATTGTACCTTTTCTGAGGAAATCTGAAATATACAGCATAACCGCTGTCCAGTCAGTCGTTTTTAATGACGCCGCGGCGCAATTTGTTTAAAGCTTGCCTGCGTCGTTCATGGGTCTATGCCATTCTGGTGACTTATACTAGATTAAAGAGCATGAAATTCTGTATAACATATGTAAATTTTACAAAATCGTATAGAATAGCGGCTGAGAAAATTGTACCTTTTCTGAAGAAATCTGAAATATACAGCATAACCGCCGTCAGTCGTTTTTAATTACGCCGCGGCGCAATTTGTTTAAAGCTTGCCTGCGTCGTTCATGGGTCTATGCCACTCTGGTGACTTATACTAGATTAAAGAGCATGAAATTCTGTATAACATATGTAAATTAAAAAAAATCGTATGGAATAGCGGCTGAGAAAATTGCACCTTTTCTGAGGAAATCTGAAATATACAGCATAACCGCTGTCAGTCAGTCGTTTTTAATGACGCCGCGGCGCAATTTGTTTAAAGCTTGCCTGCGTCGTTCATGGATCTATGCCACTCTGGTGACTTATACTAGTTTAAAGAGCATGAAATTCTGTATAACATATCTAAATTTTAAAAAATCGTATACAATAGCGGCTGAGAAAATTGTACCTTTTCTGAGGAAATCTGAAATATACAGCTTAACCGCTGTCAGTCAGTCGTTTTTAATGACGCCGCGGCGCAATTTGTTTAAAGCTTGCTTGCGTCGTTTATGGGTCTATGCCACTCTGGTGACTTAAATTAAAGAGCATGAAATTCTGTATAACATATGTAAATTTTAAAAAATCGTATAGAATAGCGGCTGAGAAATTTGTGTTTATAACAGATGTAGTAAGAAATATACAACATAATCCCCGTCAGTCGTATTAATGACGCCGCGGCGCAATTTCTTTAAAGTTGCCTGCGTCGTTCATGGGTCTATGCCACTCTGGTGACTTATACTAGATTAAAGAGCATGAAATTCTGTATCACATATGTAAATTTTAAAAAATCGTATAGAATTTCGGCTGAGAAAATTGTACCTTTTCTGAAGAAATCTGAAATATACAGCATAACCGCCGTCAGTCGTTTTTAATGACGCCGCGGCGCAATTTGTTGAAAGCTTACGTACGTCGTTCGTGGATCTATGCCACTCTTGTGGCTTATACTAGTTTAAAGAGCATGAAATTCTGTATAACATATGTAAATTTTAAAAAATCCTATAGAATAGCGGCAGAGAAATTTGTGTTTATAACTCATGTAATAAGAAATATACAACATAATCCCCGTCAGTCGTATTAATGACGCCGCGGCGCAATTTGTTTAAAGCTTGCCTGCGTCGTTCATGGGTCTATGCCACTCTGGTGACTTATACTCGATTAAAGAGCATGAAATTCTGTATCACATATGTAAATTTTAAAAAATCGTATAGAATAGCGGCTGAGAAAATTGTACCTTTTCTGAGGAAATCTGAAATATACAGCATAACCGCCGTCAGTCGTTTTTGATGACGCCGCGGCGCAATTTGTTTAAAGCTTGCCTGCGTCGTTCATGGGTCTATGCCACTCTGGTGACTTATACTAGTTTAAAGAGCATGAAATTCTGTATAACATATGTAAATTTAAAAAATCGTATACAATAGGGGCTGAGAAATTTGTGTTTATAACAGATGTAATAAGAAATATACAACATAATCCCCGTCAGTCGTATTAATGACGCCGCGGCGCAATTTGTTTAAAGCTTGCCTGCGTCGTTCATGGATCTATGCCACTCTTGTGACTTATACTACTTTAAAGAGCATGAAATTCTGTATAAGATATGTAAATTTAAAAAAATCGTATACAAATAGCGGCTGAGAAAATTTGTGTTTATAACTCATGTAATAAGAAATTTACAACATAATCCCCGTCAGTCGTATTAATGACGCCGCGGCGCAATTTCTTTAAAGTTGCCTGCGTCGTTCATGGGTCTATGCCACTCTGGTGACTTATACTAGATTAAAGAGCATGAAATTCTTTATAACATATCTAAATTTAAAAAAATCGTATACAATAGCGGCTGAGAAAATTGTACCTTTTCTGAGGAAATCTGAAATATACACCATAACCGCTGTCAGTCAGTCGTTTTTAATGACGCCGCGGCGCAATTTGTTTAAAGCTTGCCTGCGTCGTTCATGGGTCTATGCCACTCTGGTGATTTATACTAGATTAAAGAGCATGAAATTCTGTAAAACATATGTAAATTAAAAAAAATCGTATACAATAGCGTCTGAGAAAATTGTACCTTTTCTGAGGAAATCTGAAATATACAGCATAACCGCTGTCAGTCAGTCGTTTCTAATGACGCCGCGGCGCAATTTGTTTAAAGCTTGCCTGCGTCGTTCATGGGTCTATGCCACTCTGGTGACTTATACTAGATTAAAGAGCATGAAATTCTGTAAAACATATGTAAATTTAAAAAAATCGTATCGAATAGCGGCTGAGAAAATTGTACCTTTTCTGAGGAAATCTGAAATATACAGCATAACCGCTGTCAGTCTGTCGTTTTTAATGACGCTGCGGCGCAATTTGTTTAAAGCTTGCCTGCGTCGTTCATGGATCTATGCCACTCTGGTGACTTATACTAGTTTAAAGAGCATGAAATTCTGTATAACATATCTAAATTTTAAAAAATCGTATACAATAGCGGCTGAGAAAATTGTACCTTTTCTGAGGAAATCTGAAATATACAGCATAACCGCTGTCAGTCAGTCGTTTTTAATGACGCCGCGGCGCAATTTGTTTAAAGCTTGCCTGCGTCGTTCATGGATCTATGCCACTCTCGTGACTTATACTAGTTTAAAGAGCATGAAATTCTGTGTAACATATGTAAATTTAAAAAAATCGTATAAAATACCGGCTGAGAAATTTGTGTTTATAACAGATGTAGTAAGAAATATACAACATAATCCCCGTCAGTCGTATTAATGACGCCGCGGCGCAATTTGTTTAAAGCTTGCCTGCGTCGTTCATGGATCTATGCCACTCTTGTGACTAATACTAGTTTAAAGAGCATGAAATTCTGTATAAGATATGTAAATTTAAAAAAATCGTATAGAATAGCGGCTGAGAAATCTGTGTTTATAACTCATGTAATAAGAAATATACAACATAATCCCCGTCAGTCGTATTAATGACGCCGCGGCGCAATTTTTTAAAGTTGCCTGCGTCGTTCATGGGTCTATGCCACTCTGGTGACTTATACTAGATTAAAGAGCATGAAATTCTGTATCACATATGTAAATTTAAAAAAATCGTATAGAATAGCGGCTGAGAAAATTGTACCTTTTCTGAGGAAATCTGAAATATACAGCATAACCGCCTTCAGTCGTTTTTAATGACGCCGCGGCGCAATTTGTTTAAAGCTTACGTGCGTCGTTCATGGATCTATGCCACTCTTGTGACTTATACTAGTTTAAAGAGCATGAAATTCTGTATCACATATGTAAATTTTAAAAAATCGTATAGAATAGCCGCTGAGAAAAGTGTACCTTTTCTGAGGAAATCTGAAATATACAGCATAACCGCCGTCGATCGTTTTTAATGACGCCGCGGCGCAATTTGTTTAAAGCTTGCCTGCGTCGTTCATGGGTCTATGCCACTCTGGGGACTTATACTAGATTAAAGAGCATCAAATTCTTTATAACATATCTAAATTTAAAAAAATCGTAAACAATAGCGGCCGAGAAAATTGTACCTTTTCTGAGGAAATCTGAAATATACAGCATAACCGCCGTAAGTCGTTTTTAATGACGCCGCGGCGCAATTTGTTTAAAGCTTGCCTGCGTCGTTCATGGGTCTATGCCACTCTGGGGACTTATACTAGATTAAAGAGCATGAAATTCTGTATCACATATGTAAATTTAAAAAAATCGTATAGAATATCGGCTGAGAAAATTGTACCTTTTCTGAAGAAATCTGAAATATACAGCATAACCGCCGTCAGTCGTTTTTAATTACGCCGCGGCGCAATTTGTTTAAAGCTTGCCTGCGTCGTTCATGGGTCTATGCCATTCTGGGGACTTATACTAGATTAAAGAGCATGAAATTCTGTATCACATATGTAAATTTAAAAAAACCGTATGGAATAGCGGCTGAGAAAATTGTACCTTTTCTGAGGAAATCTGAAATATACAGCATAACCGCTGTCAGTCAGTCGTTTTTAATGACGCCGCGGCGCAATTTGTTTAAAGCTTGCCTGCGTCGTTCATGGATCTATGCCACTCTGGTGACTTATACTAGTTTAAAGAGCATGAAATTCTGTATAACATATGTAAATTTAAAAAAATCGTATAGAATAGCGGCTGAGAAATTTGTGTTTATAACAGATGTAGTAAGAAATATACAACATAATCCCCGTCAGTCGTATTAATGACGCCGCGGCGCAATTTCTTTAAAGTTGCCTGCGTCGTTCATGGGTCTATGCCACTCTGGTGACTTATACTAGATTAAAGAGCATGAAATTCTTTATAACATATCTAAATTTAAAAAAATCGTATACAATAGCGGCCGAGAAAATTGTACCTTTTCTGAGGAAATCTGAAATATACAGCATAACCGCCGTCAGTCGTTTTTAATGACGCCGCGGCGCAATTTGTTTAAAGCTTGCCTGCGTCGTTCATGGGTCTATGCCACTCTGGGGACTTATACTAGATTAAAGAGCATGAAATTCTTTATAACATATCTAAATTTAAAAAAATCGTATGCAATAGCGGCTGAGAAAATTGTACCTTTTCTGAGGAAATCTGAAATATACAGCATAACCGCTGTCAGTCAGACGTTTCTAATGACGCCGCGGCGCAATTTGTTTAAAGCTTGCCCGCGTCGTTCATGGGTCTATGCCACTCTGGTGACTTATACTAGATTAAAGAGCATGAAATTCTGTATCACATATGTAAATTTTAAAAAATCGTATAGAATATCGGCTGAGAAAATTGTACCTTTTCTGAAGAAATCTGAAATATACAGCATAACCGCCGTCAGTCGTTTTTAATTACGCCGCGGCGCAATTTGTTTAAAGCTTGCCTGCGTCGTTCATGGGTCTATGCCACTCTGGGGACTTATACTAGATTAAAGAGCATGAAATTCTGTATCACATATGTAAATTTAAAAAAACCGTATGGAATAGCGGCTGAGAAAATTGTACCTTTTCTGAGGAAATCTGAAATATACAGCATAACCGCTGTCAGTCAGTCGTTTTTAATGACGCCGCGGCGCAATTTGTTTAAAGCTTGCCTGCGTCGTTCATGGATCTATGCCACTCTGGTGACTTATACTAGTTTAAAGAGCATGAAATTCTGTATAACATATGTAAATTTTAAAAAATCGTATAGAATAGCGGCTGAGAAATTTGTGTTTATAACAGATGTAGTAAGAAATATACAACATAATCCCCGTCAGTCGTATTAATGACGCCGCGGCGCAATTTCTTTAAAGTTGCCTGCGTCGTTCATGGGTCTATGCCACTCTGGTGACTTATACTAGATTAAAGAGCATGAAATTCTGTATCACATATGTAAATTTTAAAAAATCGTATAGAATAGCGGCTGAGAAAATTGTACCTTTTCTGAGGAAATCTGAAATATACAGCATAACCGCCGTCAGTCGTTTTTAATGACGCCGCGGCGCAATTTGTTGAAAGCTTACGTGCGTCGTTCATGGATCTATGCCACTCTTGTGACTTATACTAGTTTAAAGAGCATGAAATTCTGTATAACATATGTAAATTTTAAAAAATCGTATAGAATAGCGGCTGAGAAATTTGTGTTTATAACTCATGTAATAAGAAATATACAACATAATCCCCGTCAGTCGTATTAATGACGCCACGGCGCAATTTGTTTAAAGCTTGCCTGCGTCGTTCATGGGTCTATGCCACTCTGGTGACTTATACTAGATTAAAGAGCATGAAATTCTGTATCACATATGTAAATTTTTAAAAATCGTATAGAATAGCGGCTGAGAAAATTGTACCTTTTCTGAGGAAATCTGAAATATACAGCATAACCGCCGTCAGTCGTTTTTGATGACGCCGCGGCGCAATTTGTTTAAAGCTTGCCTGCGTCGTTCATGGGTCTATGCCACTCTGGGGACTTATACTAGATTAAAGAGCATGAAATTCTGTATAACATATGTAAATTTTAAAAAATCGTATAAAATAGCGGCTGAGAAAATTGTACCTTTTCTGAGGAAATCTGAAATATACAGCATAACCGCTGTCAGTCAGTCGTTTCTAATGACGCCGCGGCGCAATTTGTTTAAAGCTTGCCTGCGTCGTTCATGGGTCTATGCCACTCTGGTGACTTATACTAGATTAAAGAGCATGAAATTCTGTATCACATATGTAAATTTAAAAAAATCGTATAGAATAGCGGCTGAGAAAATTGTACCTTTTCTGAGGAAATCTGAAATATACAGCATAACCGCTGTCAGTCAGTCGTTTTTAATGACGCCGCGGCGCAATTTGTTTAAAGCTTGCCTGCGTCGTTCATGGATCTATGCCACTCTGGTGACTTATACTAGTTTAAAGAGCATGAAATTCTGTATAACATATGTAAATTTTAAAAAATCGTATAGAATAGCGGCTGAGAGGAAATCTGAAATATACAACATAATCGCCGTCAGTCGTTATTAATGACGCCGCGGCGCAATTTCTTTAAAGTTGCCTGCGTCGTTCATGGGTCTATGCCACTCTGGTGACTTATACTAGATTAAAGAGCATGAAATTCTGTATCACATATGTAAATTTCAAAAAAATCGTATAGAATAGCGGCTGAGAAAATTGTACCTTTTCTGAGGAAATCTGAAATATACAGCATAACCGCCGTCAGTCGTTTTTAATGACGCCGCGGCGCAATTTGTTTAAAGCTTGCCTGCGTCGTTCATGGGTCTATGCCACTCTGGTGACTTATACTAGATTAAAGAGCATGAAATTCTGTATAACATATGTAAATTTAAAAAAATCGTATAAAATAGCGGCTGAGAAAATTGTACCTTTTCTGAGGAAATCTGAAATATACAGCATAATCCGCTGTCAGTCAGTCGTTTCTAATGACGCCGCGGCGCAATTTGTTTAAAGCTTGCCTGCGTCGTTCATGGGTCTATGCCACTCTGGTGACTTATACTAGATTAAAGAGCATGAAATTCTGTATAACATATGTAAATTTTAAAAAATCGTATAAATAGCGGCTGAGAAAATTGTACCTTTTCTGAGGAAATCTGAAATATACAGCATAACCGCTGTCAGTCAGTCGTTTTTAATGACGCCGCGGCGCAATTTGTTTAAAGCTTGCCTGCGTCGTTCATGGGTCTATGCCACTCTGGTGACTTATACTAGTTTAAAGAGCATGAAATTCTGTATAACATATGTAAATTTAAAAAAATCGTATACAATAGCGGCTGAGAAAATTGTACCTTTTATAACAGATCTAATAAGAAATATACAACATAATCCCCGTCAGTCGTTTTTAATGACGCCGCGGCGCAATTTGTTTAAAGCTTGCCTGCGTCGTTCATGGATCTATGCCACTCTGGTGACTTATACTAGTTTAAAGAGCATGAAATTCTGTATAACATATGTAAATTTAAAAAAATCGTATAGAATAGCGGCTGAGAAATTTGTGTTTATAACTGGTAATCAGAAATATACAACATAATCCCCGTCAGTCGTATTAATGACGCCGCGGCGCAATTTCTTTAAAGCTTGCCTGCGTCGTTCATGGGTCTATGCCACTCTGGTGACTTATACTAGATTAAAGAGCATGAAATTCTGTATCACATATGTAAATTTTAAAAAATCGTATAGAATAGCGGCTGAGAAATTTGTGTTTATCTGATGTAATATGAAATATACAGCATAACCGCCGTCAGTCGTTATTAATGACGCCGCGGCGCAATTTGTTTAAAGCTTGCCTGCGTCGTTCATGGGTCTATGCCACTCTGGTGACTTATACTAGATTAAAGAGCATGAAATTCTGTATAACATATGTAAATTTAAAAAAATCGTATAGAATAGCGGCTGAGAAAATTGTACCTTTTCTGAGGAAATCTGAAATATACAGCATAACCGCCGTCAGTCGTTTTTAATGACGCCGCGGCGCAATTTGTTTAAAGCTTGCCTGCGTCGTTCATGGGTCTATGCCACTCTGGTGACTTATACTAGATTAAAGAGCATGAAATTCTGTATAACATATGTAAATTTAAAAAAAATCGTATACAATAGCGGCTGAGAAAATTGTACCTTTTCTGAGGAAATCTGAAATATACAGCATAACCGCTGTCAGTCAGTCGTTTTTAATGACGCCGCGGCGCAATTTGTTTAAAGCTTGCCTGCGTCGTTCATGGGTCTATGCCACTCTGGTGACTTATACTAGTTTAAAGAGCATGAAATTCTGTATAACATATGTAAATTTAAAAAATCGTATACAATAGCGGCTGAGAAATTTGTGTTTATATCAGATGTAATAAGAAATATACAACATAATCCCCGTCAGTCGTATTATTGACGCCGCGGCGCAATTTGTTTAAAGCTTGCCTGCGTCGTTCATGGGTCTATGCCACTCTGGTGACTTATACTAGATTAAAGAGCATGAAATTCTGTATAACATATGTAAATTTAAAAAAATCGTATACAATAGCGGCTGAGAAAATTGTACCTTTTCTGAGGAAATCTGAAATATACAGCATAACCGCCGTCAGTCGTTTTAATGACGCCGCGGCGCAATTTGTTTAAAGCTTGTCTGCGTCGTTCATGGGTCTATGCCACTCTGGTGACTTATACTAGATTGAAGAGCATGAAATTCTGTATAACATATCTAAATTTAAAAAAATCGTATAGAATAGCGGCTGAGAAAATTTGTGTTTATAACTCATGTAATAAGAAATATACAACATAATCCCCGTCAGTCGTATTAATGACGCCGCGGCGCAATTTGTTTAAAGCTTGCCTGCGTCGTTCATGGGTCTATGCCACTCTGGTGACTTATACTAGATTAAAGAGCATGAAATTCTGTATAACATATGTAAATTTAGAAAAATCGTATAGAATAGCGGCTGAGAAAATTGTACCTTTTCTGAGGAAATCTGAAATATACAGCATAACCGCCGTCAGTCGTTTTTAATGACGCCGCGGCGCAATTTGTTTAAAGCTTGCCTGCGTCGTTCATGGGTCTATGCCACTCTGGGGACTTATACTAGATTAAAGAGCATGAAATTCTTTATAACATATCTAAATTTAAAAAAATCGTATACAATAGCGGCTGAGAAAATTGTACCTTTTCTGAGGAAATCTGAAATATACAGCATAACCGCTGTCAGTCAGTCGTTTCTAATGACGCCGCGGCGCAATTTGTTTAAAGCTTGCCTGCGTCGTTCATGGGTCTATGCCACTCTGGTGACTTATACTAGATTAAAGAGCATGAAATTCTGTATAACATATGTAAATTTTAAAAAATCGTATACAATAGCGGCTGAGAAATTGTACCTTTTCTGATGAAATATGAAATATACAGCATAACCGCCGTCAGTCGTTTTTAATGACGCCGCGGCGCAATTTCTTTAAAGCTTGCCTGCGTCGTTCATGGGTCTATGCCACTCTGGTGACTTATACTAGATTAAAGAGCATGAAATTCTGTATAACATATGTAAATTTAAAAAAATCGTATCGAATAGCGGCTGAGAAAATTGTACCTTTTCTGAGGAAATCTGAAATATACAGCATAACCGCCGTCAGTCAGTCGTTTTTAATGACGCCGCGGCGCAATTTGTTTAAAGCTTGCCTGCGTCGTTCATGGATCTATGCCACTCTGGTGACTTATACTAGTTTAAAGAGCATGAAATTCTGTATAACATATGTAAATTTAAAAAAATCGTATAGAATAGCGGCTGAGAAATTTGTGTTTATAACTCATGTAATAAGAAATATACAACATAATCCCCGTCAGTCGTATTAATGACGCCGCGGCGCAATTTGTTTAAAGCTTGCCTGCGTCGTTCATGGGTCTATGCCACTCTGGTGACTTATACTAGATTAAAGAGCATGAAATTCTGTATCACATATGTAAATTTAAAAAAATCGTATAGAATAGCGGCTGAGAAAATTGTACCTTTTCTGAGGAAATCTGAAATATATACAGCATAACCGCTGTCAGTCAGTCGTTTTTAATGACGCCGCGGCGCAATTTGTTTAAAGCTTGCCTGCGTCGTTCATGGGTCTATGCCACTCTGGTGACTTATACTAGTTTAAAGAGCATGAAATTCTGTATAACATATCTAAATTTAAAAAAAATCGTATACAATAGCGGCTGAGAAAATTGTACCTTTTCTGAGGAAATCTGAAATATACAGCATAACCGCTGTCAGTCAGTCGTTTCTAATGACGCCGCGGCGCAATTTGTTTAAAGCTTGCCTGCGTCGTTCATGGGTCTATGCCACTCTGGTGACTTATACTAGATTAAAGAGCATGAAATTCTTTATAACATATCTAAATTTTAAAAATCGTATACAATAGCGGCTGAGAAAATTGTACCTTTTCTGAGGAAATCTGAAATATACAGCATAACCGCTGTCAGTCAGTCGTTTTTAATGACGCCGCGGCGCAATTTGTTTAAAGCTTGCCTGCGTCGTTCATGGGTCTATGCCACTCTGGTGACTTATACTAGATTAAAGAGCATGAAATTCTGTATAACATATGTAAATTTAAAAAAATCGTATGGAATAGCGGCTGAGAAAATTGTACCTTTTCTGAGGAAATCTGAAATATACAGCATAACCGCTGTCAGTCAGTCGTTTTTAATGACGCCGCGGCGCAATTTGTTTAAAGCTTGCCTGCGTCGTTCATGGATCTATGCCACTCTGGTGACTTATACTAGTTTAAAGAGCATGAAATTCTGTATAACATATGTAAAATTAAAAAAAATCGTATAGAATAGCGGCTGAGAAATTTGTGTTTATAACAGAGGAAATCTGAAATATACAACATAACCGCTGTCAGTCAGTCGTTTTAATGACGCCGCGGCGCAATTTGTTTAAAGCTTGCCTGCGTCGTTCATGGGTCTATGCCACTCTGGTGACTTATACTAGATTAAAGAGCATGAAATTCTGTATCACATATGTAAATTTAAAAAATCGTATACAATAGCGGCTGAGAAAATTGTACCTTTTCTGAGGAAATCTGAAATATACAGCATAACCGCTGTCAGTCAGTCGTTTTTAATGACGCCGCGGCGCAATTTGTTTAAAGCTTGCCTGCGTCGTTCATGGGTCTATGCCACTCTGGTGACTTATACTAGTTTAAAGAGCATGAAATTCTGTATAACATATGTAAATTTAAAAAAATCGTATACAATAGCGGCTGAGAAAATTGTACCTTTTCTGAGGAAATCTGAAATATACAGCATAACGCTGTCAGTCAGTCGTTTTTAATGACGCCGCGGCGCAATTTGTTTAAAGCTTGCCTGCGTCGTTCATGGATCTATGCCACTCTGGTGACTTATACTAGTTTAAAGAGCATGAAATTCTGTATAACATATCTAAATTTAAAAAAATCGTATACAATAGCGGCTGAGAAAATTGTACCTTTTCTGAGGAAATCTGAAATATACAGCATAACCGCTGTCAGTCGTTTTTAATGACGCCGCGGCGCAATTTGTTTAAAGCTTGCCTGCGTCGTTCATGGGTCTATGCCACTCTGGTGACTTATACTAGATTAAAGAGCATGAAATTCTGTATAACATATGTAAATTTTAAAAAAATCGTATCGAATAGCGGCTGAGAAATTGTACCTTTTCTGAGGAAATCTGAAATATACAGCATAACCGCTGTCAGTCAGTCGTTTTTAATGACGCCGCGGCGCAATTTGTTTAAAGCTTGCCTGCGTCGTTCATGGATCTATGCCACTCTGGTGACTTATACTAGTTTAAAGAGCATGAAATTCTGTATAACATATGTAAATTTAAAAAATCGTATAGAATAGCGGCTGAGAAATTTGTGTTATTTCTGAGGAAATCTGAATATACAACATAATCCCCAGTCAGTCGTATTAATGACGCCGCGCGGCGCAATTTCTTTAAAGTTGCCTGCGTCGTTCATGGGTCTATGCCACTCTGGTGACTTACACTAGATTAAAGAGCATGAAATTCTGAATCACATATGTAAATTTTAAAAAATCGTATACAATAGCGGCTGAGAAAATTGTACCTTTTCTGAGGAAATCTGAAATATACAGCATAACCGCTGTCAGTCAGTCGTTTTTAATGACGCCGCGGCGCAATTTGTTTAAAGCTTGCCTGCGTCGTTCATGGATCTATGCCACTCTGGTGACTTATACTAGTTTAAAGAGCATGAAATTCTGTATAACATATCTAAATTTAAAAAAATCGTATACAATAGCGGCTGAGAAAATTGTACCTTTTCTGAGGAAATCTGAAATATACAGCATAACCGCTGTCAGTCACTCGTTTTTAATGACGCCGCGGCGCAATTTGTTTAAAGCTTGCCTGCGTCGTTCATGGATCTATGCCACTCTGGTGACTTATACTAGTTTAAAGAGCATGAAATTCTGTATAACATATCTAAATTAAAAAAAATCGTATACAATAGCGGCTGAGAAAATTGTACCTTTTCTGAGGAAATCTGAAATATACAGCATAACCGCTGTCAGTCAGTCGTTTTTAATGACGCCGCGGCGCAATTTGTTTAAAGCTTGCCTGCGTCGTTCATGGGTCTATGCCACTCTGGTGACTTATACTAGATTAAAGAGCATGAAATTCTGTATAACATATGTAAATTTTAAAAAAATCGTATCGAATAGCGGCTGAGAAAATTGTACCTTTTCTGAGGAAATCTGAAATATACAGCATAACCGCCGTCAGTCGTTTTTAATGACGCCGCGGCGCAATTTGTTTAAAGCTTACGTGCGTCGTTCATGGATCTATGCCACTCTTGTGACTTATACTAGTTTAAAGAGCATGAAATTCTGTATAACATATGTAAATTTAAAAAAATCGTATAGAATAGCGGCTGAGAAATTTGTGTTTATAACTCATGTAATAAGAAATATACAACATAATCCCCGTCAGTCGTATTAATGACGCCGCGGCGCAATTTGTTTAAAGCTTGCCTGCGTCGTTCATGGGTCTATGCCACTCTGGTGACTTATACTAGTCTAAAGAGCATGAAATTCTGTATAACATATGTAAATTTAAAAAAATCGTATACAATAGGGGCTGAGAAATTTGTGTTTATAACAGATGTAATAAGAAATATACAACATAATCCCCGTCAGTCGTATTAATGACGCCGCGGCGCAATTTCTTTAAAGTTGCCTGCGTCGTTCATGGGTCTATGCCACTCTGGTGACTTATACTAGATTAAAGAGCATGAAATTCTGTATCACATATGTAAATTTTAAAAAATCGTATAGAATAGCGGCTGAGAAAATTGTACCTTTTCTGAGGAAATCTGAAATATACAGCATAACCGCCGTCAGTCGTTTTTAATGACGCCGCGGCGCAATTTGTTTAAAGCTTGCCTGCGTCGTTCATGGATCTATGCCACTCTCGTGACTTATACTAGTTTAAAGAGCATGAAATTCTGTATCACATATGTAAATTTTAAAAAATCGTATAGAATAGCGGCTGAGAAAATTGTACCTTTTCTGAGGAAATCTGAAATATACAGCATAATCGCCGTCAGTCGTTTTTAATGACGCCGCGGCGCAATTTGTTTAAAGCTTGCCTGCGTCGTTCATGGGTCTATGCCACTCTGGGGACTTATACTAGATTAAAGAGCATGAAATTCTTTATAACATATCTAAATTAAAAAAAATCGTATACAATAGCGGCTGAGAAAATTGTACCTTTTCTGAGGAAATCTGAAATATACAGCATAACCGCTGTCAGTCAGTCGTTTCTAATGACGCCGCGGCGCAATTTGTTTAAAGCTTGCCTGCGTCGTTCATGGGTCTATGCCACTCTGGTGACTTATACTAGATTAAAGAGCATGAAATTCTGTATAACATATCTAAATTTTAAAAAATCGTATACAATAGCGGCTGAGAAAATTGTACCTTTTCTGAGGAAATCTGAAATATACAGCATAACCGCTGTCAGTCAGTCGTTTCTAATGACGCCGCGGCGCAATTTGTTTAAAGCTTGCCTGCGTCGTTCATGGGTCTATGCCACTCTGGTGACTTATACTAGATTAAAGAGCATGAAATTCTGTATAACATATGTAAATTTAAAAAAATCGTATGGAATAGCGGCTGAGAAAATTGTACCTTTTGTGAGGAAATCTGAAATATACAGCATAACCGCTGTCAGTCAGTCGTTTTTAATGACGCCGCGGCGCAATTTGTTTAAAGCTTGCCTGCGTCGTTCATGGATCTATGCCACTCTGGTGACTTATACTAGTTTAAAGAGCATGAAATTCTGTATAACATATGTAAATTTAAAAAAATCGTATAGAATAGCGGCTGAGAAATTTGTGTTTATAACAGATGTAGTAAGAAATATACAACATAATCCCCGTCAGTCGTATTAATGACGCCGCGGCGCAATTTCTTTAAAGTTGCCTGCGTCGTTCATGGGTCTATGCCACTCTGGTGACTTATACTAGATTAAAGAGCATGAAATTCTGTATCACATATGTAAATTTAAAAAATCGTATAGAATAGCGGCTGAGAAAATTGTACCTTTTCTGAGGAAATCTGAAATATACAGCATAACCGCCGTCAGTCGTTTTTAATGACGCCGCGGCGCAATTTGTTTAAAGCTTGCCTGCGTCGTTCATGGGTCTATGCCACTCTGGTGACTTATACTAGATTAAAGAGCATGAAATTCTTTATAACATATCTAAATTTTAAAAAATCGTATACAATAGCGGCTGAGAAAATTGTACCTTTTCTGAGGAAATCTGAAATATACAGCATAACCGCTGTCAGTCGTTTTAATGACGCCGCGGCGCAATTTGTTTAAAGCTTGCCTGCGTCGTTCATGGGTCTATGCCACTCTGGTGACTTATACTAGTTTAAAGAGCATGAAATTCTGTATAACATATGTAAATTTTTAAAAATCGTATACAATAGCGGCTGAGAAATTTGTGTTTATTTCTGATGTAATAAGAAATAATATACAACATCATCCCCGTCAATCGTATTAATGACGCCGCGGCGCAATTTCTTTAAAGTTGCCTGCGTCGTTCATGGGTCTATGCCACTCTGGTGACTTATACTAGATTAAAGAGCATGAAATTCTGTATGACATATGTAAATTTAGAAAAATCGTATAGAATAGCGGCTGAGAAAATTGTACCTTTTCTGAGGAAATCTGAAATATACAGCATAACCGCCGTCAGTCGTTTTTAATGACGCCGCGGCGCAATTTGTTTAAAGCTTGCCTGCGTCGTTCATGGGTCTATGCCACTCTGGGGACTTATACTAGTTTAAAGAGCATGAAATTCTGTATAACATATGTAAATTTAAAAAAATCGTATAGAATAGCGGCTGAGAAATTTGTGTTTATAACTCATGTAATAAGAAATATACAACATAATCCCCGTCAGTCGTATTAATGACGCCGCGGCGCAATTTGTTTAAAGCTTGCCTGCGTCGTTCATGGGTCTATGCCACTCTGGTGACTTATACTAGTCTAAAGAGCATGAAATTCTGTATAACATATGTAAATTTAAAAAAATCGTATAGAATAGCGGCTGAGAAATTTGTGTTTATAACAGATGTAATAAGAAATATACAACATCATCCCCGTCAGTCGTATTAATGACGCCGCGGCGCAATTTCTTTAAAGTTGCCTGCGTCGTTCATGGGTCTATGCCACTCTGGTGACTTATACTAGATTAAAGAGCATGAAATTCTGTATGACATATGTAAATTTAAAAAAATCGTATAGAATAGCGGCTGAGAAAATTGTACCTTTTCTGAGGAAATCTGAAATATACAGCATAACCGCCGTCAGTCGTTTTTAATGACGCCGCGGCGCAATTTGTTTAAAGCTTGCCTGCGTCGTTCATGGATCTATGCCACTCTTGTGACTTATATTAGTTTAAAGAGCATGAAATTCTGTATAACATATGTAAATTTAAAAAAATCGTCTACAATAGTGGCTGAGAAATTTGTGTTTATAACTCATGTAATAAGAAATATACAACATAATCCCCGTCAGTCGTATTAATGACGCCGCGGCGCAATTTGTTTAAAGCTTGCCTGCGTCTTTCATGGGTCTATGCCACTCTGGTGACTTATACTAGTCTAAAGAGCATGAAATTCTGTATAACATATGTAAATTTAAAAAATCGTATAGAATAGCGGCTGAGAAATTTGTGTTTATAACAGATGTAATAAGAAATATACAACATAATCCCCGTCAGTCGTTTTTAATGACGCCGCGGCGTAATTCGTTTAAAGCTTGCCTGCGTCGTTCATGGATCTATGCCACTCTTGTGACTTATACTAGTTTAAAGAGCATGAAATTCTGTATAAGATATGTAAATTTTAAAAAATCGTATAGAATAGCGGCCGAGAAATTTGTGTTTATAACTCATGTAATAAGAAATATACAACATAATCCCCGTCAGTCGTATTAATGACGCCGCGGCGCAATTTCTTTAAAGTTGCCTGCGTCGTTCATGGGTCTATGCCACTCTTGTGACTTATACTAGTTTAAAGAGCATGAAATTCTGTATAAGATATGTAAATTTAAAAAAATCGTATAGAATAGCGGCTGAGAAATTTGTGTTTATAACTCATGTAATAAGAAATATACAACATAATCCCCGTCAGTCGTATTAATGACGCCGCGGCGCAATTTCTTTAAAGTTGCCTGCGTCGTTCATGGGTCTATGCCACTCTGGTGACTTATACTAGATTAAAGAGCATGAAATTCTGTATCACATATGTAAATTTAAAAAATCGTATAGAATAGCGGCTGAGAAATTTGTGTTTATAACTCATGTAATAAGAAATATACAACATAATCCCCGTCAGTCGTATTAATGACGCCGCGGCGCAATTTCTTTAAAGTTGCCTGCGTCGTTCATGGGTCTATGCCACTCTGGTGACTTATACTAGATTAAAGAGCATGAAATTCTGAATCACATATGTAAATTTAAAAAAATCGTATAGAATAGCGGCTGAGAAAATTGTACCTTTTCTGAGGAAATCTGAAATATACAGCATAACCGCTGTCAGTCAGTCGTTTTTAATGACGCCGCGGCGCAATTTGTTTAAAGCTTGCCTGCGTCGTTCATGGGTCTATGCCACTCTGGTGACTTATACTAGTTTAAAGAGCATGAAATTCTGTATAACATATCTAAATTAAAAAAAATCGTATACAATAGCGGCTGAGAAAATTGTACCTTTTCTGAGGAAATCTGAAATATACAGCATAACCGCTGTCAGTCAGTCGTTTTTAATGACGCCGCGGCGCAATTTGTTTAAAGCTTGCCTGCGTCGTTCATGGGTCTATGCCACTCTGGTGACTTATACTAGATTAAAGAGCATGAAATTCTGTATAACATATGTAAATTTAAAAAATCGTATAGAATAGCGGCTGAGAAAATTGTACCTTTTCTGAGGAAATCTGAAATATACAGCATAACCGCTGTCAGTCAGTCGTTTTAATGACGCCGCGGCGCAATTTGTTTAAAGCTTGCCTGCGTCGTTCATGGGTCTATGCCACTCTGGTGACTTATACTAGATTAAAGAGCATGAAATTCTGTATAACATATGTAAATTTTTAAAAAATCGTATACTATAGCGGCTGAGAAATTTGTGTTTATAACAGATGTAATAAGAAATATACAACATAATCCCCGTCAATCGTATTAATGACGCCGCGGCGCAATTTCTTTAAAGTTGCCTGCGTCGTTCATGGGTCTATGCCACTCTGGTGACTTATACTAGATTAAAGAGCATGAAATTCTGTATGACATATGTAAATTTAAAAAAATCGTATACAATAGCGGCTGAGAAAATTGTACCTTTTCTGAGGAAATCTGAAATATACAGCATAACCGCCGTCAGTCGTTTTTAATGACGCCGCGGCGCAATTTGTTTAAAGCTTACGTGCGTCGTTCATGGATCTATGCCACTCTTGTGACTTATACTAGTTTAAAGAGCATGAAATTCTGTATAACATATGTAAATTTAAAAAAATCGTATATAATAGCGGCTGAGAAATTTGTGTTTATAACTCATGTAATAAGAAATATACAACTTAATCCCCGTCAGTCGTATTAATGACGCCGCGGCGCAATTTGTTTAAAGCTTGCCTGCGTCGTTCATGGGTCTATGCCACTCTGGTGACTTATACTAGATTAAAGAGCATGAAATTCTGTATCACATATGTAAATTTAAAAAAATCGTATAGAATAGCGGCTGAGAAAATTGTACCTTTTCTGAGGAAATCTGAAATATACAGCATAACCGCCGTCAGTCGTTTTTAATGACGCCGCGGCGCAATTTGTTTAAAGCTTACGTGCGTCGTTCATGGATCTATGCCACTGTTGTGACTTATACTAGTTTAAAGAGCATGAAATTCTGTATCACATATGTAACTTTTAAAAAATCGTATAGAATAGCGGCTGAGAAAATTGTACCTTTTCTGAGGAAATCTGAAATATACAGCATAATCGCCGTCAGTCGTTTTTAATGACGCCGCGGCGCAATTTGTTTAAAGCTTGCCTGCGTCGTTCATGGGTCTATGCCACTCTGGGGACTTATACTAGGTTAAAGAGCATGAAATTCTTTATAACATATCTAAATTTTAAAAAATCGTATACAATAGCGGCTGAGAAAATTGTACCTTTTCTGAGGAAATCTGAAATATACAGCATAACCGCTGTCAGTCAGTCGTTTCTAATGACGCCGCGGCGCAATTTGTTTAAAGCTTGCCTGCGTCGTTCATGGGTCTATGCCACTCTGGTGACTTATACTAGTTTAAAGAGCATGAAATTCTGTATCACATATGTAAATTTAAAAAAATCGTATAGAATAGCGGCTGAGAAATTTGTGTTTATAACTCATGTAATAAGAAATATACAACATAATCCCCGTCAGTCGTATTAATGACGCCGCGGCGCAATTTGTTTAAAGCTTGCCTGCGTCGTTCATGGGTCTATGCCACTCTGGTGACTTATACTAGTCTAAAGAGCATGAAATTCTGTATAACATATGTAAATTTAAAAAATCGTATAAAATAGCGGCTGAGAAATTTGTGTTTATAACAGATGTAATAAGAAATATACAACATAATCCCCGTCAGTCGTATTAATGACGCCGCGGCGCAATTTGTTTAAAGCTGCCTGCGTCGTTCATGGGTCTATGCCACTCTGGTGACTTATACTAGATTAAAGAGCATGAAATTCTGTATCACATATGTAAATTTAAAAAAATCGTATAGAATAGCGGCTGAGAAAATTGTACCTTTTCTGAGGAAATCTGAAATATACAGCATAACCGCCGTCAGTCGTTTTTAATGACGCCGCGGCGCAATTTGTTTAAAGCTTGCCTGCGTCGTTCATGGGTCTATGCCACTCTTGTGACTTATACTAGTTTAAAGAGCATGAAATTCTGTATCACATATGTAAATTTAAAAAAATCGTATAGAATAGCGGCTGAGAAAATTGTACCTTTTCTGAGGAAATCTGAAATATACAGCATAATCGCCGTCAGTCGTTTTTAATGACGCCGCGGCGCAATTTGTTTAAAGCTTGCCTGCGTCGTTCATGGGTCTATGCCACTCTGGGGACTTATACTAGATTAAAGAGCATCAAATTCTTTATAACATATCTAAATTTAAAAAAATCGTATACAATAGCGGCTGAGAAAATTGTACCTTTTCTGAGGAAATCTGAAATATACAGCATAACCGCTGTCAGTCAGTCGTTTCTAATGACGCCGCGGCGCAATTTGTTTAAAGCTTGCCTGCGTCGTTCATGGGTCTATGCCACTCTGGTGACTTACACTAGATTAAAGAGCATGAAATTCTGTATAACATATGTAAATTAAAAAAAATCGTATACAATAGCGGCTGAGAAAATTGTACCTTTTCTGAGGAAATCTGAAATATACAGCATAATCGCCGTCAGTCGTTTTTAATGACGCCGCGGCGCAATTTGTTTAAAGCTTGCCTGCGTCGTTCATGGGTCTATGCCACTCTGGTGACTTATACTAGATTAAAGAGCATGAAATTCTTTATAACATATCTAAATTTAAAAAAATCGTATACAATAGCGGCTGAGAAAATTGTACCTTTTCTGAGGAAATCTGAAATATACAGCATAACCGCTGTCAGTCAGTCGTTTTTAATGACGCCGCGGCGCAATTTGTTTAAAGCTTACGTGCGTCGTTCATGGATCTATGCCACTCTTGTGACTTATACTAGTTTAAAGAGCATGAAATTCTGTATAACATATGTAAATTTAAAAAAATCGTATACAATAGCGGCTGAGAAATTTGTGTTTATAACTCATGTAATAAGAAATATACAACATAATCCCCGTCAGTCGTATTAATGACGCCGCGGCGCAATTTGTTTAAAGCTTGCCTGCGTCGTTCATGGGTCTATGCCACTCTGGTGACTTATACTAGTCTAAAGAGCATGAAATTCTGTATAACATATGTAAATTTAAAAAATCGTATACATTAGGGGCTGAGAAATTTGTATTTATAACAGATGTAATAAGAAATATACAACATAATCCCCGTCAGTCGTATTAATGACGCCGCGGCGCAATTTCTTTAAAGTTGCCTGCGTCGTTCATGGGTCTATGCCACTCTGGTGACTTATACTAGATTAAAGAGCATGAAATTCTGTATGACATATGTAAATTTAAAAAAATCGTATAGAATAGCGGCTGAGAAAATTGTACCTTTTCTGAGGAAATCTGAAATATACAGCATAACCGCCGTCAGTCGTTTTTAATGACGCCGCGGCGCAATTTGTTTAAAGCTTGCCTGCGTCGTTCATGGATCTATGCCACTCTTGTGACTTATACTAGTTTAAAGAGCATGAAATTCTGTATAAGATATGTAAATTTAAAAAAATCGTATAGAATAGCGGCTGAGAAATTTGTGTTTATAACTCATGTAATAAGAAATATACAACATAATCCCCGTCAGTCGTATTAATGACGCCGCGGCGCAATTCCTTTAAAGTTGCCTGCGTCGTTCATGGGTCTATGCCACTCTGGTGACTTATACTAGATTAAAGAGCATGAAATTCTGTATCACATATGTAAATTTTAAAAAATCGTATAGAATAGCGGCTGAGAAAATTGTACCTTTTCTGAGGAAATCTGAAATATACAGCATAATCGCCGTCAGTCGTTTTTAATGACGCCGCGGCGCAATTTGTTTAAAGCTTGCCTGCGTCGTTCATGGGTCTATGCCACTCTGGGGACTTATACTAAATTAAAGAGCATGAAATTCTTTATAACATATCTAAATTTAAAAAAAATCGTATACAATAGCGGCCGAGAAAATTGTACCTTTTCTGAGGAAATCTGAAATATACAGCATAACCGCTGTCAGTCAGTCGTTTCTAATGACGCCGCGGCGCAATTTGTTTAAAGCTTGCCTGCGTTGTTCATGGGTCTATGCCACTCTGGGGACTTTATACTAGATTAAAGAGCATGAAATTCTTTATAACATATCTAAATTTTAAAAAATCGTATACAATAGCGGCTGAGAAAATTGTACCTTTTCTGAGGAAATCTGAAATATACAGCATAACCGCTGTCAGTCAGTCGTTTCTAATGACGCCGCGGCGCAATTTGTTTAAAGCTTGCCTGCGTCGTTCATGGGTCTATGCCACTCTGGTGACTTATACTAGATTAAAGAGCATGAAATTCTGTATTACATATGTAAATTTAAAAAAATCGTATGAAATAGCGGCTGAGAAAATTTGTACCTTTTCTGAGGAAATCTGAAATATACAGCATAACCGCTGTCAGTCAGTCGTTTTTAATGACGCCGCGGCGCAATTTGTTTAAAGCTTGCCTGCGTCGTTCATGGGTCTATGCCACTCTGGTGACTTATACTAGTTTAAAGAGCATGAAATTCTGTATAACATATGTAAATTTAAAAAATCGTATAAAATAGCGGCTGAGAAATTTGTGTTTATAACAGATGTAATAAGAAATATACAACATAATCCCCGTCAGTCGTATTAATGACGCCGCGGCGCAATTTCTTTAAAGTTGCCTGCGTCGTTCATGGGTCTATGCCACTCTGGTGACTTATACTAGATTAAAGAGCATGAAATTCTGTATAACATATGTAAATTAAAAAAAATCGTATAGAATAGCGGCTGAGAAATTTGTGTTTATAACAGATGTAATAAGAAATATACAGCATAATCCCCGTCAGTCGTATTAATGACGCCGCGGCGCAATTTGTTTAAAGCTTGCCTGCGTCGTTCATGGGTCTATGCCACTCTGGTGACTTATACTAGATTAAAGAGCATGAAATTCTGTATGACATATGTAAATTTAAAAAAATCGTATAGAATAGCGGCTGAGAAAATTGTACCTTTTCTGAGGAAATCTGAAATATACAGCATAACCGCCGTCAGTCGTTTTTAATGACGCCGCGGCGCAATTTGTTTAAAGCTTGCCTGCGTCGTTCATGGATCTATGCCACTCTGGTGACTTATACTAGTTTAAAGAGCATGAAATTCTGTATAAGATATGTAAATTTTAAAAAATCGTATAGAATAGCGGCTGAGAAATTTGTGTTTATAACTGATGTAATAAGAAATATACAACATAATCCCCGTCAGTCGTATTAATGACGCCGCGGCGCAATTTCTTTAAAGTTGCCTGCGTCGTTCATGGGTCTATGCCACTCTGGTGACTTATACTAGATTAAAGAGCATGAAATTCTGTATCACATATGTAAATTTTAAAAAAATCGTATAGAATAGCGGCTGAGAAAATTGTACCTTTTCTGAGGAAATCTGAAATATACAGCATAACCGCCGTCAGTCGTTTTTAATGACGCCGCGGCGCAATTTGTTTAAAGCTTGCCTGCGTCGTTCATGGGTCTATGCCACTCTGGTGACTTATACTAGTTTAAAGAGCATGAAATTCTGTATAACATATGTAAATTTTAAAAAATCGTATAGAATAGCGGCTGAGAAAATTGTACCTTTTCTGAGGAAATCTGAAATATACAGCATAACCGCCGTCAGTCGTTTTTAATGACGCCGCGGCGCAATTTGTTTAAAGCTTGCCTGCGTCGTTCATGGGTCTATGCCACTCTGGGGACTTATACTAGATTAAAGAGCATGAAATTCTTTATAACATATCTAAATTTTAAAAAATCGTATACAATAGCGGCTGAGAAAATTGTACCTTTTCTGAGGAAATCTGAAATATACAGCATAACCGCTGTCAGTCAGTCGTTTCTAATGACGCCGCGGCGCAATTTGTTTAAAGCTTGCCGGCGTCGTTCATGGGTCTATGCCACTCTGGTGACTTATACTAGATTAAAGAGCATGAAATTCTGTATAACCTATGTAAATTTAAAAAAATCGTATGGAATAGCGGCTGAGAAAATTGTACCTTTTCTGAGGAAATCTGAAATATACAGCATAACCGCTGTCAGTCAGTCGTTTTTAATGACGCCGCGGCGCAATTTGTTTAAAGCTTGCCTGCGTCGTTCATGGATCTATGCCACTCTGGTGACTTATACTAGTTTAAAGACCATGAAATTCTGTATAACATATGTAAATTTAAAAAAATCGTATAAAATAGCGGCTGAGAAATTTGTGTTTATAACAGATGTAGTAAGAAATATACAACATAATCCCCGTCAGTCGTATTAATGACGCCGCGGCGCAATTTCTTTAAAGTTGCCTGCGTCGTTCATGGGTCTATGCCACTCTGGTGACTTATACTAGATTAAAGAGCATGAAATTCTGTATCACATATGTAAATTTAGAAAAATCGTATAGAATAGCGGCTGAGAAAATTGTACCTTTTCTGAGGAAATCTGAAATATACAGCATAACCGCCGTCAGTCGTTTTTAAAGACGCCGCGGCGCAATTTGTTTAAAGCTTGCCTGCGTCGTTCATGGGTCTATGCCACTCTGGGGACTTATACTAGATTAAAGAGCATGAAATTCTTTATAACATATCTAAATTTAAAAAAATCGTATAAAATAGCGGCTGAGAAAATTGTACCTTTTCTGAGGAAATCTGAAATATACAGCATAACCGCTGTCAGTCAGTCGTTTCTAATGACGCCGCGGCGCAATTTGTTTAAAGCTTACGCGCGTCGTTCATGGATCTATGCCACTCTTGTGACTTATATTAGTTTAAAGAGCATGAAATTCTGTATAACATATGTAAATTTAAAAAAATCGTCTAGAATAGCGGCTGAGAAATTTGTGTTTATAACTCATGTAATAAGAAATATACAACATAATCCCCGTCAGTCGTATTAATGACGCCGCGGCGCAATTTCTTTAAAGTTGCCTGCGTCGTTCATGGGTCTATGCCACTCTGGTGACTTATACTAGATTAAAGAGCATGAAATTCTGTATCACATATGTAAATTTTAAAAAATCGTATACAAATAGCGGCTGAGAAATTTGTGTTTATAACTCATGTAATAAGAAATATACAACATAATCCCCGTCAGTCGTATTAATGACGCCGCGGCGCAATTCCTTTAAAGTTGCCTGCGTCGTTCATGGGTCTATGCCACTCTGGTGACTTACACTAGATTAAAGAGCATGAAATTCTGAATCACATATGTAAATTTAAAAAAATCGTATAGAATAGCGGCTGAGAAAATTGTACCTTTTCTGAGGAAATCTGAAATATACAGCATAACCGCTGTCAGTCAGTCGTTTTTAATGACGCCGCGGCGCAATTTGTTTAAAGCTTGCCTGCGTCGTTCATGGATCTATGCCACTCTGGTGACTTATACTAGTTTAAAGAGCATGAAATTCTGTATAACATATCTAAATTAAAAAAAATCGTATACAATAGCGGCTCAGAAAATTGTACCTTTTCTGAGGAAATCTGAAATATACAGCATAACCGCTGTCAGTCAGTCGTTTTTAATGACGCCGCGGCGCAATTTGTTTAAAGCTTGCCTGCGTCGTTCATGGGTCTATGCCACTCTGGTGACTTATACTAGATTAAAGAGCATGAAATTCTGTATAACATATGTAAATTTAAAAAAATCGTATCGAATAGCGGCTGAGAAAATTGTACCTTTTCTGAGGAAATCTGAAATATACAGCATAACCGCTGTCAGTCAGTCGTTTCTAATGACGCCGCGGCGCAATTTGTTTAAAGCTTGCCTGCGTCGTTGATGGGTCTATGCCACTCTGGTGACTTACACTAGATTAAAGAGCATGAAATTCTGTATAACATATGTAAATTTTAAAAAATCGTATGCAATACCGGCTGAGAAATTTGTGTTTATAACAGATGTAATAAGAAATATACAACATCATCCCCGTCAATCGTATTAATGACGCCGCGGCGCAATTTCTTTAAAGTTGCCTGCGTCGTTCATGGGTCTATGCCACTCTGGTGACTTATACTAGATTAAAGAGCATGAAATTCTGTATGACATATGTAAATTTAAAAAAATCGTATAGAATAGCGGCTGAGAAAATTGTACCTTTTCTGAGGAAATCTGAAATATACAGCATAACCGCCGTCAGTCGTTTTTAATGACGCCGCGGCGCAATTTGTTTAAAGCTTACGTGCGTCGTTCATGGATCTATGCCACTCTTGTGACTTATACTAGTTTAAAGAGCATGAAATTCTGTATAACATATGTAAATTTAAAAAAATCGTATATAATAGCGGCTGAGAAATTTGTGTTTATAACTCATGTAATAAGAAATATACAACTTAATCCCCGTCAGTCGTATTAATGACGCCGCGGCGCAATTTGTTTAAAGCTTGCCTGCGTCGTTCATGGGTCTATGCCACTCTGGTGACTTATACTAGTCTAAAGAGCATGAAATTCTGTATAACATATGTAAATTTAAAAAATCGTATACAATAGGGGCTGAGAAATTTGTGTTTATAACAGATGTAATAAGAAATATACAACATAATCCCCGTCAGTCGTATTAATGACGCCGCGGCGCAATTTCTTTAAAGTTGCCTGCGTCGTTCATGGGTCTATGCCACTCTGGTCACTTATACTAGATTAAAGAGCATGAAATTCTGTATGACATATGTAAATTTAAAAAAATCGTATAGAATAGCGGCTGAGAAAATTGTGTTTATAACTCGTGTAATAAGAAATATACAACATAATCCCCGTCAGTCGTATTAATGACGCCGCGGCGCAATTTCTTTAAAGTTGCCTGCGTCGTTCATGGGTCTATGCCACTCTGGTGACTTATACTAGATTAAAGAGCATGAAATTCTGTATCACATATGTAAATTTTAAAAAATCGTATAGAATAGCGGCTGAGAAAATTGTACCTTTTCTGAGGAAATCTGAAATATACAGCATAATCGCCGTCAGTCGTTTTTAATGACGCCGCGGCGCAATTTGTTTAAAGCTTGCCTGCGTCGTTCATGGGTCTTTGCCACTCTGGGGACTTATACTAAATTAAAGAGCATCAAATTCTTTATAACATATCTAAATTTTAAAAAATCGTATACAATAGCGGCCGAGAAAATTGTACCTTTTCTGAGGAAATCTGAAATATACAGCATAACCGCTGTCAGTCAGTCGTTTCTAATGACGCCGCGGCGCAATTTGTTTAAAGCTTGCCTGCGTCGTTCATGGGTCTATGCCACTCTGGTGACTTATACTAGTTTAAAGAGCATGAAATTCTGTATAACATATGTAAATTTAAAAAAATCGTATAGAATAGCGGCTGAGAAATTTGTGTTTATAACAGATGTCGTAAGAAATATACAACATAATCCCCGTCAGTCGTATTAATGACGCCGCGGCGCAATTTCTTTAAAGTTGCCTGCGTCGTTCATGGGTCTATGCCACTCTGGTGACTTATACTAGATTAAAGAGCATGAAATTCTGTATCACATATGTAAATTTAAAAAAATCGTATAGAATAGCGGCTGAGAAAATTGTACCTTTTCTGAGGAAATCTGAAATATACAGCATAATCGCCGTCAGTCGTTTTTAATGACGCCGCGGCGCAATTTGTTTAAAGCTTGCCTGCGTCGTTCATGGGTCTTTGCCACTCTGGGGACTTATACTAAATTAAAGAGCATCAAATTCTTTATAACATATCTAAATTTAAAAAAATCGTATACAATAGCGGCCGAGAAAATTGTACCTTTTCTGAGGAAATCTGAAATATACAGCATAACCGCTGTCAGTCAGTCGTTTCTAATGACGCCGCGGCGCAATTTGTTTAAAGCTTGCCTGCGTCGTTCATGGGTCTATGCCACTCTGGTGACTTATACTAGTTTAAAGAGCATGAAATTCTGTATAACATATGTAAATTTAAAAAAATCGTATAGAATAGCGGCTGAGAAATTTGTGTTTATAACAGATGTCGTAAGAAATATACAACATAATCCCCGTCAGTCGTATTAATGACGCCGCGGCGCAATTTCTTTAAAGTTGCCTGCGTCGTTCATGTGTCTATGCCACTCTGGTGACTTATACTAGATTAAAGAGCATGAAATTCTGTATCACATATGTAAATTTAAAAAAATCGTATAGAATAGCGGCTGAGAAAATTGTACCTTTTCTGAGGAAATCTGAAATATACAGCATAATCGCCGTCAGTCGTTTTTAATGACGCCGCGGCGCAATTTGTTTAAAGCTTGCCTGCGTCGTTCATGGGTCTATGCCACTCTGGGGACTTATACTAAATTAAAGAGCATCAAATTCTTTATAACATATCTAAATTTAAAAAAATCGTATACAATAGCGGCCGAGAAAATTGTACCTTTTCTGAGGAAATCTGAAATATACAGCATAACCGCTGTCAGTCAGTCGTTTCTAATGACGCCGCGGCGCAATTTGTTTAAAGCTTGCCTGCGTCGTTCATGGGTCTATGCCACTCTGGTGACTTACACTAGATTAAAGAGCATGAAATTCTGTATAACATACGTAAATTTAAAAAAATCGTATACAATAGCGGCTGAGAAAATTGTACCTTTTCTGAGGAAATCTGAAATATACAGCATAACCGCTGTCAGTCAGTCGTTTTTAATGACGCCGCGGCGCAATTTGTTTAAAGCTTGCCTGCGTCGTTCATGGGTCTATGCCATTCTGGTGACTTATACTAGATTAAAGAGCATGAAATTCTGTATAACATATGTAAATTTTACAAAATCGTATAGAATAGCGGCTGAGAAAATTGTACCTTTTCTGAAGAAATCTGAAATATACAGCATAACCGCCGTCAGTCGTTTTTAATTACGCCGCGGCGCAATTTGTTTAAAGCTTGCCTGCGTCGTTCATGGGTCTATGCCACTCTGGGGACTTATACTAGATTAAAGAGCATGAAATTCTGTATAACATATGTAACTTAAAAAAAATCGTATGGAATAGCGGCTGAGAAAATTGCACCTTTTCTGAGGAAATCTGAAATATACAGCATAACCGCTGTCAGTCAGTCGTTTTTAATGACGCCGCGGCGCAATTTGTTTAAAGCTTGCCTGCGTCGTTCATGGATCTATGCCACTCTGGTGACTTATACTAGTTTAAAGAGCATGAAATTCTGTATAACATATCTAAATTAAAAAAAGTCGTATACAATAGCGGCTGAGAAAATTGTACCTTTTCTGAGGAAATCTGAAATATACAGCTTAACCGCTGTCAGTCAGTCGTTTTTAATGACGCCGCGGCGCAATTTGTTTAAAGCTTGCCTGCGTCGTTTATGGGTCTATGCCACTCTGGTGACTTATACTAGATTAAAGAGCATGAAATTCTGTATAACATATGTAAATTTTAAAAAATCGTATAGAATAGCGGCTGAGAAATTTGTGTTTATAACAGATGTAGTAAGAAATATACAACATAATCCCCGTCAGTCGTATTAATGACGCCGCGGCGCAATTTCTTTAAAGTTGCCTGCGTCGTTCATGGGTCTATGCCACTCTGGTGACTTATACTAGATTAAAGAGCATGAAATTCTGTATCACATATGTAAATTTTTAAAAATCGTATAGAATTTCGGCTGAGAAAATTGTACCTTTTCTGAAGAAATCTGAAATATACAGCATAACCGCCGTCAGTCGTTTTTAATTACGCCGCGGCGCAATTTGTTTAAAGCTTGCCTGCGTCGTTCATGGGTCTATGCCACTCTGGGGACTTATACTAGATTAAAGAGCATGAAATTCTGTATCACATATGTAAATTTAAAAAAACCGTATGGAATAGCGGCTGAGAAAATTGTACCTTTTCTGAGGAAATCTGAAATATACAGCATAACCGCTGTCAGTCAGTCGTTTTTAATGACACCGCGGCGCAATTTGTTTAAAGCTTGCCTGCGTCGTTCATGGATCTATGCCACTCTGGTGACTTATACTAGTTTAGAGAGCATGAAATTCTGTATAACATATGTAAATTTTAAAAAATCGTATAGAATAGCGGCTGAGAAATTTGTGTTTATAACAGATGTAGTAAGAAATATACAACATAATCCCCGTCAGTCGTATTAATGACGCCGCGGCGCAATTTCTTTAAAGTTGCCTGCGTCGTTCATGGGTCTATGCCACTCTGGTGACTTATACTAGATTAAAGAGCATGAAATTCTGTATCACATATATAAATTTTAAAAAATCGTATAGAATAGCGGCTGAGAAAATTGTACCTTTTCTGAGGAAATCTGAAATATACAGCATAACCGCCGTCAGTCGTTTTTAATGACGCCGCGGCGCAATTTGTTGAAAGCTTACGTGCGTCGTTCATGGATCTATGCCACTCTTGTGACTTATACTAGTTTAAAGAGCATGAAATTCTGTATAACATATGTAAATTTTAAAAAATCGTATAGAATAGCGGCTGAGAAATTTGTGTGTTTATAACTCATGTAATAAGAAATATACAACATAATCCCCGTCAGTCGTTTTTAATGACGCCGCGGCGCAATTTGTTTAAAGCTTGCCTGCGTCGTTCATGGGTCTATGCCACTCTGGTGGACTTATACTAGATTAAAGAGCATCAAATTCTTTATAACATATCTAAATTTTAAAAAAATCGTATACAATAGCGGCTGAGAAAATTGTACCTTTTCTGAGGAAATCTGAAATATACAGCATAACCGCTGTCAGTCAGTCGTTTCTAATGACGCCGCGGCGCAATTTGTTTAAAGCTTGCCTGCGTCGTTCATGGGTCTATGCCACTCTGGTGACTTATACTAGTTTAAAGAGCATGAAATTCTGTATAACATATGTAAATTTAAAAAAATCGTATAGAATAGCGGCTGAGAAATTTGTGTTTATAACAGATGTCGTAAGAAATATACAACATAATCCCCGTCAGTCGTATTAATGACGCCGCGGCGCAATTTCTTTAAAGTTGCCTGCGTCGTTCATGTGTCTATGCCACTCTGGTGACTTATACTAGATTAAAGAGCATGAAATTCTGTATCACATATGTAAATTTAAAAAAATCGTATAGAATAGCGGCTGAGAAAATTGTACCTTTTCTGAGGAAATCTGAAATATACAGCATAACCGCTGTCAGTCAGTCGTTTTTAATGACACCGCGGCGCAATTTGTTTAAAGCTTGCCTGCGTCGTTCATGGATCTATGCCACTCTGGTGACTTATACTAGTTTAGAGAGCATGAAATTCTGTATAACATATGTAAATTTTAAAAAATCGTATAGAATAGCGGCTGAGAAATTTGTGTTTATAACAGATGTAGTAAGAAATATACAACATAATCCCCGTCAGTCGTATTAATGACGCCGCGGCGCAATTTCTTTAAAGTTGCCTGCGTCGTTCATGGGTCTATGCCACTCTGGTGACTTATACTAGATTAAAGAGCATGAAATTCTGTATCACATATATAAATTTTAAAAAATCGTATAGAATAGCGGCTGAGAAAATTGTACCTTTTCTGAGGAAATCTGAAATATACAGCATAACCGCCGTCAGTCGTTTTTAATGACGCCGCGGCGCAATTTGTTGAAAGCTTACGTGCGTCGTTCATGGATCTATGCCACTCTTGTGACTTATACTAGTTTAAAGAGCATGAAATTCTGTATAACATATGTAAATTTTAAAAAATCGTATAGAATAGCGGCTGAGAAATTTGTGTTTATAACTCATGTAATAAGAAATATACAACATAATCCCCGTCAGTCGTTTTTAATGACGCCGCGGCGCAATTTGTTTAAAGCTTGCCTGCGTCGTTCATGGGTCTTTGCCACTCTGGGGACTTATACTAAATTAAAGAGCATCAAATTCTTTATAACATATCTAAATTTAAAAAAATCGTATACAATAGCGGCCGAGAAAATTGTACCTTTTCTGAGGAAATCTGAAATATACAGCATAACCGCTGTCAGTCAGTCGTTTCTAATGACGCCGCGGCGCAATTTGTTTAAAGCTTGCCTGCGTCGTTCATGGGTCTATGCCACTCTGGTGACTTATACTAGTTTAAAGAGCATGAAATTCTGTATAACATATGTAAATTTAAAAAAATCGTATAGAATAGCGGCTGAGAAATTTGTGTTTATAACAGATGTCGTAAGAAATATACAACATAATCCCCGTCAGTCGTATTAATGACGCCGCGGCGCAATTTCTTTAAAGTTGCCTGCGTCGTTCATGGGTCTATGCCACTCTGGTGACTTATACTAGATTAAAGAGCATGAAATTCTGTATCACATATGTAAATTTAAAAAAATCGTATAGAATAGCGGCTGAGAAAATTGTACCTTTTCTGAGGAAATCTGAAATATACAGCATAATCGCCGTCAGTCGTTTTTAATGACGCCGCGGCGCAATTTGTTTAAAGCTTGCCTGCGTCGTTCATGGGTCTATGCCACTCTGGGGACTTATACTAGATTAAAGAGCATGAAATTCTTTATAACATATCTAAATTTAAAAAAATCGTATACAATAGCGGCTGAGAAAATTGTACCTTTTCTGAGGAAATCTGAAATATACAGCATAACCGCTGTCAGTCAGTCGTTTAATGACGCCGCGGCGCAATTTGTTTAAAGCTTGCCTGCGTCGTTCATGGGTCTATGCCACTCTGGTGACTTACACTAGATTAAAGAGCATGAAATTCTGTATAACATACGTAAATTTAAAAAAATCGTATACAATAGCGGCTGAGAAAATTGTACCTTTTCTGAGGAAATCTGAAATATACAGCATAACCGCTGTCAGTCAGTCGTTTTTAATGACGCCGCGGCGCAATTTGTTTAAAGCTTGCCTGCGTCGTTCATGGGTCTATGCCACTCTGGTGACTTATACTAGATTAAAGAGCATGAAATTCTGTATAACATATGTAAATTTTACAAAATCGTATAGAATAGCGGCTGAGAAAATTGTACCTTTTCTGAGGAAATCTGAAATATACAGCATAACCGCCGTCAGTCGTTTTTAATGACGCCGCGGCGCAATTTGTTTAAAGCTTGCCTGCGTCGTTCATGGGTCTATGCCACTCTGGGGACTTATACTAGATTAAAGAGCATGAAATTCTGTATAACATATGTAAATTAAAAAAAATCGTATAGAATAGCGGCTGAGAAAATTGTACCTTTTCTGAGGAAATCTGAAATATACAGCATAACCGCTGTCAGTCAGTCGTTTTTAATGACGCCGCGGCGCAATTTGTTTAAAGCTTGCCTGCGTCGTTCATGGGTCTATGCCACTCTGGTGACTTATACTAGTTTAAAGAGCATGAAATTCTGTATAACATATCTAAATTAAAAAAAGTCGTATACAATAGCGGCTGAGAAAATTGTACCTTTTCTGAGGAAATCTGAAATATACAGCATAACCGCTGTCAGTCAGTCGTTTTTAATGACGCCGCGGCGCAATTTGTTTAAAGCTTGCCTGCGTCGTTCATGGGTCTATGCCATTCTGGTGACTTATACTAGATTAAAGAGCATGAAATTCTGTATAACATATGTAAATTTTACAAAATCGTATGGAATAGCGGCTGAGAAAATTGTACCTTTTCTGAAGAAATCTGAAATATACAGCATAACCGCCGTCAGTCGTTTTTAATGACGCCGCGGCGCAATTTGTTTAAAGCTTGCCTGCGTCGTTCATGGGTCTATGCCACTCTGGGGACTTATACTAGATTAAAGAGCATGAAATTCTGTATAACATATGTAAATTTAAAAAAATCGTATGGAATAGCGGCTGAGAAAATTGTACCTTTTCTGAGGAAATCTGAAATATACAGCATAACCGCTGTCAGTCAGTCGTTTTTAATGACGCCGCGGCGCAATTTGTTTAAAGCTTGCCTGCGTCGTTCATGGATCTATGCCACTCTGGTGACTTATACTAGTTTAAAGAGCATGAAATTCTGTATAACATATCTAAATTAAAAAAAATCGTATACAATAGCGGCTGAGAAAATTGTACCTTTTCTGAGGAAATCTGAAATATACAGCATAACCGCTGTCAGTCAGTCGTTTTTAATGACGCCGCGGCGCAATTTGTTTAAAGCTTGCCTGCGTCGTTCATGGGTCTATGCCACTCTGGTGACTTATACTAGATTAAAGAGCATGAAATTCTGTATAACATATGTAAATTTTAAAAAATCGTATAGAATAGCGGCTGAGAAATTTGTGTTTATAACAGATGTAGTAAGAAATATACAACATAATCCCCGTCAGTCGTATTAATGACGCCGCGGCGCAATTTGTTTAAAGCTTGCCTGCGTCGTTCATGGGTCTATGCCACTCTGGTGACTTATACTAGATTAAAGAGCATGAAATTCTGTATCACATATGTAAATTTTTAAAAATCGTATAGAATAGCGGCTGAGAAAATTGTACCTTTTCTGAAGAAATCTGAAATATACAGCATAACCGCCGTCAGTCGTTTTTAATGACGCCGCGGCGCAATTTGTTTAAAGCTTGCCTGCGTCGTTCATGGGTCTATGCCACTCTGGGGACTTATACTAGATTAAAGAGCATGAAATTCTGTATCACATATGTAAATTTAAAAAAACCGTATGGAATAGCGGCTGAGAAAATTGTACCTTTTCTGAGGAAATCTGAAATATACAGCATAACCGCTGTCAGTCAGTCGTTTTTAATGACGCCGCGGCGCAATTTGTTTAAAGCTTGCCTGCGTCGTTCATGGATCTATGCCACTCTGGTGACTTATACTAGTTTAGAGAGCATGAAATTCTGTATAACATATGTAAATTTTAAAAAATCGTATAGAATAGCGGCTGAGAAAATTGTGTGTTTATAACAGATGTAGTAAGAAATATACAACATAATCCCCGTCAGTCGTATTAATGACGCCGCGGCGCAATTTCTTTAAAGTTGCCTGCGTCGTTCATGGGTCTATGCCACTCTGGTGACTTATACTAGATTAAAGAGCATGAAATTCTGTATCACATATATAAATTTTAAAAAATCGTATAGAATAGCGGCTGAGAAAATTGTACCTTTTCTGAGGAAATCTGAAATATACAGCATAACCGCCGTCAGTCGTTTTTAATGACGCCGCGGCGCAATTTGTTTAAAGCTTGCCTGCGTCGTTCATGGATCTATGCCACTCTGGTGACTTATACTAGTTTAAAGAGCATGAAATTCTGTATAACATATGTAAATTTTAAAAAATCGTATAGAATAGCGGCTGAGAAATTTGTGTTTATAACTCATGTAATAAGAAATATACAACATAATCCCCGTCAGTCGTATTAATGACGCCACGGCGCAATTTGTTTAAAGCTTGCCTGCGTCGTTCATGGGTCTATGCCACTCTGGTGACTTATACTAGATTAAAGAGCATGAAATTCTGTATCACATATGTAAATTTTTAAAAATCGTATAGAATAGCGGCTGAGAAAATTGTACCTTTTCTGAGGAAATCTGAAATATACAGCATAACCGCCGTCAGTCGTTTTTGATGACGCCGCGGCGCAATTTGTTTAAAGCTTGCCTGCGTCGTTCATGGGTCTATGCCACTCTGGGGACTTATACTAGATTAAAGAGCATGAAATTCTTTATAACATATCTAAATTTAAAAAAATCGTATAAAATAGCGGCTGAGAAAATTGTACCTTTTCTGAGGAAATCTGAAATATACAGCATAACCGCTGTCAGTCAGACGTTTCTAATGACGCCGCGGCGCAATTTGTTTAAAGCTTGCCCGCGTCGTTCATGGGTCTATGCCACTCTGGTGACTTATACTAGATTAAAGAGCATGAAATTCTGTATCACATATGTAAATTTAAAAAAACCGTATGGAATAGCGGCTGAGAAAATTGTACCTTTTCTGAGGAAATCTGAAATATACAGCATAACCGCTGTCAGTCAGTCGTTTTTAATGACGCCGCGGCGCAATTTGTTTAAAGCTTGCCTGCGTCGTTCATGGATCTATGCCACTCTGGTGACTTATACTAGTTTAGAGAGCATGAAATTCTGTATAACATATGTAAATTTTAAAAAATCGTATAGAATAGCGGCTGAGAAATTTGTGTTTATAACTCATGTAATAAGAAATATACAACATAATCCCCGTCAGTCGTATTAATGACGCCACGGCGCAATTTGTTTAAAGCTTGCCTGCGTCGTTCATGGGTCTATGCCACTCTGGTGACTTATACTAGATTAAAGAGCATGAAATTCTGTATCACATATGTAAATTTTTAAAAATCGTATAGAATAGCGGCTGAGAAAATTGTACCTTTTCTGAGGAAATCTGAAATATACAGCATAAACCGCCGTCAGTCGTTTTTGATGACGCCGCGGCGCAATTTGTTTAAAGCTTGCCTGCGTCGTTCATGGGTCTATGCCACTCTGGGGACTTATACTAGATTAAAGAGCATGAAATTCTTTATAACATATCTAAATTTAAAAAAATCGTATACAATAGCGGCTGAGAAAATTGTACCTTTTCTGAGGAAATCTGAAATATACAGCATAACCGCTGTCAGTCAGACGTTTCTAATGACGCCGCGGCGCAATTTGTTTAAAGCTTGCCCGCGTCGTTCATGGGTCTATGCCACTCTGGTGACTTATACTAGATTAAAGAGCATGAAATTCTGTATCACATATGTAAATTTAAAAAACCGTATGGAATAGCGGCTGAGAAAATTGTACCTTTTCTGAGGAAATCTGAAATATACAGCATAACCGCTGTCAGTCAGTCGTTTTTAATGACGCCGCGGCGCAATTTGTTTAAAGCTTGCCTGCGTCGTTCATGGATCTATGCCACTCTGGTGACTTATACTAGTTTAGAGAGCATGAAATTCTGTATAACATATGTAAATTTTAAAAAATCGTATAGAATAGCGGCTGAGAAATTTGTGTTTATAACTCATGTAATAAGAAATATACAACATAATCCCCGTCAGTCGTATTAATGACGCCGCGGCGCAATTTGTTTAAAGCTTGCCTGCGTCGTTCATGGGTCTATGCCACTCTGGTGACTTATACTAGATTAAAGAGCATGAAATTCTGTATCACATATATAAATTTTAAAAAATCGTATAGAATAGCGGCTGAGAAAATTGTACCTTTTCTGAGGAAATCTGAAATATACAGCATAACCGCCGTCAGTCGTTTTTAATGACGCCGCGGCGCAATTTGTTGAAAGCTTACGTTCGTCGTTCATGGATCTATGCCACTCTTGTGACTTATACTAGTTTAAAGAGCATGAAATTCTGTATAACATATGTAAATTTTAAAAAATCGTATAGAATAGCGGCTGAGAAATTTGTGTTTATAACTCATGTAATAAGAAATATACAACATAATCCCCGTCAGTCGTATTAATGACGCCGCGGCGCAATTTGTTTAAAGCTTGCCTGCGTCGTTCATGGGTATATGCCACTCTGGTGACTTATACTAGATTAAAGAGCATGAAATTCTGTATCACATATGTAAATTTTAAAAAATCGTATAGAATAGCGGCTGAGAAAATTGTACCTTTTCTGAGGAAATCTGAAATATACAGCATAACCGCCGTCAGTCGTTTTTGATGACGCCGCGGCGCAATTTGTTTAAAGCTTGCCTGCGTCGTTGATGGGTCTATGCCACTCTGGGGACTTATACTAGATTAAAGAGCATGAAATTCTTTATAACATATCTAAATTTAAAAAAATCGTATAAAATAGCGGCTGAGAAAATTGTACCTTTTCTGAGGAAATCTGAAATATACAGCATAACCGCTGTCAGTCAGACGTTTCTAATGACGCCGCGGCGCAATTTGTTTAAAGCTTGCCCGCGTCGTTCATGGGTCTATGCCACTCTGGTGACTTATACTAGATTAAAGAGCATGAAATTCTGTATAACATATGTAAATTAAAAAAAATCGTATGGAATAGCGGCTGAGAAAATTGTACCTTTTCTGAGGAAATCTGAAATATACAGCATAACCGCTGTCAGTCAGTCGTTTTTAATGACGCCGCGGCGCAATTTGTTTAAAGCTTGCCTGCATCGTTCATGGATCTATGCCACTCTGGTGACTTATACTAGTTTAAAGAGCATGAAATTCTGTATAACATATGTAAATTTAAAAAATCGTATACAATAGGGGCTGAGAAATTTGTGTTTATAACAGATCTAATAAGAAATATACAACATAATCCCCGTCAGTCGTATTAATGACGCCGCGGCGCAATTTGTTTAAAGCTTGCCTGCGTCGTTCATGGATCTATGCCACTCTTGTGACTTATACTAGTTTAAAGAGCATGAAATTCTGTATAAGATATGTAAATTTAAAAAAATCGTATAAAATAGCGGCTGAGAAATTTGTGTTTATAACTCATGTAATAAGAAATATACAACATAATCCCCGTCAGTCGTATTAATGACGCCGCGGCGCAATTTCTTTAAAGTTGCCTGCGTCGTTCATGGGTCTATGCCACTCTGGTGACTTATACTAGATTAAAGAGCATGAAATTCTGTATCACATATGTAAATTTTAAAAAATCGTATAGAATAGCGGCTGAGAAATTTGTGTTTATAACTCATGTAATAAGAAATATACAACATAATCCCCGTCAGTCGTATTAATGACGCCGCGGCGCAATTTCTTTAAAGTTGCCTGCGTCGTTCATGGGTCTATGCCACTCTGGTGACTTATACTAGATTAAAGAGCATGAAATTCTGTATCACATATGTAAATTTAGAAAAATCGTATAGAATAGCGGCTGAGAAAATTGTACCTTTTCTGAGGAAATCTGAAATATACAGCATAACCGCCGTCAGTCGTTTTTAATGACGCCGCGGCGCAATTTGTTTAAAGCTTGCCTGCGTCGTTCATGGGTCTATGCCACTCTGGGGACTTATACTAGATTAAAGAGCATGAAATTCTTTATAACATATCTAAATTTAAAAAAATCGTATACAATAGCGGCTAAGAAAATTGTACCTTTTCTGAGGAAATCTGAAATATACAGCAGAACCGCTGTCAGTCAGTCGTTTCTAATGACGCCGCGGCGCAATTTGTTTAAAGCTTGCCCGCGTCGTTCATGGGTCTATGCCACTCTGGTGACTTATACTAGTTTAAAGAGCATGAAATTCTGTATAACATATGTAAATTTTAAAAATCGTATACAATAGCGGCTGAGAAATTTGTGTTTATAACAGATGTAATAAGAAATATACAACATCATCCCCGTCAATCGTATTAATGACGCCGCGGCGCAATTTCTTTAAAGTTGCCTGCGTCGTTCATGGGTCTATGCCACTCTGGCGACTTATACTAGATTAAAGAGCATGAAATTCTGTATGACATATGTAAATTTAAAAAAATCGTATAGAATAGCGGCTGAGAAAATTGTATCTTTTCTGAGGAAATCTGAAATATACAGCATAACCGCCGTCAGTCGTTTTTAATGACGCCGCGGCGCAATTTGTTTAAAGCTTACGTGCGTCGTTCATGGATCTATGCCACTCTTGTGACTTATACTAGTTTAAAGAGCATGAAATTCTGTATAACATATGTAAATTTTAAAAAATAATATAGAATAGCGGCTGAGAAATTTGTGTTTATAACTCATGTAATAAGAAATATACAACATAATCCCCGTCAGTCGTATTAATGACGCCGCGGCGCAATTTGTTTAAAGCTTGCCTGCGTCGTTCATGGGTCTATGCCACTCTGGTGACTTTTACTAGATTAAAGAGCATGAAATTCTGTATCACATATGTAAATTTAGAAAAATCGTATAGAATAGCGTCTGAGAAAATTGTACCTTTTCTGAGGAAATCTGAAATATACAGCATAATCGCCGTCAGTCGTTTTTAATGACGCCGCGGCGCTATTTGTTTAAAGCTTGCCTGCGTCGTTCATGGGTCTATGCCACTCTGGGGACTTATACTAAATTAAACAGCATCAAATTCTTTATAACATATCTAAATTTAAAAAAATCGTATACAATAGCGGCCGAGAAAATTGTACCTTTTCTGAGGAAATCTGAAATATACAGCATAACCGCTGTCAGTCAGTCGTTTCTAATGACGCCGCGGCGCAATTTGTTTAAAGCTTGCCTGCGTCGTTCATGGGTCTATGCCACTCTGGGGACTTATACTAGATTAAAGAGCATGAAATTCTTTATAACATATCTAAATTTTAAAAAATCGTATACAATAGCGGCTGAGAAAATTGTACCTTTTCTGAGGAAATCTGAAATATACAGCATAACCGCTGTCAGTCAGTCGTTTCTAATGACGCCGCGGCGCAATTTGTTTAAAGCTTGCCTGCGTCGTTCATGGGTCTATGCCACTCTGGTGACTTATACTAGATTAAAGAGCATGAAATTCTGTATAACATATGTAAATTTAAAAAAATCGTATAGAATAGCGGCTGAGAAAATTGTACCTTTTCTGAGGAAATCTGAAATATACAGCATAACCGCTGTCAGTCAGTCGTTTTTAATGACGCCGCGGCGCAATTTGTTTAAAGCTTGCCTGCGTCGTTCATGCATCTATGCCACTCTGGTGACTTATACTAGTTTAAAGAGCATGAAATTCTGTATAAAATATGTAAATTTAAAAAAATCGTATAGAATAGCGGCTGAGAAATTTGTGTTTATAACAGATGTAGTAAGAAATATACAACATAATCCCCGTCAGTCGTATTAATGACGCCGCGGCGCAATTTCTTTAAAGTTGCCTGCGTCGTTCATGGGTCTATGCCACTCTGGTGACTTACACTAGATTAAAGAGCATGAAATTCTGAATCACATATGTAAATTTTAAAAAATCGTATACAATAGCGGCTGAGAAAATTGTACCTTTTCTGAGGAAATCTGAAATATACAGCATAACCGCTGTCAGTCAGTCGTTTTTAATGACGCCGCGGCGCAATTTGTTTAAAGCTTGCCTGCGTCGTTCATGGATCTATGCCACTCTGGTGACTTATACTAGTTTAAAGAGCATGAAATTCTGTATAACATATCTAAATTGAAAAAAATCGTATACAATAGCGGCTGAGAAAATTGTACCTTTTCTGAGGAAATCTGAAATATACAGCATAACCGCTGTCAGTCAGTCGTTTTTAATGACGCCGCGGCGCAATTTGTTTAAAGCTTGCCTGCGTCGTTCATGGATCTATGCCACTCTGGTGACTTATACTAGTTTAAAGAGCATGAAATTCTGTATAACATATCTAAATTAAAAAAATCGTATACAATAGCGGCTGAGAAAATTGTACCTTTTCTGAGGAAATCTGAAATATACAGCATAACCGCTGTCAGTCAGTCGTTTTTAATGACGCCGCGGCGCAATTTGTTTAAAGCTTGCCTGCGTCGTTCATGGGTCTATGCCACTCTGGTGACTTATACTAGATTAAAGAGCATGAAATTCTGTATAACATATGTAAATTTAAAAAAATCGTATAGAATAGCGGCTGAGAAATTTGTGTTTATAACAGATGTAGTAAGAAATATACAACATAATCCCCGTCAGTCGTATTAATGACGCCGCGGCGCAATTTCTTTAAAGCTTGCCTGCGTCGTTCATGGGTCTATGCCACTCTGGTGACTTATACTAGATTAAAGAGCATGAAATTCTGAATCACATATGTAAATTTTAAAAAATCGTATACAATAGCGGCTGAGAAAATTGTACCATTTCTGAGGAAATCTGAAATATACAGCATAACCGCTGTCAGTCAGTCGTTTTTAATGACGCCGCGGCGCAATTTGTTTAAAGCTTGCCTGCGTCGTTCATGGATCTATGCCACTCTGGTGACTTATACTAGTTTAAAGAGCATGAAATTCTGTATAACATATCTAAATTGAAAAAAATCGTATACAATAGCGGCTGAGAAAATTGTACCTTTTCTGAGGAAATCTGAAATATACAGCATAACCGCTGTCAGTCAGTCGTTTTTAATGACGCCGCGGCGCAATTTGTTTAAAGCTTGCCTGCGTCGTTCATGGATCTATGCCACTCTGGTGACTTATACTAGTTTAAAGAGCATGAAATTCTGTATAACATATCTAAATTTAAAAAAATCGTATACAATAGCGGCTGAGAAAATTGTACCTTTTCTGAGGAAATCTGAAATATACAGCATAACCGCTGTCAGTCAGTCGTTTTTAATGACGCCGCGGCGCAATTTGTTTAAAGCTTGCCTGCGTCGTTCATGGGTCTATGCCACTCTGGTGACTTATACTAGATTAAAGAGCATGAAATTCTGTATAACATATGTAAATTTAAAAAAATCGTATAGAATAGCGGCTGAGAAATTTGTGTTTATAACTCATGTAATAAGAAATATATAACATAATCCCCGTCAGTCGTATTAATGACGCCGCGGCGCAATTTGTTTAAAGCTTGCCTGCGTCGTTCATGGGTCTATGCCACTCTGGTGACTTATACTAGTCTAAAGAGCATGAAATTCTGTATAACATATGTAAATTTAAAAAATCGTATACAATAGGGGCTGAGAAATTTGTGTTTATAACAGATGTAATAAGAAATATACAACATAATCCCCGTCAGTCGTATTAATGGCGCCGCGGCGCAATTTCTTTAAAGTTGCCTGCGTCGTTCATGGGTCTATGCCACTCTGGTGACTTATACTAGATTAAAGAGCATGAAATTCTGTATGACATATGTAAATTTAAAAAAAATCGTATAGAATAGCGGCTGAGAAAATTGTACCTTTTCTGAGGAAATCTGAAATATACAGCATAACCGCCGTCAGTCGTTTTTAATGACGCCGCGGCGCAATTTGTTTAAAGCTTGCCTGCGTCGTTCATGGATCTATGCCACTCTTGTGACTTATACTAGTTTAAAGAGCATGAAATTCTGTATAAGATATGTAAATTTAAAAAAATCGTATAGAATAGCGGCTGAGAAATTTGTGTTTATAACTGATGTAATAAGAAATATACAACATAATCCCCGTCAGTCGTATTAATCACGCCGCGGCGCAATTTCTTTAAAGTTGCCTGCGTCGTTCATGGGTCTATGCCACTCTGGTGACTTATACTAGATTAAAGAGCATGAAATTCTGTATCACATATGTAAATTTTAAAAAATCGTATAGAATAGCGGCTGAGAAAATTGTACCTTTTCTGGGGAAATCTGAAATATACAGCATAACCGCCGTCAGTCGTTTTTAATGACGCCGCGGCGCAATTTGTTTAAAGCTTACGTGCGTCGTTCATGGATCTATGCCACTCTCGTGACTTATACTAGTTTAAAGAGCATGAAATTCTGTATCACATATGTAAATTTTAAAAAATCGTATAGAATAGCGGCTGAGAAAATTGTACCTTTTCCGAGGAAATCTGAAATATACAGCATAATCGCCGTCAGTCGTTTTTAATGACGCCGCGGCGCAATTTGTTTAAAGCTTGCCTGCGTCGTTCATGGGTCTATGCCACTCTGGGGACTTATACTAAATTAAAGAGCATCAAATTCTTTATAACATATCTAAATTAAAAAAAATCGTATACAATAGCGGCCGAGAAAATTGTACCTTTTCTGAGGAAATCTGAAATATACAGCATAACCGCTGTCAGTCAGTCGTTTCTAATGACGCCGCGGCGCAATTTGTTTAAAGCTTGCCTGCGTCGTTCATGGGTCTATGCCACTCTGGGGACTTATACTAGATTAAAGAGCATGAAATTCTTTATAACATATCTAAATTTAAAAAAATCGTATACAATAGCGGCTGAGAAAATTGTACCTTTTCTGAGGAAATCTGAAATATACAGCATAACCGCTGTCAGTCAGTCGTTTCTAATGACGCCGCGGCGCAATTTGTTTAAAGCTTGCCGGCGTCGTTCATGGGTCTATGCCACTCTGGTGACTTATACTAGATTAAAGAGCATGAAATTCTGTATAACCTATGTAAATTTAAAAAAATCGTATGGAATAGCGGCTGAGAAAATTGTACCTTTTCTGAGGAAATCTGAAATATACAGCATAACCGCTGTCAGTCAGTCGTTTTTAATGACGCCGCGGCGCAATTTGTTTAAAGCTTGCCTGCGTCGTTCATGGATCTATGCCACTCTGGTGACTTATACTAGTTTAAAGAGCATGAAATTCTGTATAACATATGTAAATTTAAAAAAATCGTATAGAATAGCGGCTGAGAAATTTGTGTTTATAACAGATGTAGTAAGAAATATACAACATAATCCCCGTCAGTCGTATTAATGACGCCGCGGCGCAATTTCTTTAAAGTTGCCTGCGTCGTTCATGGGTCTATGCCACTCTGGTGACTTATACTAGATTAAAGAGCATGAAATTCTGTATCACATATGTAAATTTAGAAAAATCGTATAGAATAGCGGCTGAGAAAATTGTACCTTTTCTGAGGCAATCTGAAATATACAGCATAACCGCCGTCAGTCGTTTTTAAAGACGCCGCGGCGCAATTTGTTTAAAGCTTGCCTGCGTCGTTCATGGGTCTATGCCACTCTGGGGACTTATACTAGATTAAAGAGCATGAAATTCTTTATAACATATCTAAATTTAAAAAAATCGTATACAATAGCGGCTGAGAAAATTGTACCTTTTCTGAGGAAATCTGAAATATACAGCATAACCGCTGTCAGTCAGTCGTTTCTAATGACGCCGCGGCGCAATTTGTTTAAAGCTTGCCCGAGTCGTTCATGGGTCTATGCCACTCTGGTGACTTATACTAGTTTAAAGAGCATGAAATTCTGTATAACATATGTAAATTTTAAAAATCGTATACAATAGCGGCTGAGAAATTTGTGTTTTCTGATGTAATAAGAAATATACAGCATAACCGCTGTCAGTCAGTCGTTTTTAATGACGCCGCGGCGCAATTTCTTTAAAGTTGCCTGCGTCGTTCATGGGTCTATGCCACTCTGGTGACTTATACTAGATTAAAGAGCATGAAATTCTGTATGACATATGTAAATTTAAAAAAATCGTATAGAATAGCGGCTGAGAAAATTGTACCTTTTCTGAGGAAATCTGAAATATACAGCATAACCGCCGTCAGTCGTTTTTAATGACGCCGCGGCGCAATTTGTTTAAAGCTTACGTGCGTCGTTCATGGATCTATGCCACTCTCTGGTGACTTATATTAGTTTAAAGAGCATGAAATTCTGTATAACATATGTAAATTTAAAAAAATCGTATAGAATAGCGGCTGAGAAATTTGTGTTTATAACTCATGTAATAAGAAATATACAACATAATCCCCGTCAGTCGTATTAATGACGCCGCGGCGCAATTTGTTTAAAGCTTGCCTGCGTCGTTCATGGGTCTATGCCACTCTGGTGACTTATACTAGTCTAAAGAGCATGAAATTCTGTATAACATATGTAAATTTAAAAAATCGTATACAATAGCGGCTGAGAAATTTGTGTTTATAACAGATGTAATAAGAAATATACAACATAATCCCCGTCAGTCGTTTTTAATGACGCCGCGGCGTAATTTGTTTAAAGCTTGCCTGCGTCGTTCATGGATCTATGCCACTCTTGTGACTTATACTAGTTTAAAGAGCATGAAATTCTGTATAAGATATGTAAATTTAAAAAAATCGTATAGAATAGCGGCCGAGAAATTTGTGTTTATAACTCATGTAATAAGAAATATACAACATAATCCCCGTCAGTCGTATTAATGACGCCGCGGCGCAATTTCTTTAAAGTTGCCTGCGTCGTTCATGGGTCTATGCCACTCTTGTGACTTATACTAGTTTAAAGAGCATGAAATTCTGTATAAGATATGTAAATTTAAAAAAATCGTATAGAATAGCGGCCGAGAAATTTGTGTTTATAACTCATGTAATAAGAAATATACAACATAATCCCCGTCAGTCGTATTAATGACGCCGCGGCGCAATTTCTTTAAAGTTGCCTGCGTCGTTTATGGGTCTATGTATAACTCATGTAATAAGAAATATACAACATAATCCCCGTCAGTCGTATTAATGACGCCGCGGCGCAATTTCTTTAAAGTTGCCTGCGTCGTTCATGGGTCTATGCCACTCTGGTGACTTACACTAGATTAAAGAGCATGAAATTCTGAATCACATATGTAAATTTAAAAAAATCGTATAGAATAGCGGCTGAGAAAATTGTACCTTTTCTGAGGAAATCTGAAATATACAGCATAACCGCTGTCAGTCAGTCGTTTTTAATGACGCCGCGGCGCAATTTGTTTAAAGCTTGCCTGCGTCGTTCATGGATCTATGCCACTCTGGTGACTTATACTAGTTTAAAGAGCATGAAATTCTGTATAAGATATCTAAATTTAAAAAAATCGTATACAATAGCGGCTGAGAAAATTGTACCTTTTCTGAGGAAATCTGAAATATACAGCATAACCGCTGTCAGTCAGTCGTTTTTAATGACGCCGCGGCGCAATTTGTTTAAAGCTTGCCTGCGTCGTTCATGGGTCTATGCCACTCTGGTGACTTATACTAGATTAAAGAGCATGAAATTCTGTATAACATATGTAAATTTAAAAAAATCGTATCGAATAGCGGCTGAGAAAATTGTACCTTTTCTGAGGAAATCTGAAATATACAGCATAACCGCTGTCAGTCAGTCGTTTCTAATGACGCCGCGGCGCAATTTGTTTAAAGCTTGCCTGCGTCGTTCATGGGTCTATGCCACTCTGGTGACTTATACTAGATTAAAGAGCATGAAATTCTGTATAACATATGTAAATTTAAAAAATCGTATGCAATACCGGCTGAGAAATTTGTGTTTATAACAGATGTAATAAGAAATATACAACATAATCCCCGTCAGTCGTATTAATGACGCCGCGGCGCAATTTCTTTAAAGTTGCCTGCGTCGTTCATGGGTCTATGCCACTCTGGTGACTTATACTAGATTAAAGAGCATGAAATTCTGTATGACATATGTAAATTTTAAAAAAATCGTATAGAATAGCGGCTGAGAAAATTGTACCTTTTCTGAGGAAATCTGAAATATACAGCATAACCGCCGTCAGTCGTTTTTAATGACGCCGCGGCGCAATTTGTTTAAAGCTTACGTGCGTCGTTCATGGATCTATGCCACTCTTGTGACTTATACTAGTTTAAAGAGCATGAAATTCTGTATAACATATGTAAATTTAAAAAAATCGTATATAATAGCGGCTGAGAAATTTGTGTTTATAACTCATGTAATAAGAAATATACAACATAATCCCCGTCAGTCGTATTAATGACGCCGCGGCGCAATTTGTTTAAAGCTTGCCTGCGTCGTTCATGGGTCTATGCCACTCTGGTGACTTATACTAGTCTAAAGAGCATGAAATTCTGTATAACATATGTAAATTTAAAAAATCGTATACAATAGCGGCTGAGAAATTTGTGTTTATAACAGATGTAATAAGAAATATACAACATAATCCCCGTCAGTCGTATTAATGACGCCGCGGCGCAATTTCTTTAAAGTTGCCTGCGTCGTTCATGGGTCTATGCCACTCTGGTGACTTATACTAGATTAAAGAGCATGAAATTCTGTATGACATATGTAAATTTAAAAAATCGTATAGAATAGCGGCTGAGAAAATTGTACCTTTTCTGAGGAAATCTGAAATATACAGCATAAACGCCGTCAGTCGTTTTTAATGACGCCGCGGCGCAATTTGTTTAAAGCTTGCCTGCGTCGTTCATGGATCTATGCCACTCTTGTAACTTATACTAGTTTAAAGAGCATGAAATTCTGTATAAGATATGTAAATTTAAAAAAATCGTATAGAATAGCGGCTGAGAAATTTGTGTTTATAACTCATGTAATAAGAAATATACAACATAATCCCCGTCAGTCGTTTTTAATGACGCCGCGGCGCAATTTGTTTAAAGCTTGCCTGCGTCGTTCATGGATCTATGCCACTCTGGTGACTTATACTAGTTTAAAGAGCATGAAATTCTGTATAACATATGTAAATTTAAAAAAATCGTATAGACAATAGCGGCTGAGAAATTTGTGTTTATAACAGATGTAATAAGAAATATACAACATAATCCCCGTCAGTCGTATTAATGACGCCGCGGCGCAATTTCTTTAAAGTTGCCTGCGTCGTTCATGGGTCTATGCCACTCTGGTGACTTATACTAGATTAAAGAGCATGAAATTCTGTATGACATATGTAAATTTAAAAAAATCGTATAGAATAGCGGCTGAGAAAATTGTACCTTTTCTGAGGAAATCTGAAATATACAGCATAACCGCCGTCAGTCGTTTTTAATGACGCCGCGGCGCAATTTGTTTAAAGCTTGCCTGCGTCGTTCATGGATCTATGCCACTCTTGTAACTTATACTAGTTTAAAGAGCATGAAATTCTGTATAAGATATGTAAATTTAAAAAACTCGTATAGAATAGCGGCTGAGAAATTTGTGTTTATAACTCATGTAATAAGAAATATACAACATAATCCCCGTCAGTCGTATTAATGACGCCGCGGCGCAATTTGTTTAAAGCTTACGTGCGTCGTTCATGGATCTATGCCACTCTTGTGACTTATACTAGTTTAAAGAGCATGAAATTCTGTATCACATATGTAAATTTTAAAAAATCGTATAGAATAGCGGCTGAGAAAATTGTACCTTTTCTGAGGAAATCTGAAATATACAGCATAATCGCCGTCAGTCGTTTTTAATGACGCCGCGGCGCAATTTGTTTAAAGCTTGCCTGCGTCGTTCATGGGTCTATGCCACTCTGGGGACTTATACTAAATTAAAGAGCATCAAATTCTTTATAACATATCTAAATTTAAAAAAATCGTATACAATAGCGGCCGAGAAAATTGTACCTTTTCTGAGGAAATCTGAAATATACAGCATAACCGCTGTCAGTCAGTCGTTTCTAATGACGCCGCGGCGCAATTTGTTTAAAGCTTGCCTGCGTCGTTCATGGGTCTATGCCACTCTGGTGACTTATACTAGTTTAAAGAGCATGAAATTCTGTATAACATATGTAAATTTAAAAAAATCGTATAGAATAGCGGCTGAGAAATTTGTGTTTATAACAGATGTAGTAAGAAATATACAACATAATCCCCGTCAGTCGTATTAATGACGCCGCGGCGCAATTTCTTTAAAGTTGCCTGCGTCGTTCATGTGTCTATGCCACTCTGGTGACTTATACTAGATTAAAGAGCATGAAATTCTGTATCACATATGTAAATTTAAAAAAATCGTATAGAATAGCGGCTGAGAAAATTGTACCTTTTCTGAGGAAATCTGAAATATACAGCATAACCGCCGTCAGTCGTTTTTAATGACGCCGCGGCGCAATTTGTTTAAAGCTTGCCTGCGTCGTTCATGGGTCTATGCCACTCTGGGGACTTATACTAGGTTAAAGAGCATGAAATTCTTTATAACATATCTAAATTTTAAAAAAATCGTATACAATAGCGGCTGAGAAAATTGTACCTTTTCTGAGGAAATCTGAAATATACAGCATAACCGCTGTCAGTCAGTCGTTTTTCTAATGACGCCCCGGCGCAATTTGTTTAAAGCTTGCCCGCGTCGTTCATGGGTCTATGCCACTCTGGTGACTTATACTTGTTCAAAGAGCATGAAATTCTGTATCACATATGTAAATTTAAAAAAATCGTATAGAATAGCGGCTGAGAAATTTGTGTTTATAACTCATGTAATAAGAAATATACAACATAATCCCCGTCAGTCGTATTAATGACGCCGCGGCGCAATTTGTTTAAAGCTTGCCTGCGTCGTTCATGGGTCTATGCCACTCTGGTGACTTATACTAGTCTAAAGAGCATGAAATTCTGTATAACATATGTAAATTTAAAAAATCGTATACAATAGGGGCTGAGAAATTTGTGTTTATAACAGATGTAATAAGAAATATACAACATAATCCCCGTCAGTCGTATTAATGACGCCGCGGCGCAATTTCTTTAAAGTTGCCTGCGTCGTTCATGGGTCTATGCCACTCTGGTGACTTATACTAGATTAAAGAGCATGAAATTCTGTATGACATATGTAAATTTAAAAAAATCGTATAGAATAGCGGCTGAGAAAATTGTACCTTTTCTGAGGAAATCTGAAATATACAGCATAACCGCCGTCAGTCGTTTTTAATGACGCCGCGGCGCAATTTGTTTAAAGCTTGCCTGCGTCGTTCATGGATCTATGCCACTCTTGTGACTTATACTAGTTTAAAGAGCATGAAATTCTGTATAAGATATGTAAATTTAAAAAAATCGTATAGAATAGCGGCTGAGAAATTTGTGTTTATAACTCATGTAATAAGAAATATACAACAAAATCCCCGTCAGTCGTATTAATGACGCCGCGGCGCAATTTCTTTAAAGTTGCCTGCGTCGTTCATGGGTCTATGCCACTCTGGTGACTTATACTAGATTAAAGAGCATGAAATTCTGTATGATATATGTAAATTTAAAAAAATCGTATAGAATAGCGGCTGAGAAAATTGTACCTTTTCTGAGGAAATCTGAAATATACAGCATAACCGCCGTCAGTCGTTTTTAATGACGCCGCGGCGCAATTTGTTTAAAGCTTGCCTGCGTCGTTCATGGATCTATGCCACACTTGTGACTTATACTAGTTTAAAGAGCATGAAATTCTGTATAAGATATGTAAATTTAAAAAAATTGTATAGAATAGCGGCTGAGAAATTTGTGTTTATAACTCATGTAATAAGAAATATACAACATAATCCCCGTCAGTCGTATTAATCACGCCGCGGCGCAATTTCTTTAAAGTTGCCTGCGTCGTTCATGGGTCTATGCCACTCTGGTGACTTATACTAGATTAAAGAGCATGAAATTCTGTATCACATATGTAAATTTTAAAAAATCGTATAGAATAGCGGCTGAGAAAATTGTACCTTTTCTGAGGAAATCTGAAATATACAGCATAATCGCCGTCAGTCGTTTTTAATGACGCCGCGGCGCAATTTGTTTAAAGCTTGCCTGCGTCGTTCATGGGTCTATGCCACTCTGGGGACTTATACTAAATTAAAGAGCATCAAATTCTTTATAACATATCTAAATTAAAAAAAATCGTATACAATAGCGGCCGAGAAAATTGTACCTTTTCTGAGGAAATCTGAAATATACAGCATAACCGCTGTCAGTCAGTCGTTTCTAATGACGCCGCGGCGCAATTTGTTTAAAGCTTGCCTGCGTTGTTCATGGGTCTATGCCACTCTGGGGACTTATACTAGATTAAAGAGCATGAAATTCTTTATAACATATCTAAATTTTAAAAAATCGTATACAATAGCGGCTGAGAAAATTGTACCTTTTCTGAGGAAATCTGAAATATACAGCATAACCGCTGTCAGTCAGTCGTTTCTAATGACGCCGCGGCGCAATTTGTTTAAAGCTTGCCGGCGTCGTTCATGGGTCTATGCCACTCTGGTGACTTATACTAGATTAAAGAGCATGAAATTCTGTATTACATATGTAAATTTAAAAAAATCGTATGGAATAGCGGCTGAGAAAATTGTACCTTTTCTGAGGAAATCTGAAATATACAGCATAACCGCTGTCAGTCAGTCGTTTTTAATGACGCCGCGGCGCAATTTGTTTAAAGCTTGCCTGCGTCGTTCATGGATCTATGCCACTCTGGTGACTTATACTAGTTTAAAGAGCATGAAATTCTGTATAACATATGTAAATTTAAAAAAATCGTATAGAATAGCGGCTGAGAAATTTGTGTTTATAACAGATGTAGTAAGAAATATACAACATAATCCCCGTCAGTCGTATTAATGACGCCGCGGCGCAATTCCTTTAAAGTTGCCTGCGTCGTTCATGGGTCTATGCCACTCTGGTGACTTATACTAGATTAAGGAGCATGAAATTCTGTATCACATATGTAAATTTAGAAAAATCGTATAGAATAGCGGCTGAGAAAATTGTACCTTTTCTGAGGAAATCTGAAATATACAGCATAACCGCCGTCAGTCGTTTTTAAAGACGCCGCGGCGCAATTTGTTTAAAGCTTGCCTGCGTCGTTCATGGGTCTATGCCACTCTGGGGACTTATACTAGATTAAAGAGCATGAAATTCTTTATAACATATCTAAATTTTAAAAAATCGTATACAATAGCGGCCGAGAAAATTGTACCTTTTCTGAGGAAATCTGAAATATACAGCATAACCGCTGTCACTCAGTCGTTTCTAATGACGCCGCGGCGCAATTTGTTTAAAGCTTGCCCGAATCGTTCATGGGTCTATGCCACTCTGGTGACTTATACTAGTTTAAAGAGCATGAAATTCTGTATAACATATGTAAATTTTAAAAATCGTATACAATAGCGGCTGAGAAATTTGTGTTTATAACAGATGTAATAAGAAATATACAACATCATCCCCGTCAATCGTATTAATGACGCCGCGGCGCAATTTCTTTAAAGTTGCCTGCGTCGTTCATGGGTCTATGCCACTCTGGTGACTTATACTAGATTAAAGAGCATGAAATTCTGTATGACATATGTAAATTTAAAAAAATCGTATAGAATAGCGGCTGAGAAAATTGTACCTTTTCTGAGGAAATCTGAAATATACAGCATAACCGCCGTCAGTCGTTTTTAATGACGCCGCGGCGCAATTTGTTTAAAGCTTACGTGCGTCGTTCATGGATCTATGCCACTCTTGTGACTTATATTAGTTTAAAGAGCATGAAATTCTGTATAACATATGTAAATTTAAAAAAATCGTATAGAATAGCGGCTGAGAAATTTGTGTTTATAACTCATGTAATAAGAAATATACAACATAATCCCCGTCAGTCGTATTAATGACGCCGCGGCGCAATTTCTTTAAAGCTTGCCTGCGTCGTTCATGGATCTATGCCACTCTGGTGACTTATACTAGTCTAAAGAGCATGAAATTCTGTATAACATATGTAAATTTAAAAAATCGTATAGAATAGCGGCTGAGAAATTTGTGTTTATAACAGATGTAATAAGAAATATACAACATAATCCCCGTCAGTCGTTTTTAATGACGCCGCGGCGTAATTTGTTTAAAGCTTGCCTGCGTCGTTCATGGGTCTATGCCACTCTGGTGACTTATACTAGATTAAAGAGCATGAAATTCTGTATAACATATGTAAATTTAAAAAAATCGTATCGAATAGCGGCTGAGAAAATTGTACCTTTTCTGAGGAAATCTGAAATATACAGCATAACCGCCGTCAGTCGTTTTTAATGACGCCGCGGCGCAATTTGTTTAAAGCTTACGTGCGTCGTTCATGGATCTATGCCACTCTTGTGACTTATACTAGTTTAAAGAGCATGAAATTCTGTATAACATATGTAAATTTAAAAAAATCGTATAGAATAGCGGCTGAGAAATTTGTGTTTATAACTCATGTAATAAGAAATATATAACATAATCCCCGTCAGTCGTATTAATGACGCCGCGGCGCAATTTGTTTAAAGCTTGCCTGCGTCGTTCATGGGTCTATGCCACTCTGGTGACTTATACTAGTCTAAAGAGCATGAAATTCTGTATAACATATGTAAATTTAAAAAATCGTATACAATAGGGGCTGAGAAATTTGTGTTTATAACAGATGTAATAAGAAATATACAACATAATCCCCGTCAGTCGTATTAATGACGCCGCGGCGCAATTTCTTTAAAGTTGCCTGCGTCGTTCATGGGTCTATGCCACTCTGGTGACTTATACTAGATTAAAGAGCATGAAATTCTGTATGACATATGTAAATTTAAAAAAATCGTATAGAGTAGCGGCTGAGAAAATTGTAGCTTTTCTGAGGAAATCTGAAATATACAGCATAACCGCCGTCAGTCGTTTTTAATGACGCCGCGGCGCAATTTGTTTAAAGCTTGCCTGCGTCGTTCATGGATCTATGCCACTCTTGTGACTTATACTAGTTTAAAGAGCATGAAATTCTGTATAAGATATGTAAATTTAAAAAAATCGTATAGAATAGCGGCTGAGAAATTTGTGTTTATAACTGATGTAATAAGAAATATACAACATAATCCCCGTCAGTCGTATTAATCACGCCGCGGCGCAATTTCTTTAAAGTTGCCTGCGTCGTTCATGGGTCTATGCCACTCTGGTGACTTATACTAGATTAAAGAGCATGAAATTCTGTATCACATATGTAAATTTTAAAAAATCGTATAGAATAGCGGCTGAGAAAATTATACCTTTTCTGAGGAAATCTGAAATATACAGCATAACCGCCGTCAGTCGTTTTTAATGACGCCGCGGCGCAATTTGTTTAAAGCTTACGTGCGTCGTTCATGGATCTATGCCACTCTCGTGACTTATACTAGTTTAAAGAGCATGAAATTCTGTATCACATATGTAAATTTTAAAAAATCGTATAGAATAGCGGCTGAGAAAATTGTACCTTTTCTGAGGAAATCTGAAATATACAGCATAATCGCCGTCAGTCGTTTTTAATGACGCCGCGGCGCAATTTGTTTAAAGCTTGCCTGCGTCGTTCATGGGTCTATGCCACTCTGGGGACTTATACTAAATTAAAGAGCATCAAATTCTTTATAACATATCTAAATTTAAAAAAAATCGTATACAATAGCGGCCGAGAAAATTGTACCTTTTCTGAGGAAATCTGAAATATACAGCATAACCGCTGTCAGTCAGTCGTTTCTAATGACGCCGCGGCGCAATTTGTTTAAAGCTTGCCTGCGTCGTTCATGGGTCTATGCCACTCTGGGGACTTATACTAGATTAAAGAGCATGAAATTCTTTATAACATATCTAAATTTTAAAAAATCGTATACAATAGCGGCTGAGAAAATTGTACCTTTTCTGAGGAAATCTGAAATATACAGCATAACCGCTGTCAGTCAGTCGTTTCTAATGACGCCGCGGCGCAATTTGTTTAAAGCTTGCCGGCGTCGTTCATGGGTCTATGCCACTCTGGTGACTTATACTAGATTAAAGAGCATGAAATTCTGTATAACCTATGTAAATTTAAAAAAATCGTATGGAATAGCGGCTGAGAAAATTGTACCTTTTCTGAGGAAATCTGAAATATACAGCATAACCGCTGTCAGTCAGTCGTTTTTAATGACGCCGCGGCGCAATTTGTTTAAAGCTTGCCTGCGTCGTTCATGGATCTATGCCACTCTGGTGACTTATACTAGTTTAAAGAGCATGAAATTCTGTATAACATATGTAAATTTAAAAAAATCGTATAGAATAGCGGCTGAGAAATTTGTGTTTATAACAGATGTAGTAAGATATATACAACATAATCCCCGTCAGTCGTATTAATGACGCCGCGGCGCAATTTCTTTAAAGTTGCCTGCGTCGTTCATGGGTCTATGCCACTCTGGTGACTTATACTAGATTAAAGAGCATGAAATTCTGTATCACATATGTAAATTTAGAAAAATCGTATAGAATAGCGGCTGAGAAAATTGTACCTTTTCTGAGGAAATCTGAAATATACAGCATAACCGCCGTCAGTCGTTTTTAAAGACGCCGCGGCGCAATTTGTTTAAAGCTTGCCTGCGTCGTTCATGGGTCTATGCCACTCTGGGGACTTATACTAGATTAAAGAGCATGAAATTCTTTATAACATATCTAAATTTAAAAAAATCGTATACAATAGCGGCTGAGAAAATTGTACCTTTTCTGAGGAAATCTGAAATATACAGCATAACCGCTGTCAGTCAGTCGTTTCTAATGACGCCGCGGCGCAATTTGTTTAAAGCTTGCCCGAGTCGTTCATGGGTCTATGCCACTCTGGTGACTTATACTAGTTTAAAGAGCATGAAATTCTGTATAACATATGTAAATTTTAAAAATCGTATACAATAGCGGCTGAGAAATTTGTGTTTATAACAGATGTAATAAGAAATATACAACATCATCCCCGTCAATCGTATTAATGACGCCGCGGCGCAATTTCTTTAAAGTTGCCTGCGTCGTTCATGGGTCTATGCCACTCTGGTGACTTATACTAGATTAAAGAGCATGAAATTCTGTATGACATATGTAAATTTAAAAAAATCGTATAGAATAGCGGCTGAGAAAATTGTACCTTTTCTGAGGAAATCTGAAATATACAGCATAACCGCCGTCAGTCGTTTTTAATGACGCCGCGGCGCAATTTGTTTAAAGCTTACGCGCGTCGTTCATGGATCTATGCCACTCTTGTGACTTATATTAGTTTAAAGAGCATGAAATTCTGTATAACATATGTAAATTTAAAAAAATCGTCTAGAATAGCGGCTGAGAAATTTGTGTTTATAACTCATGTAATAAGAAATATACAACATAATCCCCGTCAGTCGTATTAATGACGCCGCGGCGCAATTTGTTTAAAGCTTGCCTGCGTCGTTCATGGGTCTATGCCACTCTGGTGACTTATACTAGTCTAAAGAGCATGAAATTCTGTATAACATATGTAAATTTAAAAAATCGTATAGAATAGCGGCTGAGAAATTTGTGTTTATAACAGATGTAATAAGAAATATACAACATAATCCCCGTCAGTCGTTTTTAATGACGCCGCAGCGTAATTTGTTTAAAGCTTGCCTGCGTCGTTCATGGATCTATGCCACTCTTGTGACTTATACTAGATTAAAGAGCATGAAATTCTGTATCACATATGTAAATTTTAAAAAATTCGTATAGAATAGCGGCTGATAGAAAATTGTACCTTTCTGGAGAAATCTAAAATACAGCATAATCGGCCGTCATTCGTTTTTAATGACGCGCGGCGCAATTTGTTTAAAGCTTGCCTTAGCGCGTTCATGGGTCTATGCCACCATGGGACTTATACTAAATTAAAGAGCATCAAATTCTGATAACATAGCTAAATTAAAAAATAATCGTATACAATACGGCCGAGAAATTGTACCTTTTCTGAGGAAATCTGAAATAAACAGCATAACCGCGTCATCAGTCGTTTCTACTGACGCCCGCGGCGCAAATTTGTTTAAAGCTTGGCCTGCGTCGTATCCATGGGTCCCTATGCCTCTCTGGGACTCTATACTAATTAAAGAGCATGAAATTCTTTAGAACATATCTAAATTTTAAAAATTCGTATACTTTATCTGCTGAGAAAATTGTACCTTTTCTGAGGAAATCTGAATATACAGCATAACCGCTGGCAGTCAGTCGTTTCTAATGCGCCCGCCGGGCGGCGCAATTTGGTTTAAGAGCTTGCCGCGTCGTTCATGGGTCCTATGGCCACTCTGGGACACTTATACTAGATTTAAAGAGCATGAAAGTCCTGTAAACCTATGTAAAATTTAAAAATCGTATGGAATAGCGGCTGAGAAAATTGTACCTTTTCTGAGGAAATCTGAACTATACAGCATAACCGCTGCATTCAGTCGTTTTTTTAATGACGCCGCGGCGCAAATTGTATTAAAGCTTGCCTGCGTCTTCATGGATCTATGCACTCTGTGACTTAAACTAGTTTAAAGAGCATGAAAGTCTGTATAACATATTAAATTTTAAAAAATCGTATAAATAGCGGCTGAGAATTTTGTGTTTATACCAGATTAGTAAGAATATATACAACATAATCCCCTGTCAGTCGTAATAATGACCCGCGGCGCTATTCTTAAAGTTGCCGTGCGTCGTTCATGGGGCTATGCCACTCTGCCTGGAGACTTATACTAAGGATTAATGAAGCAGAAATTCTGTATCACAATATGTAAAATTTAGAAAAACTCGTAATAGAAATACCGGCTGAGAAAAATTTGTACCATTTTCTGAGGAAATCTGAAAATATAATACAGCATAACCGCCGTCAGTCTTTTTAAAGACGCCGCGGCGCAATTTGTTTAAAGCGTGCCTGCGGTCGTTATCTTGTCTATGCCACTCTGGGACTTATACTAGATTTAAAAGAGCATGAATTCTTTATAACATATCGAATTTAAAAAAATCCGTATACAATGCGGCTGAGAAAATTGTACATTTTCTGAGGAAAACTGAAATATACCAGCATAAACCGCTGTCAGTGCAGATCGTTTCTAAATGACACCGCGGCGCAATTTGTTTAAAGCTTGCCCGAGTCGTTCATAGGGTCTATCCACTCTGGTGACCTTATACTAGTATTTAAAAAGAGCATGAAATCTCTGTATAGACAGATGTAAATTTAAAAAATCGTATACAATCAGCGGCCTGAGAAAGTGGTTTATAACAGATGTAATAGAGATAATCCAACTTCATCTCCCCGTCAATCGTATTAATGACGCCGCGCGCAATTTCTTTAAAGTTTCCCTGCGTCTTTTCATGGTCTATGCCAACTCTGGTGACTTATAATCTAGATTAAAAGAGCATGAATTCTGTATGATCATATGTAAATTTAACAAAATCGATAGAATAGCGCCTGAGAAAATGTACCTTTTCCCTGAGGAAATCTGAAAGATACACATAACAGCCGCCGTCAGATCGTTTTTAAGACGCCGCGGCGCAATTTGTTTAAAGCATAACGCGCGTCGTTCATTCATCTATCCATTCTTGTGACTTATATTAGTTTAAAAAGCAGCATGATATCCTGTATAACATATGTAAAATATAAAAAATCGTCTAGAAGAGCGGCTGAGAAAGTTGTTGTTTTATAACTCATGTAATAAGAAATAATACAACATAACCCCGTCAGTCGTTAAATGACGCCGCTGCGCAATTTGTTTAAAGCTTGCCTGCGTCGTTCATGGGTCTAATGCCACTCTGTGACTTATACTAGTCTAAAGAGCATGAAATTCTGATACATATGTAAATTTGAAAAAATTCGTATAGAATAGCGGGCTGAGAAATTTGTTTATAACAGATGAATAAGAAATATACAACATAACCCCGTCCGATCGTTTTTATAATGACGCGCAGCGTATTTGTTTTAACTAGCATGCCTGCGTCGCTTTCATGATCTATGCCACTCATGGGACTTATACTAGATTAAAGAGCATGAAATTCTGGTATCACAATGTAAATTTTAAAAAACGTATACAAATAAGCGGCTGAGAAATTTGTGTTTTAACTCTGTAATTCAAATTAACAACATAATCCCCGCAGTCGTATTAAAGACGCGCGGCGCAATTTCCTGTAAAGTTGCCTCGTCCGTTCATGGGTCTATGCCACTCTGGTGATTACACTAAATAAAAGAGCATGAAATTCTGAATCCACATATGTAAATTTTAAAAAAAATCGTATAGAAAAGCGGCTGAGAAAATTGGTACTTTTCTGAGGAAATCCTGAAAATATTACAGATAAACCGCTGTCAGGTCAGTCGTTTTAATGACGCCGCCGGCGCAAATTGTTTTTAAAACCTTGCCTGCGTTCGTTCATAGATCTATGCCACTTCTGGTGACTTATACTAGTATTAAAGCGAGCATGAAATTCCTGTATACACCCAAGTAAATCTAAATTAAAAAAAACGTATACAATAGCGCTGAGAAATTGTACCTTTTCGAGGAAATCTGAAATATACAGCATAAACCGCTGTCAGTCTGTTCGTATTTCTAATGACGCCGCGGCGCAATTTGTTTAAAAGCTTGCCCTGCGTCGTTGATGGGTCTATGCCACTCTGGTGACTTACACTGAATTAAAAGAGCATGAAATTCTGTATAACATATGTAAATTTTAAAAAATCGTATGCAAATATACCGCTGAGAAATTGTGTTTATAACAAATGTAATAAGAAATATCCACATCATCCCCGTCCAAACGTATTAATGACGCCCGCGGCGGCAATTCTGTAAAGTTGCCTGCGCGTTCATGGGTCTATGCTACTCCTGGTGACTTAAACTAGATTAAAGAGCTGAAATTCTGTATGACATATGTAAAATTTAAAAAAAATCGTATACGAATAAGCGGCCGAGAAAATTGTGACCTTTTCCTAGAAATCGGAAATATACAGCATAACCGCCGTCAGTCGTTTAATGACGCCGCCCCGCGCAATTTGTTTTAAAGCATACGTGCGGCGTTTTTCATAGGATCATGCCACTCTTAGTGACTTATACCTAGGTTAAAAGAGCGATAAATTCTGTAGACATATGTAAATTTTAAAAAAATACGTATAAATAGCGGCTGAAGAAATTTGTGTTATAACTCATGTAATAAGAAAAATATACAACTTAATCCTCGTCAGATCGTATTAATGACGCCGGCGCATTTGTTTAAAAGCTTGCCTGCGTCCGTATCATCGGGTCCTATGCCACTCTGGTACTTATACTAGTCTAAAGAGCATGAAATTCTGTATACATATGAAATTTAAAAAATCGTATACCAAATAAGGCTGAGAAATTTGTTTTATAACATATGTAATAGAAATGTATATATACAACATAATCCAGCAGCGATTAATTGACCCGCGGCGACAATTTCTTTAAAGTTTGCCTGCGTCGTTCATAGGGTCTATGCCACTCTGGTACTATCCTAATTAAAAGCAAATGTAATTCTTAATGACATATAAAATTAAAAAATCGAATAGAATAGCGCTGAGAAAAATTGTACCTTTCTGAGGAAAATCTGAAATATCAGCATAACCGCCGTCAGTCGTATTTTAATGACGCCGCGGCGCAATTGTTTAAAGCTGCCTGCGTCGTTCAGGATCTACGCCACTCTTGTAACCTTATACTATTTTTAAAATAGCATGAAATTCTGTATAAGCAAATGTAAAATTTAAAAAACTCGTATAGAATAGCGCTGAGAAAATTTGTGTTATAACTCGTGTAATAAGAAATATACAACATAATCCCCGTCATCGTATTAAATGACGCCCCCCCACCGCGGCGCAATTTCTTAAAGTTACCTGCGTCGTTCTTAGGTCCTATCCACGTCTGGTGACTTATACTAGATTAAAGAGCATGAAATTCCTGTATCACATATGTAAATTTTAAAAAATCGTATAGAATAGCGGCTGAGAAAATTGTACCTTTTCTGAGGAAATCTGAAATATACAGCATAATCGCCGTCAGTCGTTTTTAATGACGCCGCGGCGCAATTTGTTTAAAGCTTGCCTGCGTCGTTCATGGGTCTTTGCCACTCTGGGGACTTATACTAAATTAAAGAGCATCAAATTCTTTATAACATATCTAAATTTAAAAAAATCGTATACAATAGCGGCCGAGAAAATTGTACCTTTTCTGAGGAAATCTGAAATATACAGCATAACCGCTGTCAGTCAGTCGTTTCTAATGACGCCGCGGCGCAATTTGTTTAAAGCTTGCCTGCGTCGTTCATGGGTCTATGCCACTCTGGTGACTTATACTAGTTTAAAGAGCATGAAATTCTGTATAACATATGTAAATTTAAAAAAATCGTATAGAATAGCGGCTGAGAAATTTGTGTTTATAACAGATGTCGTAAGAAATATACAACATAATCCCCGTCAGTCGTATTAATGACGCCGCGGCGCAATTTCTTTAAAGTTGCCTGCGTCGTTCATGTGTCTATGCCACTCTGGTGACTTATACTAGATTAAAGAGCATGAAATTCTGTATCACATATGTAAATTTAAAAAAATCGTATAGAATAGCGGCTGAGAAAATTGTACCTTTTCTGAGGAAATCTGAAATATACAGCATAACCGCCGTCAGTCGTTTTTAATGACGCCGCGGCGCAATTTGTTTAAAGCTTGCCTGCGTCGTTCATGGGTCTATGCCACTCTGGGGACTTATACTAGGTTAAAGAGCATGAAATTCTTTATAACATATCTAAATTTTAAAAAATCGTATACAATAGCGGCTGAGAAAATTGTACCTTTTCTGAGGAAATCTGAAATATACAGCATAACCGCTGTCAGTCAGTCGTTTCTAATGACCCCGCGGCGCAATTTGTTTAAAGCTTGCCCGCGTCGTTCATGGGTCTATGCCACTCTGGTGACTTATACTTGTTCAAAGAGCATGAAATTCTGTATCACATATGTAAATTTAAAAAAATCGTATAGAATAGCGGCTGAGAAATTTGTGTTTATAACTCATGTAATAAGAAATATACAACATAATCCCCGTCAGTCGTATTAATGACGCCGCGGCGCAATTTGTTTAAAGCTTGCCTGCGTCGTTCATGGGTCTATGCCACTCTGGTGACTTATACTAGTCTAAAGAGTATGAAATTCTGTATAACATATGTAAATTTAAAAAATCGTATACAATAGGGGCTGAGAAATTTGTGTTTATAACAGATGTAATAAGAAATATACAACATAATCCCCGTCAGTCGTATTAATGACGCCGCGGCGCAATTTCTTTAAAGTTGCCTGCGTCGTTCATGGGTCTATGCCACTCTGGTGACTTATACTAGATTAAAGAGCATGAAATTCTGTATGACATATGTAAATTTAAAAAAATCGTATAGAATAGCGGCTGAGAAAATTGTACCTTTTCTGAGAAAATCTGAAATATACAGCATAACCGCCGTCAGTCGTTTTTAATGACGCCGCGGCGCAATTTGTTTAAAGCTTGCCTGCGTCGTTCATGGATCTATGCCACTCTTGTGACTTATACTAGTTTAAAGAGCATGAAATTCTGTATAAGATATGTAAATTTTAAAAAATCGTATAGAATAGCGGCCGAGAAATTTGTGTTTATAACTCATGTAATAAGAAATATACAACAAAATCCCCGTCAGTCGTATTAATGACGCCGCGGCGCAATTTCTTTAAAGTTGCCTGCGTCGTTCATGGGTCTATGCCACTCTGGTGACTTATACTAGATTAAAGAGCATGAAATTCTGTATCACATATGTAAATTTAAAAAAATCGTATAGAATAGCGGCTGAGAAATTCGTGTTTATAACTCATGTAATAAGAAATATACAACATAATCCCCGTCAGTCGTATTAATGTCGCCGCGGCGCAATTTCCTTAAAGCTGCCTGCGTCGTTCATGGGTCTATGCCACTCTGGTGACTTATACTAGATTAAAGAGCATGAAATTCTGTATCACATATGTAAATTTAAAAAAATCGTATAGAATAGCGGCTGAGAAAATTGTACCTTTTCTGAGGAAATCTGAAATATACAGCATAATCGCCGTCAGTCGTTTTTAATGACGCCGCGGCGCAATTTGTTTAAAGCTTGCCTGCGTCGTTCATGGATCTATGCCACTCTGGGGACTTATACTAAATTAAAGAGCATCAAATTCTTTATAACATATCTAAATTTAAAAAAATCGTATACAATAGCGGCCGAGAAAATTGTACCTTTTCTGAGGAAATCTGAAATATACAGCATAACCGCTGTCAGTCAGTCGTTTCTAATGACGCCGCGGCGCAATTTGTTTAAAGCTTGCCTGCGTCGTTCATGGGTCTATGCCACTCTGGTGACTTACACTAGATTAAAGAGCATGAAATTCTGTATAACATACGTAAATTTAAAAAAATCGTATACAATAGCGGCTGAGAAAATTGTACCTTTTCTGAGGAAATCTGAAATATACAGCATAACCGCTGTCAGTCAGTCGTTTTTAATGACGCCGCGGCGCAATTTGTTTAAAGCTTGCCTGCGTCGTTCATGGGTCTATGCCATTCTGGTGACTTATACTAGATTAAAGAGCATGAAATTCTGTATAACATATGTAAATTTTACAAAATCGTATAGAATAGCGGCTGAGAAAATTGTACCTTTTCTGAAGAAATCTGAAATATACAGTATAACCGCCGTCAGTCGTTTTTAATTACGCCGCGGCGCAATTTGTTTAAAGCTTGCCTGCGTCGTTCATGGGTCTATGCCACTCTGGGGACTTATACTAGATTAAAGAGCATGAAATTCTGTATAACATATGTAACTTAAAAAAAATCGTATGGAATAGCGGCTGAGAAAATTGCACCTTTTCTGAGGAAATCTGAAATATACAGCATAACCGCTGTCAGTCAGTCGTTTTTAATGACGCCGCGGCGCAATTTGTTTAAAGCTTGCCTGCGTCGTTCATGGATCTATGCCACTCTGGTGACTTATACTAGTTTAAAGAGCATGAAATTCTGTATAACATATCTAAATTTAAAAAAATCGTATTCAATAGCGGCTGAGAAAATTGTACCTTTTCTGAGGAAATCTGAAATATACAGCTTAACCGCTGTCAGTCAGTCGTTTTTAATGACGCCGCGGCGCAATTTGTTTAAAGCTTGCTTGCGTCGTTTATGGGTCTATGCCACTCTGGTGACTTATACTAGATTAAAGAGCATGAAATTCTGTATAACATATGTAAATTTAAAAAATCGTATACAATAGGGGCTGAGAAATTTGTGTTTATAACAGATGTAATAAGAAATATACAACATAATCCCCGTCAGTCGTATTAATGACGCCGCGGCGCAATTTCTTTAAAGTTGCCTGCGTCGTTCATGGGTCTATGCCACTCTGGTGACTTATACTAGATTAAAGAGCATGAAATTCTGTATGACATATGTAAATTTAAAAAAATCGTATAGAATAGCGGCTGAGAAAATTGTACCTTTTCTGAGAAAATCTGAAATATACAGCATAACCGCCGTCAGTCGTTTTTAATGACGCCGCGGCGCAATTTGTTTAAAGCTTGCCTGCGTCGTTCATGGATCTATGCCACTCTTGTGACTTATACTAGTTTAAAGAGCATGAAATTCTGTATAAGATATGTAAATTTTAAAAAATCGTATAGAATAGCGGCCGAGAAATTTGTGTTTATAACTCATGTAATAAGAAATATACAACAAAATCCCCGTCAGTCGTATTAATGACGCCGCGGCGCAATTTCTTTAAAGTTGCCTGCGTCGTTCATGGGTCTATGCCACTCTGGTGACTTATACTAGATTAAAGAGCATGAAATTCTGTATCACATATGTAAATTTAAAAAAATCGTATAGAATAGCGGCTGAGAAATTTGTGTTTATAACTCATGTAATAAGAAATATACAACATAATCCCCGTCAGTCGTATTAATGTCGCGGCGGCGCAATTTCCTTAAAGCTGCCTGCGTCGTTCATGGGTCTATGCCACTCTGGTGACTTATACTAGATTAAAGAGCATGAAATTCTGTATCACATATGTAAATTTAAAAAAATCGTATAGAATAGCGGCTGATTAAATTGTACCTTTTCTGAGGAAATCTGAAATATACAGCATAACCGCCGTCAGTCGTTTTTAATGACGCCGCGGCGCAATTTGTTTAAAGCTTACGTGCGTCGTTCATGGATCTATGCCACTGTTGTGACTTATACTAGTTTAAAGAGCATGAAATTCTGTATCACATATGTAAATTTTAAAAAATCGTATAGAATAGCGGCTGAGAAAATTGTACCTTTTCTGAGGAAATCTGAAATATACAGCATAATCGCCGTCAGTCGTTTTTAATGACGCCGCGGCGCAATTTGTTTAAAGCTTGCCTGCGTCGTTCATGGGTCTATGCCACTCTGGGGACTTATACTAAATTAAAGAGCATCAAATTCTTTATAACATATCGAAATTTAAAAAAATCGTATACAATAGCGGCCGAGAAAATTGTACCTTTTCTGAGGAAATCTGAAATATACAGCATAACCGCTGTCAGTCAGTCGTTTCTAATGACGCCGCGGCGCAATTTGTTTAAAGCTTGCCTGCGTCGTTCATGGGTCTATGCCACTCTGGTGACTTACACTAGATTAAAGAGCATGAAATTCTGTATAACATACGTAAATTTAAAAAAATCGTATACAATAGCGGCTGAGAAAATTGTACCTTTTCTGAGGAAATCTGAAATATACAGCATAACCGCTGTCAGTCAGTCGTTTTTAATGACGCCGCGGCGCAATTTGTTTAAAGCTTGCCTGCGTCGTTCATGGGTCTATGCCATTCTGGTGACTTATACTAGATTAAAGAGCATGAAATTCTGTATAACATATGTAAATTTTACAAAATCGTATAGAATAGCGGCTGAGAAAATTGTACCTTTTCTGAAGAAATCTGAAATATACAGCATAACCGCCGTCAGTCGTTTTTAATTACGCCGCGGCGCAATTTGTTTAAAGCTTGCCTGCGTCGTTCATGGGTCTATGCCACTCTGGGGACTTATACTAGATTAAAGAGCATGAAATTCTGTATAACATATGTAACTTAAAAAAAATCGTATGGAATAGCGGCTGAGAAAATTGCACCTTTTCTGAGGAAATCTGAAATATACAGCATAACCGCTGTCAGTCAGTCGTTTTTAATGACGCCGCGGCGCAATTTGTTTAAAGCTTGCCTGCGTCGTTCATGGATCTATGCCACTCTGGTGACTTATACTAGTTTAAAGAGCATGAAATTCTGTATAACATATCTAAATTTAAAAAAATCGTATACAATAGCGGCTGAGAAAATTGTACCTTTTCTGAGGAAATCTGAAATATACAGCTTAACCGCTGTCAGTCAGTCGTTTTTAATGACGCCGCGGCGCAATTTGTTTAAAGCTTGCTTGCGTCGTTTATGGGTCTATGCCACTCTGGTGACTTATACTAGATTAAAGAGCATGAAATTCTGTATAACATATGTAAATTTTAAAAAATCGTATAGAATAGCGGCTGAGAAATTTGTGTTTATAACAGATGTAGTAAGAAATATACAACATAATCCCCGTCAGTCGTATTAATGACGCCGCGGCGCAATTTCTTTAAAGTTGCCTGCGTCGTTCATGGGTCTATGCCACTCTGGTGACTTATACTAGATTAAAGAGCATGAAATTCTATATCACATATGTAAATTTTTAAAAATCGTATAGAATTTCGGCTGAGAAAATTGTACCTTTTCTGAAGAAATCTGAAATATACAGCATAACCGCCGTCAGTCGTTTTTAATTACGCCGCGGCGCAATTTGTTTAAAGCTTGCCTGCGTCGTTCATGGGTCTATGCCACTCTGGGGACTTATACTAGATTAAAGAGCATGAAATTCTGTATCACATATGTAAATTTAAAAAAACCGTATGGAATAGCGGCTGAGAAAATTGTACCTTTTCTGAGGAAATCTGCAATATACAGCATAACCGCTGTCAGTCAGTCGTTTTTAATGACGCCGCGGCGCAATTTGTTTAAAGCTTGCCTGCGTCGTTCATGGATCTATGCCACTCTGGTCACTTATACTAGTTTAGAGAGCATGAAATTCTGTATAACATATGTAAATTTTAAAAAATCGTATAGAATAGCGGCTGAGAAATTTGTATTTATAACAGATGTAGTAAGAAATATACAACATAATCCCCGTCAGTCGTATTAATGACGCCGCGGCGCAATTTCTTTAAAGTTGCCTGCGTCGTTCATGGGTCTATGCCACTCTGGTGACTTATACTAGATTAAAGAGCATGAAATTCTGTATCACATATATAAATTTTAAAAAATCGTATAGAATAGCGGCTGAGAAAATTGTACCTTTTCTGAGGAAATCTGAAATATACAGCATAACCGCCGTCAGTCGTTTTTAATGACGCCGCGGCGCAATTTGTTGAAAGCTTACGTACGTCGTTCATGGATCTATGCCACTCTTGTGACTTATACTAGTTTAAAGAGCATGAAATTCAGTATAACATATGTAAATTTTAAAAAATCCTATAGAATAGCGGCTGAGAAATTTGTGTTTATAACTCATGTAATAAGAAATATACAACATAATCCCCGTCAGTCGTATTAATGACGCCGCGGCGCAATTTGTTTAAAGCTTGCCTGCGTCGTTCATGGGTCTATGCCACTCTGGTGACTTATACTCGATTAAAGAGCATGAAATTCTGTATCACATATGTAAATTTTAAAAAATCGTATAGAATAGCGGCTGAGAAAATTGTACCTTTTCTGAGGAAATCTGAAATATACAGCATAACCGCCGTCAGTCGTTTTTGATGACGCCGCGGCGCAATTTGTTTAAAGCTTGCCTGCGTCGTTCATGGGTCTATGCCACTCTGGGGACTTATACTAGATTAAAGAGCATGAAATTCTTTATAACATATCTAAATTTAAAAAAATCGTATAAAATAGCGGCTGACAAAATTGTACCTTTTCTGAGGAAATCTGAAATATACAGCATAACCGCTGTCAGTCAGACGTTTCTAATGACGCCGCGGCGAAATTTGTTTAAAGCTTGCCTGCGTCGTTCATGGATCTATGCCACTCTGGTGACTTATACTAGTTTAAAGAGCATGAAATTCTGTATAACATATGTAAATTTAAAAAATCGTATACAATAGGGGCTGAGAAATTTGTGTTTATAACAGATGTAATAAGAAATATACAACATAATCCCCGTCAGTCGTATTAATGACGCCGCGGCGCAATTTGTTTAAAGCTTGCCTGCGTCGTTCATGGATCTATGCCACTCTTGCGACTTATACTACTTTAAAGAGCATGAAATTCTGTATAAGATATGTAAATTTAAAAAAATCGTATAAAATAGCGGCTGAGAAATTTGTGTTTATAACTCATGTAATAAGAAATTTACAACATAATCCCCGTCAGTCGTATTAATGACGCCGCGGCGCAATTTCTTTAAAGTTGCCTGCGTCGTTCATGGGTCTATGCCACTCTGGTGACTTATACTAGATTAAAGAGCATGAAATTCTTTATAACATATCTAAATTTAAAAAAATCTTATACAATAGCGGCTGAGAAAATTGTACCTTTTCTGAGGAAATCTGAAATATACACCATAACCGCTGTCAGTCAGTCGTTTCTAATGACGCCGCGGCGCAATTTGTTTAAAGCTTGCCTGCGTCGTTCATGGGTCTATGCCACTCTGGTGATTTATACTAGATTAAAGAGCATGAAATTCTGTAAAACATATGTAAATTAAAAAAAATCGTATACAATAGCGTCTGAGAAAATTGTACCTTTTCTGAGGAAATCTGAAATATACAGCATAACCGCTGTCAGTCAGTCGTTTTTAATGACGCCGCGGCGCAATTTGTTTAAAGCTTGCCTGCGTCGTTCATGGGTCTATGCCACTCTGGTGATTTATACTAGATTAAGGAGCATGAAATTCTGTAAAACATATGTAAATTAAAAAAAATCGTATACAATAGCGTCTGAGAAAATTGTACCTTTTCTGAGGAAATCTGAAATATACAGCATAACCGCTGTCAGTCAGTCGTTTCTAATGACGCCGCGGCGCAATTTGTTTAAAGCTTGCCTGCGTCGTTCATGGGTCTATGCCACTCTGGTGACTTATACTAGATTAAAGAGCATGAAATTCTGTAAAACATATGTAAATTTAAAAAAATCGTATCGAATAGCGGCTGAGAAAATTGTACCTTTTCTGAGGAAATCTGAAATATACAGCATAACCGCTGTCAGTCTGTCGTTTTTAATGACGCCGCGGCGCAATTTGTTTAAAGCTTGCCTGCTGTATGATTTATTGATATAATTCTGGGTTTTCTACTAGACTCCTTCTATTAGACTCTTTCGATAGACTCCTTCAATAGACACCTTCGACAGACACCTTCGACTAGAACACGAGTTAGTCACATGACCTAATACGTCACTCTATAAGTTACGTCACTCTATAATTTACAACACTCCCCCGTTGATTGACTAAGGTCAATGATTGACTAAGGTCAATCAACGGTAGAATTAAAACTACAAACTATAAATTTCAAAGTAACAGTCAACAGTTAATACTGGAGTTCATGTATATGTTCTGGTTCATCATCTGGTACAAACTTTATGTACGGACAGACTTCATCCTCTTCCACACCTGTACTTCTAACTTCAATTGGAAACAATCGCTGAATTGGTCTTTTCAGCTCCTTCATCCTTCCTCCTGAGGGCAATCGGACAACAGCTGCTCGAACCTTACCATCTTGACCATGAATTAAACATGCAACTCGACCGACCTTCCATTGTTGTCTCGGAATCTTGTCCTCGTGCACACACACAATGTCTCCCTGGTTTATTCCCGAGTTTCTCGACGTCTTCTTCGTAGCATGATGTTCTCGAAGTTCAGTAAGATATTCGCGTCGCCATCTATTCCAGAAATGTTGCAAAACACTGGTCAAAAATTTGTTTCGCCTCGATACGTCTTCATTGTCATACTCACGCGAAGGTCGACTTGAAAATTTTGATTGACTGAGTAACCGTCGACCAAGGCACAAACTCGATGTTGTGAGTGGCTCACTCATTTCTTCATATACGTACGTGAGTGGTCGTGAGTTGAGAATTGCTTCTACTTGGATTAACACCGTCTCAAATTCTTCAAATGTGACACGCGCATTCCCCAAGGTCTTCTTCAGGCATCGTTTTACACAACGTACCATCCGTTCAAAAAATCCTCCCCACCACGGCGCTAGAGGAACGTTAAACTTCCACGCAATATTATGCTGCTGAATGAATTTCTTAACCGTTGAATTTTTGAACGTTTTCCCGTTGTCAGACACAACAAAACTAGGCACTCCTCTCCTTCCCATAAATCGTTGCAGACATCTTATGAACGCTTGGGCAGAAAGATCTGGAGTCAATTCCAAATGAATACCACGTGTCGAAGCATATGTAAATAAGGCGATATAGGCCTTGTATGTTCTCCTGGCATTCGAATAAACATTCTTGACGAACACGGGACCGGCGAAGTCTACTCCTAAGCGAGTATAAGCAAATTCGTCAGACACTCTGAACTGAGGCAGCGGTGGAGGCGGAGGGGCGCTGTAACACTTTCCTTCAATTCGCTTGCACGTAGCGCAGGTCGAGATCACCTTGCGCACCATCTGTCGTCCCTTAACTACCCAGAATTTCGATCGTAACTCAGTTAAAGTTTCCTTGAGTCCGTTGTGCATTACGTTCCAGTGACTTCTTTTGATAATCATTTTTGTGACGTGGTGATTTCTAGGTAGAATAGCTGGAAAACGAGTGGAGTAGGGCAATGGAGCGTGATGAAGTCTTCCTCGTGACATTCCTGATTCCTCTTCAAACAGTCCTAGCGCTCTTTCCGTGTGTTTAAAACTGGGCTCAGCTCGAACTTGCTTCTGAACTTGTTTTATCCATAGAGCTTCTGCTTGGAGGATTTCTTCCTTATCTAGTTCCAACGAATCAGATCGGTGGTCATCTGGTCTTCGACGAATTTTGTTCAGGAATCGCAGGATGTATCCTGTTACTCTAAGAAGCTCGTCAAAATCGTTGTACCTTTTACAGTCTATTATTTCGTCAAGTGCTCCTTTCTCTTCTCCCGCCAACGCTGTAGTTACGGGTACTGCTTTCCGCTTCAATTCATATGAAGGATCCACTTAGAAACTTCGATTTTGAAACTTTGAGTCCTTATGCCAGTTTTCAATACTCTTGGTCAGGAACTCTGGACCGGACCACCATTGCTGATTTTTCTCTAACTCGGAAGCTTTGCATCCCCGCGAGAGGACGTCCGCTGGGTTTTCATGAGTAGGTACATGTCTCCACGATTTTGGCACCACCAGCTTCCTAATCTCAACGACTCGATTTTGAACGAAAGGCTTATATACTTTCTCAGATCCAGTGATCCACCACAGTGCAATCTGCGAGTCTAACCAGCATACGATGTTGTCAATCTTGATAACTCCACTTATTGCCTTCGCCACATGCGATATCAATCTTGCGAGAACGAGACCAGATAGTAATTCTAACCTTGGAATTGTCTCTCCTGATATGGGCGATACTCTGGACTTGGACGCTACAATCTTGCATACCACCGAGTTTCTTGTCACGATCCTTATGTAAACAACACCTCCGTATGCCTTCTCGGACGCGTCTCCAAAACCGTGTAATTCCACCGCACAGATTTCGTCATTTTCATCGTGTGGACAACAGCATCGGTCTACTTGAATTCTTGAGGTTTCTTCCATGTCGGTTAATGCTGATTTCCATAGTCGGGCAGTTACATCATCTATAGGAGCATCCCAATTAGCGTTCTTCTTCTTGCAAATTGCTTGGAATAATATCTTTAGCGTTGTGGTGATCGGGGACAGCAGACCAAGGGGGTCATATACCTTGGCAATCGAACTCAGGACGACTCGTTTAGTAACCACGTCTTGTACCAAGTACTGCGTGATGTCACCAAGGTTGATTATCAACTTGTCGAGTTCGTTGTCCCAAGTTATTCCAAGCACTTTAAGGTGCTCCTCTTCTACGTTCGCTTGAGGTAAAGCCGTTTTCGAATAGGTTTGGTCGTCTTGCCATTTTTCACAGGATTCTTCCTCCTGTTCTTCACAGGAACTGATCATCTTTCTTAGGACTTCGCTGTTAGTCACCCACTTCCGCATATTGAAACCTCCTTCCTTGAATCTCTTCTTCAGCTTTTCGTAGAACAAGAATCCCTCAGGGACACTGGATACTGATGATGCTAAGTCATCGACGTAAAGCGATCGAAGAACTTCTTCCACGAATTCTGAATCTATATTCTTGAATGAATTCACATGATGATGTATTGTCCCGTTTAGCAAGAATGGACTGGAACTCACACCAAAGACAACTCTTGTGAATCTTCTGACAACGATTTGCGGTTTAGTTTTTGTTATGTCATCCACCCACAGGAAGCGAAGATAGACCCGATCTTCTGGTACCACAGACACATTCAGGAACGCCTTCTCGATATCGGCGATAATTCCAATTCCTCTTAGGCGAAATCTCAGCAGAATGTCGAAGATCAGTGGGGTGAGAGATGGGCCTGAGTACAGACAGTCGTTAAGACTTGGACCATTCTGTTTGGATGAGGCATCATAAACTACACGAAGTTTGGTTGTCTTCTTGTCAAGACGGAGAACTTCACGATGTGGTAAATAATGTATTTTGCCTGGATCTGGAGCTCTTTCATCAGAGACTGGTTCGATGATATTTCTTTCCAGTTGTTCTTGGATGACCTGATCATATCGCTTAAGGACCTCGGGTTTTGACTTGAGTCATCGCAGCAGTGATTCTAATCTTGATATACTTGGTTGGTAGTTATCTGGCAGTGTGGAATGGTTTTCCTTGAAGGGTAACTTTACTTTGTATCTTTCGCCGTCAAATCTGATCTGATCTAGAAACTTCTCGTAGACAGCTGGCTCATCGTTCTTGATCCCTATAGACTCCAGATCCCAGAAGGCTTTGATATCTTGCTCCAATGAATCTTCCTGAATAACTGATGTTGCCACCTTGAGTACATGGGTCTCACTGAGGTTCACAGTGGATTCTTTGGCATCGCTCGAACCTTCGATTGGACCGGATAAAACATACCCCAACTAGGTCTGGAGAGCCACTGGACCTAACCCATGGCCACCACGCACAACATCACCAGTCACTAATTAACAATTAGTCGCCGAAGGCGAGGTGATTACAAGCCTATATTCACTGAGCCGCTTCGGCGAAGTGAATATAGGCTTGTAATCACCGAGCCTGAGGCGACTAATTGTTTTAGTAAAAATTTTCAGGTGTTAACCAATAATAATATCAACTTTATTAAAATTCACATTAAATAAATTATTTTAATAACAAAATTTGCATCCGGAAGTAAGTCGGCCATAAGTAACGTCACAACCTCACATGCGCTGTGTGTTGTTGTATAGTTCGAAAGGAAAGAGACAAGTGAGTCAACAGTTATTAAATTAAGCTAGGCTGAAAAAGCAAATATCGCCAAACAAATCAAGCAGAAATATTTTACAACATAATCCATATCAACGAGTATTGTTCACATTCACATTGAATGTAAATTGGCAATTGCTGAACGACCCAGATGGAAGGATTGAACCCGAATTTAAGCCAAGCGACGTGAAGAAGCTTTCATGGTCAGTCGACGGCAAATGTTGGCAGGATGATGGGCATGGAACTGATGGAAGTGGTGTAGAAATCGAAGCCGATGACCCTTCTTTCGCCTTGGATAAATCAAGAGACCGGCGGCGAGATTCTGGACTTCTGTCACTATGAATGAACGATGTTAGAGCTGTCGACATTTGCTTGAACTGGTCAAGTGTTGGTCGTTCACAGTAGCTTTCGATGCTCGAATCGCTCTTGTGGCCCGTGATGGCTTTGATTTTCCGAGTCTCGATGTTGTTTCCAGATAAAACAGTAACGGTTGTCGCTCTCAAAGAATGGTTAGTGAGATACGGGTTGATTTCAGCTCTTTCAGTCATCCTTCGTAGCATGTTTTCCAGCGTATTGTGGCCAACGTTGCAAGCATCGTACCAGACAGCATGAGCTATCGGATTAAATTTCGTCGAGCTCTCACTTTTCGGCCTTTGGAATAAAGCATCAATATTGGGGTTCAGATGGCTCAAGTACGTTTTCAAGATTTCCACAGAGCATCTTCTTGAGTCTGGTTGCGAAAATATTTTTCCGTCGGAGTGGTCTTCGGATCCATCTAGGCCTCCCGTGTGGTTTTTGGTCGTGAGAACAACACCAGGTTCACTTCTGTTTAACTCAAAGTATTCCTGGCCGTCTGCAGTTGTAACCAGGCGCAGCATTGACTTCTTTAGTGAACTTTGGTTTTCCCTGCCCCGTTTTCCAAAGGAGATGGAAATTAAAAACCACGCAGTTTGAAGCAAGGCTCGGGGACTTTGTGTGTCAACATCAGCAAGCTCGCTTTTCTCGTACAGCTTCTTGATGGTATCGGCTGTCAAAGGAATTTTGTGGACTGTGGCGGCTATCTTTCCTTCTTTAACGAGCTGTTTAAGGTACGAACTGAGTGTTTTATTCGCTTCACTGAATAATGCTTTGTCACATATCGAAAATCTTTTGTTGTAAGGCGGTGCTTTCAAGTAGCGGTCAAGTGCTGACCGTATAGACAAAAGACTTGTTTTCTTATAAAAACTTCCGTCTTGCTTTCTTGCCGAGACGTAAAACTTAGACAGACACTTGTTCATCTCCTCAATACTCATGCTTTCAAATGCTGTGTTGAATTCATTTTGCTCATGAAACCAGTCTATTAAAAAAATGAAGTTTTTGTGTTTATTTTGGTTATCGTATGTTTACATAATAAAATTTATGCCCACATCACCGCTTCGCCGGTGCAACAAAGCCAGTTTTCCAAGATAAAAAGAACGTTAAGTTAAACTTTTTACCTTGAAAGATTTTTACACCATATTTAGTGGCTTCTTTGTTTTTTTGTGGAATACTATCTTCTTTAATTTTCTCAATTTCTTCTTCTGTAACTACGGCAAAACGAGCAGCCATTTTGAAGAAAATGAAAAAGTTTATAGTCACTGGGTAGCCAGTGACTATAGCATCAGAGACGGTCAACCTCGACGAATCAGATTGCGAGAAATTCAATAGTCACCTGAAAATTTTTACTAATGACCAATAGTAATCAGCACCAACTAGCAGGTGGATGGACAACTCTCTTGATCCATGAGTGTCATCTGCAAGCGGTAATGACTGTAAATGCTGATATCTTTCTTGACTAAAATCTATTGACTGGTTACTGATAGCTGAACAGATGACTGGTACAACATAGGCAGTAATGTAGATCTTTCCACTTTCGAGTGTTTGGACAGCTAGTTGAACAATGTCACATGTTCTAAGTTTTGCATGTGTTTCTCCAAACGTTTTGATCAGCAATGTATCAGCTCCAATAACAAGTAGATTCAGGGACTTCTTGAGACTTTCGGTTACATAACTTCGCTGGCTACAACTGTCAAAAATCAATCTAATGTTGGCAGAGTTTCCTTCAGCTTCTGCTTGAGACACGTTTTCTCTTGCAGTTTGTAACAGTACATTGTTCTTGGAGTTTACAATCAAACTGAGCGATGAGGTTCCATTGGCTTGAGACTGATTCTTCACTTTAGGTACAAATGGATTTACAGAGGTGAGTTGATCAAGTGGAAGACTAGAAGTACTCTGTGGAAGCAACATACTTGGGTGGAATGGTGGGTTCACTGGAGAATTGGGTTGATGGTGTACAAACATGTTCGTTGCTGAGGGTTGAGGAACTTGTAGGAATGGGTTAGTAGGTGGGGAAATCTGTTGTTGTGGTTCTGTCTGGCTATGATGTGGGTGTTGGGTACCTGGCTTCAACTGAGGGTCACAGATTGAAGTATGATGCTTCTGGCCACAATTATAACAAGGCTTTCCAACCTGGCAGTCTCTAGCCAGGTGATCAGTTCGAAGACATCTAAAACATTTACCTTTTTTGCGAAGAATCTGCTTCCGAGTTGAGATGTTGGTCACCACCGTGCAGTTAGTTGATGAATGTTTACCATTGCAATATGTACACCATGGCCCTTCTCGTGATGGCAGACTACCTTTGTTCTCTGTCAGTAAAGTAGACGTAGATGGTTGGTTGTTGTATCTCAATGATCTGTACCTTGAATTGGACTGGTTATCTTTCCGAGGACTTGTACCACCAACAAATGCACATCTCTCTCTCAGCTGTAATTCCTGTTTAAACACTTTGAGCAGTGGTTCCAATTTCCATTCCTCTGAAGATAATTCCCTTGTGATCAGTATTCTCAGCTCTTCTGGAATCTTTGCCATAACCACAGGTGCAAGAAATGATCCATAAGTGTCAGATGATACTCCAATGTTTTGAAGACTTCTCACATGGCACTCTAGCTTGTCATAGATATTTCGCAATTTCTTCACCTCATTCATCGATGTCGCTTCAGGCAGTTTTAGCAAGGAATCCATCTGAGCAGAAATAACAACTTGTTTATTTCCATATCTCTCCTGGAGTAATTTGATAGCTTCGGTATAGTTCTCTTTAGTCAGGGAAAATCCATTGATTGTTTCAGCTGCAGAACCTTGTAACAGTGATTTCAGGTAATTAAACTTGTCGACTTCGCCTAAAGCTGGGTTTGAATTAATTGCTGAATTGAACGAGTCCCAAAACGCTTGCCAATCAACAGGATTTCCAGATAATTTATTGACAGATAATTTCGGTAGTTTCGCTTTCGCAATACTTGGGGATTTCTGCGTCTGACCATGTTCTGTCGACGAGTATTCCTTCTTTTCCGCAGTATTCAAAACTAGATCAATTTGAACGAGGCATTCGTTCACAGAGGCTGTAAACTCCGAACTTTGCATAATTTCCGTTTCGATATTATCCTTGGCAGTCATGAGACCAACAACTTCACTGTCCATGGCTTCTAAAAGAGCGAGCTTACCTTCGAGAGTTCTTTTATTCGCCTGAAGTTTTCGGGAAACGTCTGTGGTTTGTTCTCCTTCGATTAATCCACGGGATTTCTCCATGACTTTCTCGACAAACAACCGATGACATTGACGAGCTTTGAGTTTCTTCTTGATTTCCGCCATTGTTCGATTGTCATGCAGATTATGTCAACAAGACATTCACGAGCAGTTACCTTTTCTTCCCGGGAGTCGGCACCAATGTATGATTTATTGATATAATTCTGGGTTTTCTACTAGACTCCTTCTATTAGACTCCTTCGATAGACTCCTTCAATAGACACCTTCGACAGACACCTTCGACAGACACCTTCGACTAGAACACGAGTTAGTCACATGACCTAATACGTCACTCTATAAGTTACGTCACTCTATAATTTACAACACCTGTGATTTATACTAGATTAAAGAGCATGAAATTCTGTATCACATATGTAAATTTAAAAAAATCGTATAAAATAGCGGCAGAGAAATTTGTACTTTTTCTGAGGAAATCTCAAATATACAGCATAACCGCCGTCAGTCGTTTTAATGACGCCGCGGCGCAATTTGTTTAAAGCCTGCCTGCGTCGTTCATGGGTCTATGCCACTCTGGGGACTTATACTAGATTAAAGAGCATGAAATTCTGTTTATTATTATTATTATTATTATTATTATTATTATTATTATTATGAACTATATTTCAACACGGTACAATTTCACCTGATAAAAATAATTATGTACAAAGAAAAGAAAAGGTGATCTTCCAACCGGCCGTGCTTACACTAGTAAAAAATATGAATTACGATATTTACAAGAAGGTTAATTATAACTATAGATAAGAAGAAAGGCAACATGAATATGTTACTTAATATTAACATGTACGTTTTATGTTAGATTTAAAATTAGCAATAGTTTCCGAGGACTTTTGTGATGAAGAAAGGCAGTTCCAGACTTCCGCCCCTCTGTATGAGAATGCATTTTTCATATTGTTTGTTTTTGGTTTAGGTAATGTCAAATTGGCTGTCGATTGTCTTGTGTTATGGTCGTGTACGTCACTAGTATTTGTAAACATATCACACAAATAATCAGGAACCATTCTGTCTTTTACCTTGTACATGAAAATTGAAAGTTGTTGCATCCTTCGTTTTTCGAGGTTCGGAACTCCTAGCTTACTTAATATGTCAGCTGATCGTGTCGTGTAATTCTCACGTGAGATTATTCGAAACGCCCTGCTCTGTAACTTTTGTAGTTTATCTGCTAACGTTTTCCCTAGACAACCCCATACTTGAGCACAATAATCGAAGTAAGGTTGGATTATGGATTGGTATATTGTTATTAGGGTATTGTATTCGATTATATCTCGAAGTCGTCTGAGTATACCGAGTCCTGAGGTGACCTTTTTTGAAATGTGTTCGACCTGCGCTGTCCAGCTTAGAGACTCATCTATCATTAGGCCCAACGATTTTGTCGTTTTAACTCGCTTAATTTCTAAATTACCAACATTGATAACTGGATCAAAAGTTACTTGGCTAAGCCTTTTCTTGGTACCAATTATCATATATTCGGTTTTACTGTTGTTTAAAGTTAATTTATTTGCGGATAGCCAATTTGCAACATTGTTTAAATCGCCATTCAATGTTTCTTCAATTACTTTAATATCATCACTTGCTGTTGCAATTTGGGTATCATCTGCAAACATGTCTGGTTTTGCCCTGTTTAGACACTTTGGTAAGTCATTGATGTAAATTAGAAATAGCAATGGGCCTAAACCAGAGCCTTGCGGTATGCCTGTTTTCATAATTGATGGGCTTGATGTATTACCATTCACACAACAGTACTGGGTCCTATTTGATAGATACGACTCCAGCCAGCGATGCGCTGTTCCTTTTATTCCATAACTTGCTATTGTGTTTAAAAGTATGTTGTGGTCGACAGTATCAAATGCTTTTTTTAGGTCCAGAAACACAATCCCATTTAGTTTTCCAATGTCAATGTTTTTGTACCACTCGTTAGTAATATCCAGCAGTGCTGTAACAGTTGAGTGTTGTGGTCTAAATCCGTGTTGGCAATTTGTAAGTAGGTTAAAGTCATGTAAATAATTATAGATTTGGTTATGAATCAGCTTTTCCGCAATTTTGGCAACTACTGAAATAACGGATATCGGTCTGTAATTGGTCATTTCATCTTTAGCTTCAGACTTAAATATCGGAGTAATCCTAGCGATTTTCCAATCATTGGGAAATATGCCTGTTATAATGGAGTGGTTAAATATGGATGTTAGAGATGGTGCAATAACTGATGCTGAAATTTTTAAGATACGATATGAGATACCATCAATTCCAGATGCTTTGTTGGGCCCTAAACCGTGGAGTAGTTTTAAAACATCACTTTCTAGAATTTCTTGAAAGCTAGGGAGCCCATTAACTGGATGGTTTATATCATTAAGAAAACTATCCGGTGAAATACTCGATCGAGGAATTTCGTTCGCAAGTTTTTCTCCCAGTTCAACAAAATATGTATTAAAGGCATCTGGAATCAGAGTTTCGTCAATTATTTCACCATTCCTATCTTTCATTTCTGGGATTTTATTTTTATTTGACGTTCTATTCATCAATTCGTTGAGTGTTTTCCATGTTTGCTTTAAATTTCCTGAATTGTTATGTAGTTTGTCTTGATAATACGAACATTTTGTATCTTTAATTTGCCTATTGTATTGGTTTTTAGCCTTTTTGAAGACGGACCAGCTATTAATTGCATTATCTGCTTTAGCTTTTCTGTTTAGGAAATTGATATGGCGTTTTTTTTCAATTAGATCTATTGTTAACCAAGGTAGCCGCTTATTGGCCACCTTCCGTCTTTTTAGTGGGGCATGGTTGTTCCAGATTTTGAAGAATTTATTCTTCCAAATCTGCCAAGATATATTTGGATCGTATTGATCCAGGTCAAAAGCATTAAAGGAATTTTTCAAGTCTTGCAAGAATATTTGTTCATTGAAATGTTTGTAATCGCGGTATTCGATTATTTTTGCATTTTCTTTGGAGAATTTAAATTTTCTAATGCCGTAAATAAGATAGTGATCACTTATACAAACAGTTGACACTCCTTTCGAAATAATATTATTAGAATTTGTTGTATAGAAGTGATCGATCAATGTCCGAGTATCTTTAGTAACTCTTGTAGCGCCACTTATCAATTGTTCATATTGATACAGTTCTGTAATGAATTTGAGTTCCGAAGCTTGGGGAGATAAATTTGCGGATAATAGGTCATAATTTACATCTCCTACAATAATACTTTCTTTAGGGTCATTATCGATTAATTGTAAACAGTTCTCAAATCTATAAAGAGTGTCAATTGGATCATTTGGTGGTCGATACCACGTTGTAATCAAGAAAGGTTTGACGTTTTGTTTAGTAATTTGTATTGTAAGGATTTCAATTTCAGGATCATTCAGATCATTCCGGAGTCGAAAATGTATCGAATCTCTAACGAAAAAACCGATACCACCACCAAATCTATTTCTATTTTTGGGAATCCAATTGTAACCCTGAATGGCTATTCATTGTGTTGGCACACTGTCGTCCATTCGGGTTTCATTAATCGCGAGAACGTCAATTTCCTTATCATTCATGCAGATCCTAAGTTCGTCAATATGTTTAGGTAGACTTGTTATGTTTAAGGAAGCTATTTTGAAGCCTCGAATAGCCGGAACTAACCGGTCTTGCTGGTTGACCATATTCGAATTGTGCTCATAGGATAGGGTTGACTTTCTGGTTTCGCGCATTGTGTTAAGTTCAGTATTGTTAATGTTAGCCCCTATGTTAATGGATTTCATAATGATATAAAAATAGTCAATATCGCTATGCTGGAATTCATTTAGTCAATTCTTGAGGAATTCAATCAAGTTCTTTGCTAAAAGTGCAGTTCCCTGACTATTTAAATGTAGTCCCGATGCATTTAATTTAGTAGCATCTATGTTAGCGTGACGTATAAACTGCCACTTAAGTTTACTACAGAGCTTAGCTAGTAAGGTATTAGTTTTATCTATCTTAATGTTGATGATCGGGTCCTGTCTCTTAATTATTTCAGAAATAGCTATTTTTGATAAACTTTGGGACACGATACCTTGACACAAGGATTTCATTTCATCTGTAATTTCTTCTGGTTCTTTCCGTTGGACGTCGTTAGTCCCTACGTGTAGAATCACGAGCTTGGGCTGTTTCTTCATTGTGGGCTGTACGTAGTAGCTCATGTCGTTAATTGTTGCTCCAGGAAATGTTTTGATATTGACCTTTTCACCCGTCGATCGGCTGAGTTTAGGCGATTTAATCATCTTTATCATTGAATCCCCTAAGATTGCTATGGGACCTTCTGTTGTCTTAGACTTGGGATAGCAATTCTGGTTAGGTCGTGATTGGGCTCGCGTATTGGTCGTGAAAGTTTTGCCAAGCCGGCCAGAAGAGGTTTCCTTATTGCCAGAATTATTCTGGCTCGTAGTCGGTTCGACATGAGGCAGGCTTCGTTCTTCAGTTGGTTCAGCATCGCTGTCACTGAGGACTTCATATCTGTTAACATTCGCGTTGCTGGCGGCTGTTTTGGGTGGATTCTTGCTAGTTTTACCGACTTTCGATTTCTTATTATTGACAGTATGCCAAGTGTCAATTTGATTTTCGATTCCACTGGGTTGGGATTGGGATTGATCAAGTTGTATCAGCTTAATTGCCGTGATAAGACTGTTTTTTTTCATTCTCTGTGTCTTTAACTTTAGTTTGTAAGTCTGCCATTACGTACGAAAGGGTTGCATTTCTTTGGCGCAGATCTAAGTTTTCCTTTTTAAGTTCGTCGATTTCTCGTTCGAAGTTGTTAATCATATCAGTTTGGTCTGGTCGGCTCTTACTGGACTTTAAATTGTTTACTTCTTGCGAAATCCCGTCGACCTTGTCATCTATTCTTTTCATGAATTTACTCATTAAGTCGTTTATCAATAGATATTGTTCTAAATTGCCGCATGTTGGATCACACGTGGGATAGTTTGTAAACGGGCAATTAGTTTTTATTGAATCTTTATGCAAATCGCTGGTTATTTTGCAGTCGTCTTGACTTTGGCTAAACTCTTCTGCTGTATTATCTATGTTGGAGATAAACTTTGCTTTAATTTCACTGGCTTTATTTCCTTTAAAAGTGATTGTTCCATTTGTTGAATACCAGCGAATGGAAAACTCCTCGGATTCGTACAATTTTGAGCCACCGCCAGGTGACGACCATCTGCCCTTCGATAATTGCAATTTCTCGATGAGATGGGTTAGGCCTTCGAATTCACCATGCCACTTCAGGGTTCATAACATATCTAAATTAAAAAAAATCGTATAGAATAGCGGCTGAGGAAATTGTACCTTTTCTGAGGAAATCTGAAATACACAACATAATCCGCGTAAGTCGTTTTTAATGACGCCGCGGCGCAATTTGTTTCAAGCCTGCCTGCGTCGTTCATGGGTCTATGCCACTCTGGGGACTTACACTAGATTAAAGAGCATGAAATTCTGTTTAACATATCTAAATTAAAAAAAATCGTATAGAATAGCGGCTGAGAAAATTGTACCTTTTCTGAGGAAATCTGAAATATACAGCATAACCGCCGTCAGTCGTTTTTAATGACGCCGCGGCGCAATTTGTTTAAAGCTTAGCTGCGTCGTTCATGGATCTATGCCACTCTGGTGACTTATACTAGATTAAAGAGCATGAAATTCTGTATAACATGTAAATTTAAAAAAATCGTATAGAATAGCGGCTGAGAAATTTGTCCTTTTTCTGAGGAAATCTGAAATATACAACATAACATCCGTCAGTCGTATTAATAACGCCGCACCGCAATTTGTTTAAAGCCTGCCTGCGTCGTTCATGGGTCTATGCCACTCTGGGGACTTATACTAGATTAAAGAGCATGAAATTCTGTATAACATGTATAAATTTTAAAAAATCGTATAGAATAGCGGCTGAGAAATTTGTACTTTTTCTGAGGAAATCTGAAATATACAACATAACATCCGTCAGTCGTATTAATAACGCCTCGCCGCAATTTGTTTAAAGCTTCCCTGCGTCGTTCATGGGTCTATGCCACTCTGGGGACTTATACTAGATAAGGCAGGCAGGCAGGCAGGCAGGCAAGCAGGCAGGCAGACAGACAGACAGACAGACAGACAGACAGACAGACAGACAGACAGACAGACAGACAGACAGACAGACAGACAGACAGACAGACAGACAGACTGTCCTATACTCATATACATGTATACCTCTTGCTAACCGAGTTCCCAGTCCATACAGTTAGTTAAGGACTAAGCTTTTGGTTGCATTTCATCGCCAGCTAATACCCTTCTATTTTTGCATACATCTTCAAATACTTAGCATGGTAAAATTATTGCTGTATATCTTGCTTAATACAGACAGTTTATTGTCATACAGTACCATCTATGAGGGTGTATCACTCCAAAACATCTCGTACACTATGCAAAAAAGAAATCCCTGAAAAATCTCCAAGTCTCAAAAATCTGTGAAAAATCTTTGAAAATCCTAAAAAATCCCACAAAAATCCTTAAAAATCTCTCAAAAATCCCACAAAAATTCTTAAAAATCCCTGTGGGATTTTCAAAATCCCATATGCTTTTTTGGAGTGATACAACCCTCGACCATCTAGACAGTAATTGTCAATCATTCTTAATCATTCTATGTTATACAGGTGGAGGATTGTTATTCATGGGGGGATCGATGGCTATTCTAGAATACCTGTGTATCTAGTTGCATCAAACAACAACAGATCAGATACGGTGTTAACAGCATTCATGAATGCTGTTGAAACTTATGGCTACCATCTCGTGTAAGATCAGACAAGGGAGGGGAGAATGTCCAAGTTGCATGGCACATGCTAAATCATCCACTGCAAGGGCCTGGGAGAGGAAGCATAATAACAGGTTGTTAACAGACTAGTGTGTTACAAAAATGTTTCATAGGTGGATTTTCTATGGGGTGCAGGGGAGTGTGCCCCCCGCCTTGAAATCTCCAGCACCCCCTAAGAAGATCTGCACTGACAGAGCAGACAGGTGGATAAATAACTTATCATCACTTTCTGTGATGAATGAACATTCATTATTGAAAATATATAGTTTAAAAGCTGTTTTAGAACAACTGTAAACATCTCTTCTGTCAATTAAGACCATTTACTGTCCCACCAGTAGCTCCACCCCTGGATCCCTTTGGGACCTGTACCCTGAGACTCTATCTTCTGGTGCACCCCCTAAAAATCTGCACCCCTTCCAGATGAAGGTAGATCCACCTCTGAAATGTTTAGCTCTGACATTTTCCTTAATATTGTTACCATACTAATAACAGTATAACGCCAAATATAACATATCCGGGTTTCTCCTCAGCACCAGGGTCTGAAAATGGTGTGGCATTTTACTTTATTTTAATATAAATTTAACATATTACTGTATCGTATTTGTTGAAAAATTGTTTGGCTTCTTATGTGATATGTACTGAATAACTGCTGAGTGATATTTAATCAGACACAGATCCTATGCCAATGCTTTTTATCCTACTCATGAAAGGTAGACATCTAAATAGCCATGTTTTCTGACAATTTTTTGAATGAAGTCATTTCAACAAAAAAGTTGAATAACAGTTCATACAGTCAGGGTGAATTTTGTAACTATGTGGTTTACATATTAATTTACAATTAAATTAAAATTAAATAAAATATTAGTTTACAATTAAATATGAATTTCTTTTGAATTAATGTTTTTTTTGAGTAATCAATAGAGTGAAATAATTGAACTGCATATTTTTTGTTTGGGATCTATTTATCCTATTTATTTATGGCTGAGGTTTTGTATTTCCCTTCAGGAAAAAGCATTCACAACCAGAGAATTGAAAGGCTCTGGCGGGATGTCTTTCAGGGTTGTACTGGTGTATTCTACGACATGTTCTATGAGATGGAAAGACTTGGCTTCCTTGATCCAAATAATGAGGTACATCTTTGGTGCCTTCACTTGGTCTTTCTTTCCATTATAAACAAGCATTTAACATCTTGGAAAAATGCCTGGATTCAACACCCGATTCGCACTGAGCGAAACAGAACACCGATACAGTTGTGGATACAAGGTCTCAATGCTATTTCTCGGTCAGGGTCAACTGTGGCACAAGAGGTTTTTCAGGTTAGATTTACTTAGTGTCTTAAGCCTGGATCAAACTTGAACGGGCGTTGATGAGAGTCAGCAGGCAATGCCTGCATGAGTATCTCTTCAACTATCATTGCTCAGAGTGGCATAAGAGTTGACAAGAACTTTGTCCAGTCTGGCAAATTCACGGTTTCGGACGCCATTTTGTTTGGGGGGCGAACAAACCCGGTTGCTAGGTAACTACGCATATTATTCCTTGTTAAATGTCTGATTCTACAGTTCCATGTGTTTAAACGCTGTTTTTTACCTGAAAATCTGAAAGATACCCATTCATACCTTTCGAGGAATTTTTTCTAAGTTTAGAAAGGTACGTAGTAGTCTTTTGTTACGACAAAAACAAAGTTTAATGTGATTATTTACGCTTGATTAGCGAATCTTGAATCTCTTGAATTCTGATGTTGCCGCCGAGGTTGCCGCTTATATATACTTCAAATTGAATGTAAGATTTCACAACTTTCATGTTTCAACAACAAATTTCATGTTTCTTTACAAAGAATGTCAAAGTAAAAACATCATCAGAATTCAAGAGATTCAAGGTTCGCTAATCAAGCGTAAATAATCACATTAAACTTTGTTTTTGTCGTAACAAGACTACTACGTACCTTTCTAAACTTATGAATGGATATCTTTCAGATTTTCAGGTAAAAAACAGCGTTTAAACACATGGAACTGTAGAATCAGAAATATATGCGTAGTTACCTAGCAACTGGATTTGTTTGCCCTCCAAACAAAATGGCGTCCGAAACCGTGAAAGGGCATATTCTCGTGACTGGTCAAATGAGTCAAAACTATCATGAACTATCATGAACTCTCATCAAAATTTTAACCAGCTCAAACTTTTGATAGTGGTTCAGCAAAGGAATTCTAAATTAACAAAAGCATCCTAAATCTTGCAAGAATTATGATAAGGAATTACATCATAGTTAATGAATACCGTCCTGTTTTATATCTATCATAATTAAATACTAGCTGAAAATGTACTAGCTTCTATACAGAGTACAATTGATAGCGGTCGAACAAGGGTGTTGGCTAAGCGCAATTGAGCAAGAAATCGCACTATTCTATCGACGTGCACTAAACAAGTGTAATAAATAGTTGTACAGAAATAAATATATATAAAAATTACAGACTGACTTACAGTCCCAAGTGTGAAGTATCTTGAATCAAGGTGCCAGCAACGAGTGTAGCCGAAAACGCAAAGCAAATAAGCGACAGCATATGCAAAATACTGTAAGCTTGGTTTCAAACTAAACGCTTAGGGTATTTTTCGCATTATATTTGTATTATAGGAAGGGGATGATGATCTTCAGAACTATGGTATTGATTGGGAAGAAGCTGCAGGAGAAATAGAACCAGATATTGTCGAGGTTCCTCAAACAACCTGTGGTTTTGATGCTGTTCTAGAAGATGAAGTAAGAAGACAAATTCCAGAAAATCTAACAGTTAATAATGCAATGGATACTTTTGTTGACATTTTAAATAGAACTCTAACATTGCTACGTTAAGGTCATTCACATTACTGTGAATTCCCCCTTGCCAGTAGGATTAACACACACATGTATTACATAAGAATCGTTAGTAATCTACTGAAGTTAAATTTATAAATTTACGCTATCAATATTGGCAACAAACAGCACGTCTTTGATTGAAAGCAGTTTTTTAATTATTCTGTGTTTACACAGACGCCAACCCGAAAAATAATTTTTTCACTGACCGCATAAATGTCGCAAACCAGTGAGAATAAAATATACTGTCAAAATTGATACTCATGCAGCAAATTATTCTGCGTGGAAACCAGCCAAGTTCTGCGTATGTGATAACTGAACAAAGAATAAAACAACTTGACGTACATTAATGATATACATCAGTGGATGACCCCCCCATCCACCGACGGAAGTAGTTAATATTCAGCATGACTCACGCATGACTCACGCACGACTCACGAATTACTGACGCATTTTGGTTCCGAGAGACTCCGAGCCCTAGGCTCTTGGCTCCGAGCGGCTCCGAACCGTCGGCCCCCCAAACCCTAGCTGTTACTCAACCCCCCGTGTAGTATGTCATAACCGATAGCTCTCCGACTAATTTCCGAAATTACGTCATCAAAAGGCATCCCACTTTCTTCCTTATAAGTATTAGTAATTACCTTTTCATTTATGCACTTTACCCCACTGTCAGTCAACACTTGTGGGACACATAGGTACAAAGAGCATGCCTACAGTAAGCTTTAACGAAATAGACGTTCTTTACAAGGAACGAGAGAGAAATTGTTAGAGACATTTCATATTTTTTATCTGAAACCTCATCTGTGTGAGTATAGAGAGTTTGGAGCAATCTAAATGTCTGAATTGGCCAGAGATAACTTGAGGTAGTTCTATTTAATAACATATCATGAATATTATATTAAGGTTGGAACCTAAATATTCAAACAGAGTAAGTCATCCTAGAATCATTGCTAACTAAACCCTCGTTTATAAAGCAAGTCAAGATATCGTAAGAAGAATTTAAGATAATCACTCCTATTATCCAAACGAGCCAAAAGGCCTTAATGGGCCATAAAATGCCAGATAGAGTCTAAACGGGCCTAATAAAAACATCTTAACATAACAGAAAATGACAAATGCTGTGTGTCATTAGTCGAGTGAACACCTAAACATGAGTCGCACACGCAGAAACTGTCCTGTCTTTGGTTGTGGAAGCACTAATCTTGCAAGGCTAGCAAATCATCTCGATCAAGTACATCACATGGACACCGAAGAACGCGCTAAATGGTTAAAATGGAGTAAAATTGGAATATGTGTACCTTTACAGAGTAAAGAACTATCGCAGACGCTAAAGAATTAAATATGGAGAAAACTTTGGAGAGCCTTCTAAATGGAAATGGAAACAAACTTTAATAATTATCTAAGAGAATCTGTGATTAATAAACAACAAAAGCGGAAAACACCTAAATTATCTACAAACAGAGAACAATGCTTCGGCATCAAACAAACAGACGATATCTCTAAGAAGTGGTTGCAATAGTAATGCTCTCTGTTAAAGTTCTCGATGTTCAATCCGTCGAGCATAAGGGGAAGAAACGTAAACTGTTGTTAATAGGAGATGGCACCGTGTACAAAGTCAAACGGTCCAAGTTGGAAGAAACCGTACAAGCAGAACAATTTATTTAAGAACATTTGTTTGTGTAAATAATTAGCTGTCAATAATATGCACACTGTAATTTGTTATAAATATACAAAAATAAACTACAAATAACTATTATAATGTGCTTGTGTGTCTTTATTAAAGAATAAAAAGGTAACATGTGGGCAAACTAAAGTCATTGGCGTACTTTAAAGTAACCTAAAACATGCATTTATTGCCATCCGTCAGGTATTCTAGATAATTTATACGCGCGATCAAGCGGTATATTGGCTAAGTTTGAATCCTAATTATATTTCTTGCTCCAATGCACTTTGCCTCGTTTCCATGTTTTACTCTAAAAATGTATACATTTTCGTACTCGTCTAACCCCCTTTTTCTCCCTTTTGATATGTCGTCGCTATAAGGCCTAACGACTTCAAGCAAAGCAGGTGATAATTGATATTGCGTTGACCAAAAGTTCAACATACAATCACAAATGCATCTAATTTGCTCAGGGCTAGCAGTCTCCAACATACCTCGCTGTTGAATAGGTTCACTTGTACATAAAAGTTCAAGAAACTGTTTGTGCTTTTTGATCAACATCTCTATTTAACAGTCAGTGTCTAAATGAGGAAAACGCTACCAAAACACATATGTTAAGAGGGGGGAGGAAGAGGAGAAGGAGGAGGAAGAGGAGGAGGAGGAGGAGGAGGAGGAGGAGGAGAAAGAGGAGGAGGAGAAAGAGGAGGAGGAGAAAGAGGAGGAGGAGAAAGAGGAGGAGGAGAAAGGGGAGGAGGAGAAAGAGGAGGGAAAACAGGAAGAGGAGGAGGAGGAGCAAATAGACACACACATACATACAAAAGCATTTAGCTTAAAATATTTATTTCGGTTTTCGCTCAAACATATACATATCCAAAGTTTTAGTAAGGTCTGCTTCTTAGATTATATTTAGGCGTTTTTATTTTAAAAGTAGCGTGATAGTCTTTCTTGTCTTCTAGTGATAATTGTGATACATCTTCTTTTGTCATTATATTTCTTGCTCGAATGCACTTTGCCTCGTTTCCATGTTTTGCTCTAAAAATGTATACATTTTCGTACTCGTCTAACCCCCTTTTTCTCCCTTTTGATCGACCCTGTCGCAGAAAATATTACCAAGACACGTTTGCTAAAATGGAACTTCTTATTCCTGGGATTCAGTTTGTGCAAGGTTTATCCGAATCTATATTGGATAGTATTAATCCCCAAATAAGAAATCTATTTGTCATTGATGACATGATGGGTGAAAAAGATACGATTATAGCCAAACTGTTCATGAAGAAATCCCATCATGGTAATCTCAGCGTGATTTATATTGTGCAAAATTTTGTTTCATCAAAGCAAAGACCATCGTACCATCTCTCTCAACGCTAGTTACTTTGTCCTAACAAAAAATGTTCGTGATTATTTATGTTTAGATTTCGTCAAATGAAAGAAACCAGTATTACAAAAAACTAGTGTACTCCTACAATCAATCTAAACACCATAGTACTGGAATGACACCAATTATAAGAATTAAAGTTACTGTTGAATCGTTGAAACATTATCTTCTGTACTATGCTGAAGTTCAATAAAGTATTTACAAATAATGTATATGTCTTTCTGATATTCCTTTGGTACAGGTTTAGTGTATAAGTTACCGGGTATTGGTAGTATCTTTGGGGGTGCCCCGGGGGTGATAGGGGGTATCTTTGAACGGGCCAGAAGGCCTAAACGGGCCAAAAAAGGCCAAATAGGGCCTAAACGGGCCTAATAAAAGCATCTAACATGCAAAAAAAAAAGTCAAATGCTTTCTGTCATTGCTCGAGTAAACAACTAAACATGGGTCGCACACGTAGAAATTGTCCTGTCTTCGGTTGTGGAAGCACTAATCTTGCAAGGCTAGCAAATCATCTTGATCAAGTACATCACATGGATAACAAAGAACGCGCTAAATGGTTAAAATGGAGTAGAATTGGAATATGTGTACCTTTACAGAGTAAAGAAACTATCGCAGACAGCACAGAACTAAATATGGAGAAAACTCTGAAAAGCATTATAAGGAGACAAGAGGAAATGGCAACAAACTTCAATAATTATCTAAGAGAGCAGCAGGGGGAGTCCGTAAATAATAAACAACGTAAAAAACGGAAAATATCAAAATTCCCTATACCGAGCGAGTAGTGCTTTGACAACAGAGAAACAAACGATATCTCTAAGAAGTTGGTGCGCTAGAAGAAACCGTAAACGCAGGACAGTATTTAAAAACATTTGTTTATGTAAATAATTAGCTGTCAATATGTACACTGTAATTTATTATAAATATAAAAGTAAACTACAAAGAACTATTATAATGTTGCTCATGTCTTTATTAATTTTTCTTCAGATAAAATTACACACACATAAAATTACACATCTTTCTTACACACTAAATAGTCCAAGAAATTGATTTAACTTAAAACATAATTTAACTTTGGATTAACTCGATAACGTTCTCATGACACATATAGCATCGGTTCAGATTGCTTTTCATCATTAAGTTTCTAGACTTTTCAAGAAGAAGATACTCCTCGTAAGCCTCCCGAGGATTCCTTATCGTACTCGTAAATTTTACACCAGTGTCTTTTACTTCGTACAGATACTTCAATGGACAGCTAAACAGAACAGATATAGAAAGAATATTTGGCGAGTCGTCAATTTCCATCGGCTCAACCTTTCTCTCTGTAGCGTCTTGAGAGTATTTATTATTGTCTATTTGGTTTCGTAATTTCAACGCCTCCATCGCTTCATTGAACTCTATCCAGATACGTTCATCGACGTTTGTCCTGGTCTCTTCGTAGCACGACCTCCATTGCTCATCATCTGTTAGGCAACTGTGTTGTTTCTGACTAAGATGGTTAGTCCTACAACCGTAGCACTTTTCACGACAAAGCTTCGAAAATTCTTCCCACAAAGTTTCATTGTAAATAGCTTCGAACATTGAAAAACAATTTTTCATATAAGCCCTCCATCTCTGCGGTCTTACTCCAACAGCAAATAGTAAGCAAATGATACGCCGAGAAAACCGACGCCGTGAATAAGCATATTAATTAGGATTTCTTTGTCTAAGCTCTGACGTCGCCCAGACTAGTTCTTTTGTTTAAATTGCTAATGAGTCATTAGGGAGGTTTAGATTTCAGTACGAGTACGAGTTCAAGTACGAGTTTCGTACTGCGCATCCCAACTGCGCATTTTAGCGGGAAAAAGCTTGAAAACTCGTACTTGTCATAGTCGTCTACGACGAGATTTCTTGGGAAACTCGTACTGCTGAGAACGAGTTTTTAAAGGAAGATGGCCGAGGAAATAGATCCGTATAATGAACATAAAGAGCTTTTTATTTGGAAAAAAGAACACGAACAGTGTTTTGTGAGGGAGCTTCTTGTAATTGAGCCGTATATGCATCGGCCAAAGTCAACTGAGAGGGGACAGTCTTGGAGACTGTTGATGGAAAATCTGAACAAGCTTGAGAAGCCTAAGTTTCGCGTTACAGTAAGGTCTGTAAGAGATAAGTTTACTAAGATGGTGGCGAAATATAAGAAACTGGAGAACGAAGAGACGACAGCATCTGGGATAACAGGTAAAGAGTTTGATGAAGTTTATCGTGCGATGACCGACATTTTGGAACGCATGGATGAAGCAAAGTTAATCTGGGAGACTGAGAATGCCAAGGAAAAAAGGCAGCAAAGTTTAGAAAAAGCCAAAGCAGAAGATATGAGGAAAAAGGCTACTGAAAGCCTCAGCGAAACCAGAAATAGAAAAGAAGAAGACGGCGAAGAAGAGATCAACCCAAAAAGAAAAAGAAAATCCACTGAGGCATTTGGCCTTGTTCAGGAAGGCCTAAAAATTAAAAAAGAGGCTTTAGACAGAGAGATGCGATTGAGAGAAGCAGAGCTAGAAGAAAGAAGTATTTCCCGCCAGTCCCAGGTACAACTAGTTCAATCACGACAAGATTTTTTTTAAAAATATGCAGCAACAACAACAGCAGTTCATGGCCCAAATGCAAGAGCAACATATGCAGATGTTTTCTGTAATGAAGGACGTGTTTACCTCGACAACAAACACTAAGAACACTTAATCTCGATGATAGTTGGTAAGAACTGCATCATTTTTATGAACTGTGCTTGTTTCTCAATTACAAACCTTAACATGTAGAAGTATATTTATTATATTCTCTTTGAGGGCTGGTCATAAATAATAAATTAACAGGGGGAGACAGAGGATGGAAGCTTTAAATAGAACATCAAAATACTATAGACTAGAATGATTTAGATATGGGAGGGGGTCTGCTTTCTTAATTAAATAGTGGAACTCAAGCTGATGCATCCTGAGTAAAGTAAACTATCATAAGGGTGGGCTTAAATTTATATGATCCTCCCCTTTTGATAGTCTAATTTTTTAATATAACCCTCTCTTTTGAGAGCCTCAAAAAGTTGCGAGTCCCCCTCCATTTTTTTCACCCCTTTCTCCACCTCCTTCCCCCTAGCAATTTAGGACCAGTCCCTAATTGTGTTAAATTTTGTTTAAATGTTAAAACAGCAAATAACACTCATGCTTTTATCATTAAATTTCAGTTGTTATGTAGTTGACTGTTGACTTAACATGTTTTTAAACTTTACAAAATTATAAGGGCCTGTTTAAAGGGCCTGTTCACACGAGACCGGGTTATCTCGGGGGTAGGGATAACTCGGGGGCTAGGGTCAAAGTTGACCCTATTTCACATGATAAAACACAACTACTGAGTTGTCCCTGGCCCCCGAGATAACCCTAGCTTCATGTGAACGTTTCACCCCGAGTTATCCCGAGCAACAGCATAAATACGCATGCCTAAGTTGACCCTACCCCCCGAGATAACTCGGGTGAAAGCGTTCACATGGAGGTAGGGATAACTCGGGGGCTAGGATTACCCTATCGCTCCAACCGAGTTATCCCTATCCCCCGAGTTATCTCGGTTTCATGTGAACGGTTTACTTTTTTAACATGGAAATAAACTAACACCGAGTTATCTCGGGGGATAGGGATAACCCTACCCCCCGAGATAACTCGCCTCATGTGAACAGCCTCAGACAGTGTATACGGTATATTATACAGTAATTACAGTATATACAAATAAACAAACGCATCTGAGGCAAAGAAAATGTGTACAATACTTGTTCTTTTAATTGTTATACACAGTCAAAATTATTATGTCTATTCCTCTCCTTCACCAAGTTGAAAATACTGCTCTAGACTTGGTGGATCCAAGTTAAAATATGTGCTAGTTGATGAGCCATATAGACAAGTAATTGCATTTCTTAGCAAAGCACAGGTAGTGTACATTGTCCCCACTTGTGAAAGTCCAATTTTTTGGTTTTTCTTGAAATCGATGAATGCAAAGTACCCTGCAATCTCACCAAAGATCCATTCAACTGAGACTCGAACCTTACTCATGGCTTTGTTGATGGCCTTTTCTTGATCTGTTAAATTGTTATGCTTGTACGGTGTTTGCAAGTATACCCGTTCTGGATATGCCTGATCCCCATAAATGCAAAGTGGTCTTCCGTCTTCACTGTTGCAGTATGTTTCAAGATTGGTCAACAGATCAGACCTGTGCAGTATCCCAGCGTCATGACTCTTTCCCTCTGTAAATAATATAATTTAAGGTTTTTGGTTATGCAAATGAATTTTTAACCAAAATTTCTTAATAAATAATAAATACAGTATGTATTGTACTGCATGTTAAAAGAAGGAGAGCATACAGTGTTTGTTTTACATGTAGTTAAACTTCTGAAGGTTTGTTTTAAGTTATGATTCCCTTCCTTACCCTGTCTGAGGGTGTAACCAATTTGATATGGGGAGAGAAGATTTTTATTAAGGAGTCTTTTAGAGATGCTCCTCTAAGAAATTGATATTTGAAGCTCCTAGTTGACAATTTCCACCACCCTGGTAATAAGGAATCAGCCCTGAGAGATCAGATTAAAAAAAAGTTAAAGTTTAGAGCCTAACCAACATTGTAATGAAGTCCCAGTTCTATCCATAATTGAAAACATAACTAATAAAAAAATGGCAGGGAAACTTTGGCCTGCCCATTCATCTTCTATTCTTATCCATGACTCAGGTATGGCTGTTGACAATATTAGTTGACCCCAACGGGCTTAAAACATTGAGCAATTGATATTAACTGTCAGTGTTAGGTATTTTAATATTGCAGACACGTTTTCTTTTTCGGTTCTAATACATTTAACACAAAACATATTAATATTTAGCAAGGTGTACTTGTAGAAACACCATGTTTGTAATATGCATACATTCAGTTAAATAGCACTTTCATTTGATTGTAATTAATGGCATTGGATTTTTGTTAGAAACATTTAAGTAAACAATATTGTTTGTTTGTCAATTAAATTTATAGAATGAGTGTTTTTTTGAAGACTCAACTGAAACAATTTACTGCACCTCTCTATAATACTATCACCCTGCAAGTGGGCATTTTAATAGATGAATTCTTTTAAACCCGAAGGTTGGGCATTTGCTATGTCATTTTCACCCAATGGGTGGGGAGGTTTTCAAAATGTCTATTTGGCTTGGAGTTGGCCACAGGGATGAGCACAGGTTGAATTGACTGGCATTTTCATGGTGACATGAGCAAGATAAAAGAACAAAGGATGCTTTATGTATAATTTTTAAGGAATCCCAATATTCAGATTTGAACATTTCATGGGGTTGACCCCTGGGACTCCACGGGGACCCAGAGGCATTTGCCAAGTATTTGTGGCCCCTGGGGGAGGGAGAGAAGTAAAATTTGGTTTCCAAGCCAGAAATCCTCAGGAAAGTACCCAGGGGATTTGCAAAGAAAGGTGAGTGGTCTTTTGTTTCTAAGGTTTGACCGAGAAAGTGCTCTGGGTCCCCGGGAGTCAACCCCAGGGGGAAGCCACTGATACATGCATTATACAGTAAGTAACAAAAGCAAAAATCGAATTGAAACTAAAATTAAAAAAGTAATTTGTATGAATAAAAAAGTTACCTATTGGCCCGTACAAGTTAGCTATCAGCCCATTTGATGCAACAACAGATTGGTATTTTAGGGCATGCACCCTCTTGTGTCCATTGTAGACTACTCTCTGATTCACCTCTGGTCTGCATATTGCCCTGACCGTACCATCGACAAAACCCCAACAATTTTCTAGTGCATGACTCTTCTCGTACACTGCTCTAGCATATTCTTGCAATTTGTTTGGTTGCAGCCATTCTTGCTCAAATGATGTTAGGAGGTAGCCATGAGTTCCAAAAACAAGTCTCATCACTTCGTTGGAAATCAAACAAAGTTCCGGTTTTGACCTGCCAAACCTTGGTATAAGGTCACTGTACCGACAAGGGTACGAAAATCTTCTGAGAAGAATGCAAAGTCCCTCCAAACTAGTTGCTTTTGTTCCATTTTGGCAAATTATACTTTCAGGCAGTTGTAAAGCTCGTGCGAGTCGTGGTATGTCGTTCTTCGCCACTCGGAAATCAGACAAACATTCGTCTTCAAGCATCGATTCTAATGAAAATCGATCATATTTCCAATACGGCAATATAGGCGCAGCTTCCTCGCATTCCTTTACAAGCAGATAAAATAAATCTTCTTCTATGACATCTTCCGAATACAGAAAAACAGCTGCCATCAAAAGATCCGCCATTTTGTTCATATATCGTACTCGTTTATCAGTATATATCTAAACACATCTTTGACAGAAAGAACGAGTTCAAGTTGGACCCAGTCTCCCTGCTCTTAACTGGTACTTGAACTCGTACTCGTACTGAAATCTAAACCTCCCTATTACCACCAATAGTGTACATGGACTTAAACATTGCACTCAGCCATTCTATAGACAAATAATATTTCCTCTGTACCTTACGTTCTTACAGTTTCTCGATTCGATTCATCATACTCGCGACTTCTCGATTGACTTTACAAGTACGGCAAACCGTTCCGTGTTTACACAACGGTTTTGGACTCTCGAATTAGACATCTCCTCAATCTAAGTATTAGTAATCAACTTTGATTTATTCACTTTGCCCTACTGACATGCAACGGATTTTTACGTACACTGTGAGATATTTAGCATATATCGGATATACAACCGTAATAGACGCCTATACGTATTGGTTACTGCCCGTTGTCAAAAAAGGTTTAGTTGTTGCGGTGTTTTTCTTCATGATGAGTGAAGGACAGTACGAAGAAGAAAATAAAGAATGGAGACGAGCGATAAACCTTCGACTTTACCAACGGGATCATCAGCTTATAGAAAACCGCAAGGACGAAGATTTAAACACACAATTACTTCGAGCATATACAATCTTAAAACTAAAGAAAAGAAAGACACTACAGAGAATGGTCATATTATGTCAAGACAAAGTGATAGAGCCTTGGTGTCTGAATGAAAAGCAGACATTTGAAAAACGATGCTCTTATCGTAACGATAAAATATCATATTGGTTAACAATTTATGCTAATATGCAACTGGAGAAAAGAAGGAAAAGAAGAGAATCTACGCCAGTACGATTACCCAAGGCTTATATCGAGCGAATATTCGAACAGTCAAGGGATATGTTATATGGAGAGACTACAAACTAGACCTTAGTCTACATGATTCGCTACCATTCAAAGCCACGCTTCATGAACACTGTACGATTCTTATACGTATAAACACCACAAAAGCGAACCAAATACCTCATATATAATATTCATATATAAGGTTTTTACGTTGCTATGTGCCAGTGAAAATACGTTTGAAACCCCTCAGCTCACGGCTTTTCGATTTGATTCGTACCTTAAGACTTTTCTACGGCTTCTCGCCTAGACTTGCACAACCACAAAAGCGAACCAAATACTTCATATATAATATTCATATATGAGCTTTACGTTGCTATGTGCCAGTGAGAATACGTTTGAAACCCCTCAGCTGACGGCTTTTCGATTTGGTTCGTACCTTAACACCCTCCTACGGCTTCTCGCCTAGACTTACCCACGCATTAATTAGCACCTTGTCGCTTCAATAAACTCGTCCCAAATTAATCGTTTAGCGTTTACAAATGCAATGGCATCTTTACAGTACAACTCCCATCTTTCTTCCTCGGTCATCATGAGGCAATCATGCTGGCGCTGACTGGGGTGATCAATCTTACAACCACCACATTTTTCCTCGCATAATTTCTCGATTTCAGTGGCGATGGCGTCTGTGTATATGGTCTCTATTAATGGGAACAGCTTTTGGTATTCAACAACGGACACTTCATCGACATGTACTTGATTTCCCCAGGCTTCACATTTACGGTTTCTAGATCGTCGAGTATTCATGTCTCAGTTCTAAACGGCTTTCAACAAGCGTTGCAATCTTTCTCTAAAGTCTCGAACAAGTATAGATTCGTTCAACGAACTTAGCCGACCAGACCAGGTGTAATCCCAACATCGTAATGTCCGAGCTTATATAACTTCATGCGCACTAACTATATCCCAGTCTGGTCCAAACATGTCACAGGCGTGAGTCATTCGTGAGTCATGCGTGAGTCATCCGTGAGTCATCCGTGAGTCATGCTGAATATTAATGAGGCGGCATCCCTTTGATACACTGGATGGGGGGTCATCTACTTACATCTTTCACTGAATCATGAATGGTGAAGGCCCATGGAACCATGGCTCAGAGCTATGTCCATATTTTTCTTAAATTCCTCGTACGATTTGTGTATGGTAGGAAGCGCTAGTGAACAAAAGCACGTCTCTGCAAAAGGCAATGGACTTTCACCTTCTTGAAACTTCACAAGCAAGGGGCTACTTCTTGGAGGCAAGCTATTCCTTGCTGTCCAGAAACAGCACAGGTCTGTCATGGAGGGTTTCCCTAGAAATTAGAATGTCGACGTGGAAATATTCATCTATATTGATGTATAAAAATCAGGTAAGCACGGCAGCACATATGCAGTTCATTATGTAAAAATAACAACAGAATTGGCACGTGCTTTCAAATTTGTGCAATCGAATTCGAAACCCGTTTATCGTCTAATTAGCCTTTCTCACGCTGTGCGACCAGGCCTTATCCGCTATATTTGGGCGGCATTTCTGAAAGTATTTTACGCTAACGAAGCAACAAACTTGGCTTAAATGAGTTTTTCTTAATAAAAATCGCTAAAACTTGGTATTTTTGCTTTGAAAAATTAATTTCTTTTTGTTCTCATTCTCTGGCTCCGCGTCTGCCACCGAAAAAAGGTGGATAACGCCTGGTCGCATAGTGTGAGAAAGACTAATTTTTAAGCATCTTGAAGTTGGTAAAAACTCGGCTATCGCCTCATTTTTCATTTTTACGGTGTCTCGTATACGGAATTTTACACTGTAAGTATAATTTCTATCATACAAACGTGTGAAGGCTTCAGGTTGCATAAGCTTTCGTGTAGCCATCGTCTAATGAGTAATGCTTAAGCGCATCCAATGCCGCGTTTTAATATAGTAGTCTAACAATAATGAACAGAACATTGAAAATTCTTAAAAAAAACAGCTATTTTATGGTATAGGAAAACAGCGCTACTCAATGATTTGTGTCGGCGGACCATATTCGCGGCTGGACTGGAGGGGTCCAATTTCAATTTGTTTGTGACAGACGGCAATACGTACTCACCATGCAAACCCACTATTGCGTTCGCAAGGCGTTCGACTCGTAAATCCGGATCATAAGTACACAAATAATGAACCGCGTTTACGGATCCAAACCTCAGCAAATCAAATATGGTATTTCCACAAAAGCGACGCAACTACTTCACCTGCTTCATATTTTTCCAGTTCTAAAAGATACCCGTAAAAATGCAGAATCGTGTCTTCATGGCCCACGCTTTCTTCAAAAACTACCGCCTCTTTCAACTGATCTGCTGCAATGAATCGTTTTTCACATTTTGGAAAAATCATTTTGACCGTTTCTTGAGAGCACCTGCCAATAAAGCTGTGCAAACGAGATTCATTCATGCCTGTATGGAAAGAAAAAAGAATACGTGCATTGCTTAATTTTAGTGTTTTGAAACTTTCTAGGAAACAAAACATTTGTTCACTCAAGCCAAGCCACAAACGTTTCGGACCATGAGTTTTAGCTCCGCTACAATTGTTTTCCTATTGTGATTTATCTTTGTTCCTATACAATTTAGATTTTCATATTGGCTGTCATCGGTAAATAGACGAAGATAAGCACATGAAGAGGTTTTTCGTGGATTGTCTTAAATATACTTGCAGAGAACTAATAATTCGCATTACCTTTTGCGATGTCATCCAACTCTTTTTTTCTTTTATGTATGACAAAAAATATCACGATGCCTTGGATAAGGAGTTTCCTGTCAGAGGTCAACATGCCAATATATAATCCAGACTCGAAAGTAAACGGTGTGATTCCATCCTTAAGCTCACCACTTGGAATCTCGTCCAGAGGAAGGTTTTCGAGCTGCAACAACAAAAGTAATGCTTATGCAACAAAAGAATATAAATAAACAGTTTCTGACGGTTCGGAGATCGTCTGGTGAAAAATTCAAAACATTTACAGTACCAACAATATACAGCCATTCAAATTTACAGTACCTCTGTTAAATAGTTTCTTAGGTCAATATCTGGAATATCTTTTAGACTTAGTGGAAGGCTTTCCAGAAGAAGATCATCGTCTTTACCATTAGCGGCTAATACCCAGTACCCTATAACTGCAGGAGACAGGCCGTTTAGAACAGGACCACTATGTAAAACAGAGTGGCCAATGATCTGGCAAATGCACCCGTGCATCTTAACGCTTGATCATTTTCCGAGGTAGGTTGGAAAACCCGGAATCCGGAATGGAATCCGGAATGGAATCCGGAATCTGTAGGAATCATCATAGTTAATATAAAAACGGTAATAAAAATTAGTAAACGGTATTTTCTTTAAACGATAAAAATAATATAAATATTTACCATTGAGGCGGAAACATAAAGCGTACACAATCATGCTCAAACAATCCAGAATTAAGTTTTTAATGCGTTTTTACGACACTCTCCGTGATATTGTTAAGTTATAGTCAATATTTAGGTTTCTTTATCCGTCTTTAATAGATCGATTCACAGACGAGTTGCCGGGTTGACTTTTTCAAGACTTATTCAAAAGCGCTTCGCGTATTATCCTGTATATCGACTACTGGGGGAGTATTTCGATATTTTTGTCGATGTCAAATCGTCCCAGTACTTATTAGGTATGATGAAATTCACTCATAATATTAAACGCACACCATATTAATTGGATAGCTATTATTGTTATTTTTAATAGTTAATAATTAATAGTTAATTATTATATTCCTAATTAATTACTAGTCAATCATTATTGGTTAGTTATTATTATTATTTTAATAGTTAATAGTTAATTATTATATTACTAATTTTACTAATTTTTATTACCGTTTTTATATTAACTATGACGATTCCTACAGATTCCGGATTCCATTCCGGATTCCGGATTGCATTCCGGATTCCAGATTCCGGATTCCAGGTTTTCCAACCTACCCATTTTCCGAAGAATGGTCTCAATATCTAACGCGTCAGCTCGTATAAGAACGTCGTCGTTTGTCACTCGTTGGTGGTATGATATGCGGAGGATCGTTCTGAGATGACGCTGTTGTAGACGGCGCAGACGTGTGATGTGTCTACGGTATAACGTCCATGTTTCGGCACCGTAAAGTAACGTTGAGAGAATGACGGCGTTGTAGACACTTAACTTTGTCCGTGTAGTTATGTCATGTGATAACCACAGTCTTTTATACAGTCTCCCAAACGATGTACCAGCACACTGTATGCGATTGTCAAGTTCCTTGTCGATCTTACAGTCACTCGTCACTGTGCTACCAAGGTAGGTAAAGCTCTCAACGTTGGCTAAGGGAGTCCCAGCGATCATTATTGGAGTGGTGACTGGAGAGTGAGTGAGCGCCATTACTTTTGTTTTCTTGGTGTTGATGGTGACACCAAAGGACTGTGTAGCCGCGGTAAACCTAGACATGATCCTTTGCATGGAAGTTTCTGAATTAGCGACGAGTGCGCAGTCATCCGCGTATTGAAACTCGCGTAGTAGAATTGTCAAGCACTTTGGGTGAGACTGAAGACGCCTGAGGTTGAATAACGAGCCGTCTGTTCTAAAGCGAAGGTAAATCCCTTCGGTGTCATCCCCGGAGAAAGCGTGCATGAGGAGAGCTGCAGCAAATAGGGAGAAGAGAGTTGGAGCAAGGATACAACCTTGCTTCACTCCGCTTCTGTACGGTATGTCTCGAGTTAGTTCACCATCGACTGATATCCTAACACACATGTCGTCGTGAAGACATCGTAGAATGGTAATGAACTTTTGGGGACATCCCATTTTATCAACGATTGCCCACAAAAACTCACGATTGACAAGGTCAAAGGCTTTGGTAAAGTCCACGAAAGTCATGTATAACTGCTGGTTTTGTTCCCTTGACTTTTCCATGAGTTGTCTGAGTGCGAAAATCATGTCAGTGGTACCGCGCCCTCTACGGAATCCACACTGCGATTCAGGTAGCACTGATTCTGCGATTGGCTCTCTCATTCGGTTTAACATGATCAGCGCAATGACCTTTCCGGCCAGACTTATTCCAGACTTATTAGCAGACTTATTCCGCGATAGTTGTTAACGTTATGCCGATCGTTCTTTTTGAAGATGGTAATAATGTTTGCATCACGTAGTTCCGACGGAATATCTTCTTCTTTCCAGATTTTGACTATTACTTCATGAAGACGTTTCACTACTACAGGGCCGCCATAAACGAACAGCTCAGGCGGGATTCCATCGGGACCGGCGCTTTTGTTACACTTGGTCTGCCGGATTGCTTTCTCGACTTCTTCAATTATAGGGACCGGCGAGCGAGTCTATCACTGGACGCTGTGTGATGTTATCTACGACTGCTTGATCATTGCGTCAGACTTAAGCTTGGAGACACAGAACTTCTTAGGGACTTTCTGACATCTGTTTCTGTTCACTGACTTCCTAAGTTTGAGGAGCACTTTCGAGATTAGTAGACGGTGGTCAGTCCAGCAGTCTACTCCACGCATTACTCTTGTGATGCGGAAGTCGGTAATGTCTCGCGCTCTTGTAATGATGTAATCGATGAGGTGCCAGTGGCCCGAGCGAGCATGTTTCCATGTTGTTTTCAGCTTGTTTGGAAGCTGGAAGTGCGAGTTAGTGATAGTAAGCTTGTTTTCTGCACAAAAAGACAGTAGAAGGTGACCGTTGCTATTTGCGTTGCCCACACCATGAGGGCCAAGGACAGATAGCCAGGTGGTAGAATCGCGACCGACTCGGGCGTTAAAGTCACCGAGGATGATGCATTTGTCACCTTCAGGTATTGCACGGATGATAGTTGCCAGATCTTCATAGAAAGTTTCCTTAGTTGCATCTGTGTGCTGCATTGTTGGAAGCGTAAACGCTTATGAGGTGGAGAAAGCGAAGCTTGCAGAGAGGGAGACGAAGTGACATGATGCGATCTGAGTGGCCGATAGGAGCTTCAGACAGCTTGATGCTCGTCTTGATGGCAAAGCCTACACCAGATTCACACTTTTCGGATGACGGTTTCCCTTGCCAGTAAAATGTGTAGCCACCTGCTTTCTCAGCGAGAGACCTCTCTTCGAGGACCTCTGAGGATAACAGTTTAGATATAACTGATAGAGTTATCCAGTATAAATAAGGTTAGTTTAGTTTTAGTTTAGGTAGGGAACCTAGTTTCGCTGAGGGCTGTATAATCGATGTTATAACATTGGAGTTCGCGAGCTACAAGCGCGGTGCTTCTTTCAGGTCGAACATTTCCTGGATTGTCATTAAGTGTTCTCACGTTCCAGGCCGCGAGTTTAATATTCTTTCCGTGATTTCGACCGCATGAGTTGGGTACCCCTCAGCCGCGGTAAGCTAAGCAGGAAAATGTGAGAGAGCGTTATACCCCACCTTTTCTAGGGGCTTCCCCGGATTGGAGGAGGATGCGCATCCCTAAATAGGGCATCCTCATCGCTTGGCAAAATACCGAAAGATTTTATCTCTCATTCTCTCCAGCGATTATTAAAACCAAGCTGCCAGCAATCAGACTGCACTAGAGGCTTCCGGCAAACCAAGCCTGCCTCCGACGTGAGTCATCCATATTGATGGACTTTTAAACGCAGACTGCATACACAGTGAGAAAGGCATGATCGTGTACTTCATGCCTGTGAAACTTGGCTTCAAAACTCCAGGACCAGTGGCACGAGATGAACGCGACAACTGTGGAGCGATGAGGTCGCAGGGAAAGGTCGTCGACACAGTACTCCGTGAGCGCCCTTGGGTGACATTTTCCCCATTGCGTCGTTTGGTGGATGGCCGTTGGCTCATTGTGAGCTCTTCCGCCCTTTCAACAGCTCTTGTTTTTATTACTGCAGGGTGTCCACCCACCCACCTCACAAGAAACTGGTGGGGGAGCCGGTTGAGTCGCCGACAACCCGACCCATGAGCAGGTTGTACTGGATTACATGTACTGGTACACGGGTTTTTGCCATCTTCACTCGCTGCTTCGTGGTTGTTGCTTGTTCCTGCGATACCAGTAGTTTCCAGTATCTCTATATCATCATCATCATCATCATCACCTAGAGACAAAACAAACATTCAAATTATCAGTATCATTTCAATATACATTAAAGTAACTCCTAGCCAGATCTGCACTCCATATTCCAGAACAGAACGAATTACGGTACAATAGAATGTTAATAGAGCGACCTTGGCTAGTATATCATACGCCGACACCTCCCATACAGTAAACTGTAAGGACAGCATAGGTATAAGCCCCAAATGTGTTCGTTTACTGGAGGTTTGACCGTATAAGCAGTTGCTTTTGGTTGCATTTCAAATTCAAATTGCTACAGTATATTTAATTGAAGTTGTCTATTTCTTATTTCATATCTTGTTATAAGGGAGAACTAAATGACGGAGAGAAACACTACTAACTTTGGCAAGGGTCGCCATAAATGTTGGAGTGGTGGTTTAACCCAAAGGCAGAAAAAGAATATTGAAATAATTCAAAAACGAGCTCTTAGAATAATTAACCAGGGCATGACGACTATAACCAGGTATTGATCGAGAGTAAATTGCAAACCTTAGAAGAACGCATAGATAACTTATGTGCTATCCTAATTAAGAATATGCTAGACCCATTGCATTGG
>JAWNZC010000155.1:110000-137500 GCA_035771165.1 Paragorgia papillata
CTTTACTTTTTGACCGCTTTTTGCCATTTTTTAACCTTTGGAAACGGGTCAAAAAAGTATATGTGTTGTTGTTGTTGTCGTTGTCGTTGTTTTTGTTGTTGTTGTTGTTGTTGTTGTTGTTGTTGTTGTTGTTGTTGTTGTTGTTGTTGTTGTTGTTGTTGTTGTTGTTGTTGTTGTTGTAGTTGTAGTTGTAGTTGTAGTTGTAGTTGTAGTTGTAGTTGTAGTTGTAGTTGTAGTTGTAGTTGTAGTTGCTGTTGCTGTTGCTGTTGCTGTTGTTGTTGTTGTTGTTGTTGTTGTTGTTGTAGTTGTAGTTGTAGTTGTAGTTGTTGTTGCTGTTGCTGTTGTTGTTGTTGTTGTTGTTGTTGTTGTTCCTGTTGTCATTGTTGTTGTTTACTTTATAATAAATAGATAGCTCTTGATATTATGTCCTTCAAGACAAATGGTTTCTCGACACGGTGTCACGGCGATAACGAAATCAATAATGCTTACATGTCCCCACAAGTCATGTTAGACCATTTCGAAAACTAGAGAGTGTTATTCTATATTTTATGATGTATTCAAAGAATATTACTCCGATTGAAGTTTGTTAAAGGAATCTAGAATTTTGATTATCAAAAACCGAGCCGTAATTGGTCGAAATCTCTATTTATCACTTCTTTTTGGTAGAATTTTTAGTTGCCTCTGGTTTGATGATTGTTTTTATAACAATTTATCACATCCGCTATGACTGAATAAAAAGTAAAAGGGTTAGCCTTTACTTTTTGACCGATTTTGGCCATTTTTTCACCTTTGGAAACGGGTCAAAAAAGTATATGTGTTGTTGTTGTTGTCGTTGTCGTTGTTTTTGTTGTTGTTGTTGTTGTTGTTGTTGTTGTTGTTGTTGTTGTTGTTGTTGTTGTTGTTGTTGTTGTTGTTGTTGTTGTTGTTGTTGTTGTTGTAGTAGTTGTAGTTGTAGTTGTAGTTGTAGTTGTAGTTGTAGTTGCTGTTGCTGTTGCTGTTGTTGTTGTTGTTGTTGTAGTTGTAGTTGTAGTTGTAGTTGTAGTTGTTGTTGCTGTTGCTGTTGCTGTTGTTGTTGTTGTTGTTGTTGTTGTTGTTCCTGTTGTCATTGTTGTTGTTTACTTTATAATAAATAGATAGCTCTTGATATTATGTCCTTCAAGACAAATGGTTTCTCGACACGGTGTCACGGCGATAACGAAATCAATAATGCTTACATGTTCCCACAAGTCATGTTAGACCATTTCGAAAACTAGAGAGTGTTATTCTATATTTTATGATGTATTCAAGGAATTTTATTCCGATTGAAGTTTGTTAAAGAAATCTAGAATTTTGATTATCAAAAACCGAGCCGTAATTGGTCGAAATCTCTATTTATCACTTCTTTTTGGTAGAATGTTAATTGCCTCTGGTTTGATGATTGTTTTTATAACAATTTATCACATCCGCCATGACTAAACAAAAAGTAAAAGGGTTAGCCTTTACTTTTTGATCGATTTTGGCCATTTTTTCACCTTTGGAAACGGGTCAAAAAAGTATAATCTGTGTTGTTGTTGTTGTTCTTCTTCTTCTTCTTCTTCTTCTTCTTGTTCTTGTTGATGATGTTACCTCTTGTATGAAGATTGTCTTCATATCGAGTTATCACATCCGCTTGTCCGACGTTGCTGTTTTCGGTCTCATCTAAAAATAAACATGGAAAAAACCCTCAATTATTTTGTAATATAATGTTGTCTGGCTAATATATATGGCATTAATTCTTTTGTTTACACATTTCCTTTCATTGCCGCCATTTTTCTACGTTTCGTCGTCGTTGCTACTGTTGTTGTTGTTGTTGTTGTTGTTCCTGTTGTTCCTGTTGTCATTGTTGTTGTTTACTTTATAATAAATAGATAGCTCTTGATATTATGTCCTTCAAGACATGGTGTATTTCTATGGAATGGTAGAAGTAACAAAATCAATAATGCTTACATGTCCCCACAAGTTATGTTAGACCATTTCGAAAACTAGAGAGTGTTATTCTATATTTTATGATGTATTCAAAGAATATTACTCCGATTGAAGTTTGTTAAAGAAATCTAGAATTTTGATTATCAAAAACCGAGCCGTAATTGGTCAAAATCTCTATTTATCACTTCTTTTTGGTAGAATGTTAATTGCCTCTGGTTTGATGATTGTTTTTATAACAATTTATCACATCCGCTATGACTGAATAAAAAGTAAAAGGGTTAGCCTTTACTTTTTGACCGCTTTTTGCCATTTTTTAACCTTTGGAAACGGGTCAAAAAAGTATATGTGTTGTTGTTGTTGTCGTTGTCGTTGTTTTTGTTGTTGTTGTTGTTGTTGTTGTTGTTGTTGTTGTTGTTGTTGTTGTTGTTGTTGTTGTTGTTGTTGTTGTTGTTGTTGTTGTTGTAGTTGTAGTTGTAGTTGTAGTTGTAGTTGTAGTTGTAGTTGTAGTTGTAGTTGCTGTTGCTGTTGCTGTTGCTGTTGTTGTTGTTGTTGTTGTTGTTGTTGTTGTAGTTGTAGTTGTAGTTGTAGTTGTAGTTGTTGTTGCTGTTGCTGTTGTTGTTGTTGTTGTTGTTGTTGTTGTTCCTGTTGTCATTGTTGTTGTTTACTTTATAATAAATAGATAGCTCTTGATATTATGTCCTTCAAGACAAATGGTTTCTCGACACGGTGTCACACGATAACGAAATCAATAATGCTTACATGTCCCCACAAGTCATGTTAGACCATTTCGAAAACTAGAGAGTGTTATTCTATATTTTATGATGTATTCAAAGAATATTACTCCGATTGAAGTTTGTTAAAGGAATCTAGAATTTTGATTATCAAAAACCGAGCCGTAATTGGTCGAAATCTCTATTTATCACTTCTTTTTGGTAGAATTTTTAGTTGCCTCTGGTTTGATGATTGTTTTTATAACAATTTATCACATCCGCTATGACTGAATAAAAAGTAAAAGGGTTAGCCTTTACTTTTTGACCGATTTTGGCCATTTTTTCACCTTTGGAAACGGGTCAAAAAAGTATATGTGTTGTTGTTGTTGTCGTTGTCGTTGTTTTTGTTGTTGTTGTTGTTGTTGTTGTTGTTGTTGTTGTTGTTGTTGTTGTTGTTGTTGTTGTTGTTGTTGTTGTTGTTGTTGTTGTTGTTGTTGTTGTTGTTGTTGTTGTTGTTGTTGTTGTTGTTGTTGTTGTTGTTGTTGTTGTTGTTGTTGTTGTTGTTGTAGTTGTAGTTGTAGTTGTAGTTGTAGTTGCTGTTGCTGTTGCTGTTGCTGTTGCTGTTGTTGTTGTTGTTGTTGTTGTTGTTGTTGTTGTTGTTGTTGTTGTTGTTGTTGTTGTTGTTGTTGTTGTAGTTGTAGTTGTAGTTGTAGTTGTTGTTGCTGTTGCTGTTGTTGTTGTTGTTGTTGTTGTTGTTGTTGTTGTTGTTGTTGTTCCTGTTGTCATTGTTGTTGTTTTCTTTATAATAAATAGATAGCTCTTGATATTATGTCCTTCAAGACAAATGGTTTCTCGACACGGTGTCACGGCGATAACGAAATCAATAATGCTTACATGTCCCCACAAGTCATGTTAGACCATTTCGAAAACTAGAGAGTGTTATTCTATATTTCATGATGTATTCAAAGAATATTACTCCGATTGAAGTTTGTTAAAGGAATCTAGAATTTTGATTATCAAAAACCGAGCCGTAATTGGTCGAAATCTCTATTTATCACTTCTTTTTGGTAGAATTTTTAGTTGCCTCTGGTTTGATGATTGTTTTTATAACAATTTATCACATCCGCCATGACTAAACAAAAAGTAAAAGGGTTAGCCTTTACTTTTTGATCGATTTTGGCCATTTTTTCACCTTTGGAAACGGTTCAAAAAAGTATAATCTGTGTTGTTGTTGTTGTTCTTCTTCTTCTTCTTCTTGTTCTTCTTGTTCTTGTTGATGATGTTACCTCTTGTATGAAGATTGTCTTCATATCGAGTTATCACATCCACTTGTCCGACGTTGCTGTTTTCGGTCTCATCTAAAAATAAACATGGAAAAAAAACCTCAATTATTTTGTAATATAATGTTGTCTGGCTAATATATATGGCATTAATTCTTTTGTTTACACATTTCCTTTCATTGCCGCCATTTTTCTACGTTTCGTCGTCGTTGCTACTGTTGTTGTTGTTCTTGTTGTTGTTGTTGTTCCTGTTGTCATTGTTGTTGTTTACTTTATAATAAATAGATAGCTCTTGATATTATGTCCTTCAAGACATGGTGTATTTCGATGGAATGGTAGAAGTAACAAAATCAATAATGCTTACATGTCCCCACAAGTTATGTTAGACCATTTCGAAAACTAGAGAGTGTTATTCTATATTTTATGATGTATTCAAAGAATATTACTCCGATTGAAGTTTGTTAAAGGAATCTAGAATTTTGATTATCAAAAACCGAGCCGTAATTGGTCGAAATCTCTATTTATCACTTCTTTTTGGTAGAATTTTTAGTTGCCTCTGGTTTGATGATTGTTTTTATAACAATTTATCACATCCGCTATGACTGAATAAAAAGTAAAAGGGTTAGCCTTTACTTTTTGACCGATTTTGGCCATTTTTTCACCTTTGGAAACGGGTCAAAAAAGTATATGTGTTGTTGTTGTTGTCGTTGTCGTTGTTTTTGTTGTTGTTGTTGTTGTTGTTGTTGTTGTTGTTGTTGTTGTTGTTGTTGTTGTTGTTGTTGTTGTTGTTGTTGTTGTTGTTGTTGTTGTTGTTGTTGTTGTTGTTGTTGTTGTTGTTGTTGTTGTTGTTGTTGTTGTTGTTGTTGTTGTTGTTGTTGTTGTTGTTGTTGTTGTTGTTGTTGTTGTAGTTGTTGTTGTTGTTGTTGTTGTTGTTGTTGTTGTTGTAGTTGTAGTTGTAGTTGTAGTTGTAGTTGTAGTTGCTGTTGCTGTTGCTGTTGTTGTTGTTGTTGTTGTTGTTGTTGTTGTTGTTGTTGTAGTTGTAGTTGTAGTTGTAGTTGTTGTTGCTGTTGCTGTTGTTGTTGTTGTTGTTGTTGTTGTTGTTGTTGTTCCTGTTGTCATTGTTGTTGTTTTCTTTATAATAAATAGATAGCTCTTGATATTATGTCCTTCAAGACAAATGGTTTCTCGACACGGTGTCACGGCGATAACGAAATCAATAATGCTTACATGTACCCACAAGTCATGTTAGACCATTTCGAAAACTAGAGAGTGTTATTCTATATTTTATGATGTATTCAAAGAATATTACTCCGATTGAAGTTTGTTAAAGGAATCTAGAATTTTGATTATCAAAAACCGAGCCGTAATTGGTCGAAATCTCTATTTATCACTTCCTTTTGGTAGAATTTTTAGTTGCCTCTGGTTTGATGATTGTTTTTATAACAATTTATCACATCCGCTATGACTGAATAAAAAGTAAAAGGGTTAGCCTTTACTTTTTGACCGATTTTGGCCATTTTTTCACCTTTGGAAACGGGTCAAAAAAGTATATGTGTTGTTGTTGTCGTTGTCGTTGTTTTTGTTTTTGTTGTTGTTGTTGTTGTTGTTGTTGTTGTTGTTGTTGTTGTTGTTGTTGTTGTTGTTGTTGTTGTTGTTGTTGTTGTTGTAGTTGTAGTTGTAGTTGTAGTTGTAGTTGTAGTTGTAGTTGTAGTTGTAGTTGTAGTTGTAGTTGTAGTTGCTGTTGCTGTTGTTGTTGTTGTTGTTGTTGTTGTTGTTCCTGTTGTCATTGTTGTTGTTTACTTTATAATAAATAGATAGCTCTTGATATTATGTCCTTCAAGACAAATGGTTTCTCGACACGGTGTCACGGCGATAACGAAATCAATAATGCTTACATGTCCCCACAAGTCATGTTAGACCATTTCGAAAACTAGAGAGTGTTATTCAATATTTTATGATGTATTCAAAGAATATTACTCCGATTGAAGTTTGTTGAAGGAATCTAGAATTTTGATTATCAAAAACCGAGCCGTGATTGGTCGAAATCTCTATTTATCACTTCTTTTTGGTAGAATTTTTAGTTGCCTCTGGTTTGATGATTGTTTTTATAACAATTTATCACATCCGCTATGACTGAATAAAAAGTAAAAGGGTTAGCCTTTACTTTTTGACCGATTTTGGCCATTTTTTCACCTTTGGAAACGGGTCAAAAAAGTATATGTGTTGTTGTTGTTGTCGTTGTCGTTGTCGTTGTTTTTGTTGTTGTTGTTGTTGTTGTTGTTGTTGTTGTTGTTGTTGTTGTTGTTGTTGTTGTTGTTGTTGTTGTTGTTGTTGTAGTTGTAGTTGTAGTTGTAGTTGTAGTTGTAGTTGCTGTTGCTGTTGCTGTTGTTGTTGTTGTTGTAGTTGTAGTTGTAGTTGTAGTTGTTGTTGCTGTTGCTGTTGCTGTTGTTGTTGTTGTTGTTGTTGTTGTTGTTGTTGTTGTTGTTGTTGTTGTTCCTGTTGTCATTGTTGTTGTTTACTTTATAATAAATAGATAGCTCTTGATATTATGTCCTTCAAGACAAATGGTTTCTCGACACGGTGTCACGGCGATAACGAAATCAATAATGCTTACATGTCCCCACAAGTCATGTTAGACCATTTCGAAAACTAGAGAGTGTTATTCTATATTTTATGATGTATTCAAGGAATTTTACTCCGATTGAAGTTTGTTAAAGAAATCTAGAATTTTGATTATCAAAAACCGAGCCGTAATTGGTCAAAATCTCTATTTATCACTTCTTTTTGGTAGAATGTTAATTGCCTCTGGTTTGATGATTGTTTTTATAACAATTTATCACATCCGCCCTGACTAAACAAAAAGTAAAAGGGTTAGCCTTTACTTTTTGACAGATTTTGGCCATTTTTTCACCTTTGGAAACGGGTCAAAAAAGTATATGTGATGTTGTTGTCGTTGTCGTTGTTTTTGTTTTTGTTGTTGTTGTTGTTGTTGTTGTTGTTGTTGTTGTTGTTGTTGTTGTTGTTGTTGTTGTTGTTGTTGTTGTTGTTGTTGTTGTAGTTGTAGTTGTAGTTGTAGTTGTAGTTGTAGTTGTAGTTGTAGTTGTAGTTGCTGTTGCTGTTGCTGTTGTTGTTGTTGTTGTTGTTGTTGTTGTTGTTGTTGTTGTTCCTGTTGTCATTGTTGTTGTTTACTTTATAATAAATAGATAGTTCTTGATATTATGTCCTTCAAGACGAATGGTTTCTCGACACGGTGTCACGGCGATAACGAAATCAATAATGCTTACATGTCCCCACAAGTCATGTTAGACCATTTCGAAAACTAGAGAGTGTTATTCTATATTTTATGATGTATTCAAGGAATTTTACTCCGATTGAAGTTTGTTAAAGAAATCTAGAATTTTGATTATCAAAAACCGAGCCGTAATTGGTCAAAATCTCTATTTATCACTTCTTTTTGGTAGAATGTTAATTGCCTCTGGTTTGATGATTGTTTTTATAACAATTTATCACATCCGCCATGACTAAACAAAAAGTAAAAGGGTTAGCCTTTACTTTTTGATCGATTTTGGCCATTTTTTCACCTTTGGAAACGGGTCAAAAAAGTATAATCTGTGTTGTTGTTGTTGTTGTTGTTCTTCTTCTTCTTCTTGTTGTTGTTCTTGTTGATGATGTTACCTCTTGTATGAAGATTGTCTTCATATCGAGTTATCACATCCGGTTGTCCGACGTTGCTGTTTTCGGTCTCATCTAAAAATAAACATGGAAAAAACCCTCAATTATTTTGTAATATAATGTTGTCTGGCTAATATATATGGCATTAATTCTTTTGTTTACACATTTCCTTTCATTGCCGCCATTTTTCTACGTTTCGTCGTCGTTGCTACTGTTGTTGTTGTTGTTGTTGTTGTTGTTCCTGTTGTTCCTGTTGTCATTGTTGTTGTTTACTTTATAATAAATAGATAGCTCTTGATATTATGTCCTTCAAGACAAATGGTTTCTCGACACGGTGTCACGGCGATAACGAAATCAATAATGCTTACATGTCCCCACAAGTCATGTTAGACCATTTCGAAAACTAGAGAGTGTTATTCTATATTTTATGATGTATTCAAGGAATTTTACTCCGATTGAAGTTTGTTAAAGAAATCTAGAATTTTGATTATCAAAAACCGAGCCGTAATTGGTCAAAATCTCTATTTATCACTTCTTTTTGGTAGAATGTTAATTGCCTCTGGTTTGATGATTGTTTTTATAACAATTTATCACATCCGCCCTGACTAAACAAAAAGTAAAAGGGTTAGCCTTTACTTTTTGACCGATTTTGGCCATTTTTTCACCTTTGGAAACGGGTCAAAAAAGTATATGTGTTGTTGTTGTCGTTGTCGTTGTTTTTTTTGTTGTTGTTGTTGTTGTTGTTGTTGTTGTTGTTGTTGTTGTTGTTGTTGTTGTTGTTGTTGTTGTTGTTGTTGTTGTTGTTGTTGTAGTTGTAGTTGTAGTTGTAGTTGTAGTTGTAGTTGTAGTTGTAGTTGTAGTTGCTGTTGCTGTTGTTGTTGTTGTTGTTGTTGTTGTTGTTGTTGTTGTTGTTGTTGTTGTTGTTCCTGTTGTCATTGTTGTTGTTTACTTTATAATAAATAGATAGTTCTTGATATTATGTCCTTCAAGACAAATGGTTTCTCGACACGGTGTCACGGCGATAACGAAATCAATAATGCTTACATGTCCCCACAAGTCATGTTAGACCATTTCGAAAACTAGAGAGTGTTATTCTATAGTTTATGATGTATTCAAGGAATTTTACTCCGATTGAAGTTTGTTAAAGAAATCTGGAATTTTGATTATCAAAAACCGAGCCGTAATTGGTCAAAATCTCTATTTATCACTTCTTTTTGGTAGAATGTTAATTGCCTCTGGTTTGATGATTGTTTTTATAACAATTTATCACATCCGCCATGACTAAACAAAAAGTAAAAGGGTTAGCCTTTACTTTTTGATCGATTTTGGCCATTTTTTCAACTTTGGAAACGGGTCAAAAAAGTATAATCTGTGTTGTTGTTGTTGTTGTTGTTGTTGTTCTTCTTCTTCTTGTTGTTGTTCTTGTTGATGATGTTACCTCTTGTATGAAGATTGTCTTCATATCGAGTTATCACATCCGCTTGTCCGACGTTGCTGTTTTCGGTCTCATCTAAAAATAAACATGGAAAAAACCCTCAATTATTTTGTAATATAATGTTGTCTGGTTAATATATATGGCATTAATTCTTTTGTTTACACATTTCCTTTCATTGCCGCCATTTTTCTACGTTTCGTCGTCGTTGCTACTGTTGTTGTTGTTGTTGTTGTTGTTGTTGTTGTTGTTGTTCCTGTTGTTCCTGTTGTCATTGTTGTTGTTTACTTTATAATAAATGGATAGCTCTTGATATTATGTGCTTCAAGACAAATGGTTTCTCGACACGGTGTCACGGCGATAACGAAATCAATAATGCTTACATGTCCCCACAAGTCATGTTAGACCATTTCGAAAACTAGAGAGTGTTATTCTATATTTTATGATGTATTCAAGGAATTTTACTTCGATTGAAGTTTGTTAAAGAAATCTAGAATTTTGATTATCAAAAACCGAGCCGTAATTGGTCAAAATCTCTATTTATCACTTCTTTTTGGTAGAATGTTAATTGCCTCTGGTTTGATGATTGTTTTTATAACAATTTATCACATCCGCCCTGACTAAACAAAAAGTAAAAGGGTTAGCCTTTACTTTTTGACCGATTTTGGCCATTTTTTCACCTTTGGAAACGGGTCAAAAAAGTATATGTGTTGTTGTTGTCGTTGTCGTTGTTTTTGTTTTTGTTGTTGTTGTTGTTGTTGTTGTTGTTGCTGTTGTTGTTGTTGTTGTTGTTGTTGTTGTTGTTGTTGTTGTTGTTGTTGTTGTTGTTGTTGTTGTTGTAGTTGTAGTTGTAGTTGTAGTTGTAGTTGTAGTTGTAGTTGTAGTTGCTGTTGCTGTTGCTGTTGTTGTTGTTGTTGTTGTTGTTGTTGTTGTTGTTGTTCCTGTTGTCATTGTTGTTGTTTACTTTATAATAAATAGATAGCTCTTGATATTATGTCCTTCAAGACAAATGGTTTCTCGACACGGTGTCACGGCGATAACGAAATCAATAATGCTTACATGTCCCCACAAGTCATGTTAGACCATTTCGAAAACTAGAGAGTGTTATTATATATTTTATGATGTATTCAAGGAATTTTACTCCGATTGAAGTTTGTTAAAGAAATCTAGAATTTTGATTATCAAAAACCGAGCCGTAATTGGTCAAAATCTCTATTTATCACTTCTTTTTGGTAGAATGTTAATTGCCTCTGGTTTGATGATTGTTTTTATAACAATTTATCACATCCGCCATGACTAAACAAAAAGTAAAAGGGTTAGCCTTTACTTTTTGATCGATTTTGGCCATTTTTTCACCTTTGGAAACGGGTCAAAAAAGTATAATCTGTGTTGTTGTTGTTGTTCTTCTTCTTCTTCTTCTTCTTGTTGTTGTTCTTGTTGATGATGTTACCTCTTGTATGAAGATTGTCTTCATATCGAGTTATCACATCCGCTTGTCCGACGTTGCTGTTTTCGGTCTCATCTAAAAATAAACATGGAAAAAACCCTCAATTATTTTGTAATATAATGTTGTCTGGCTAATATATATGGCATTAATTCTTTTGTTTACACATTTCCTTTCATTGCCGCCATTTTTCTACGTTTCGTCGTCGTTGCTACTGTTGTTGTTGTTGTTGTTGTTGTTCCTGTTGTTCTTGTTGTCATTGTTGTTGTTTACTTTATAATAAATAGATAGCTCTTGATATTATGTCCTTCAAGACATGGTGTATTTCGATGGAATGGTAGAAGTAACAAAATCAATAATGCTTACATGTCCCCACAAGTTATGTTAGACCATTTCGAAAACTAGAGAGTGTTATTCTATATTTTATGATGTATTCAAAGAATATTACTCCGATTGAAGTTTGTTAAAGGAATCTAGAATTTTGATTATCAAAAACCGAGCCGTAATTGGTCGAAATCTCTATTTATCACTTCTTTTTGGTAGAATTTTTAGTTGCCTCTGGTTTGATGATTGTTTTTATAACAATTTATCACATCCGCTATGACTGAATAAAAAGTAAAAGGGTTAGCCTTTACTTTTTGACCGATTTTGGCCATTTTTTCACCTTTGGAAACGGGTCAAAAAAGCATATGTGTTGTTGTTGTTGTCGTTGTCGTTGTTTTTGTTGTTGTTGTTGTTGTTGTTGTTGTTGTTGTTGTTGTTGTTGTTGTTGTTGTTGTTGTTGTTGTTGTTGTTGTTGTTGTTGTTGTTGTTGTTGTTGTTGTTGTTGTTGTTGTTGTTGTTGTTGTTGTTGTTGTAGTAGTTGTAGTTGTAGTTGTAGTTGTAGTTGTAGTTGTAGTTGCTGTTGCTGTTGTTGTTGTTGTTGTTGTTGTTGTTGTTGTTGTTGTTTCTGTTGCTGTTGTTGTTGTTGTTGTTGTTGTTGTTGTTGTTGTTGTTGTTGTTCCTGTTGTCATTGTTGTTGTTTTCTTTATAATAAATAGATAGCTCTTGATATTATGTCCTTCAAGACAAATGGTTTCTCGACACGGTGTCACGGCGATAACGAAATCAATAATGCTTACATGTCCCCACAAGTCATGTTAGACCATTTCGAAAACTAGAGAGTGTTATTCTATATTTTATGATGTATTCAAAGAATATTACTCCGATTGAAGTTTGTTAAAGAAATCTAGAATTTTGATTATCAAAAACCGAGCCGTAATTGGTCAAAATCTCTATTTATCACTTCTTTTTGGTAGAATGTTAATTGCCTCTGGTTTGATGATTGTTTTTATAACAATTTATCACATCCGCCATGACTAAACAAAAAGTAAAAGGGTTAGCCTTTACTTTTTGATCGATTTTGGCCATTTTTTCACCTTTGGAAACGGGTCAAAAAAGTATAATCTGTGTTGTTGTTGTTGTTGTTGTTGTTGTTCTTCTTCTTCTTCTTGTTGTTCTTGTTGATGATGTTGCCTCTTGTATGAAGATTGTCTTCATATCGAGTTATCACATCCGCTTGTCCGACTTTGCTCTTTTCGGTCTCATCTAAAAATAAACATGGAAAAAACCCTCAATTATTTTGTAATATAATGTTGTCTGGCTAATATATATGGCATTAATTCTTTTGTTTACACATTTCCTTTCATTGCCGCCATTTTTCTACGTTTCGTCGTCGTTGCTACTGTTGTTGTTGTTGTTGTTGTTCCTGTTGTTCCTGTTGTCATTGTTGTTGTTTACTTTATAATAAATAGATAGCTCTTGATATTATGTCCTTCAAGACATGGTGTATTTCGATGGAATGGTAGAAGTAACAAAATCAATAATGCTTACATGTCCCCACAAGTTATGTTAGACCATTTCGAAAACTAGAGAGTGTTATTCTATATTTTATGATGTATTCAAAGAATATTACTCCGATTGAAGTTTGTTAAAGGAATCTAGAATTTTGATTATCAAAAACCGAGCCGTAATTGGTCGAAATCTCTATTTATCACTTCTTTTTGGTAGAATTTTTAGATGCCTCTGGTTTGATGATTGTTTTTATAACAATTTATCACATCCGCTATGACTGAATAAAAAGTAAAAGGGTTAGCCTTTACTTTTTGACCGATTTTGGCCATTTTTTCACCTTTGGAAACGGGTCAAAAAAGTATATGTGTTGTTGTTGTTGTCGTTGTCGTTGTTGTTGTTGTTGTTGTTGTTGTTGTTGTTGTTGTTGTTGTTGTTGTTGTTGTTGTTGTTGTTGTTGTTGTAGTTGTAGTTGCTGTTGCTGTTGCTGTTGCTGTTGTTGTAGTTGTAGTTGTAGTTGTTGTTGCTGTTGTTGTTGTTGTTGTTGTTGTTGTTGTTGTTATTGTTCCTGTTGTCATTGTTGTTGTTTACTTTATAATAAATAGATAGCTCTTGATATTATGTCCTTCAAGACAAATGGTTTCTCGACACGGTGTCACGGCGATAACGAAATCAATAATGCTTACATGTCCCCACAAGTCATGTTAGACCATTTCGAAAACTAGAGAGTGTTATTCTATATTTTATGATGTATTCAAAGAATATTACTCCGATTGAAGTTTGTTAAAGGAATCTAGAATTTTGATTATCAAAAACCGAGCCGTAATTGGTCGAAATCTCTATTTATCACTTCTTTTTGGTAGAATTTTTAGTTGCCTCTGGTTTGATGATTGTTTTTATAACAATTTATCACATCCGCTATCACTGAATAAAAAGTAAAAGGGTTAGCCTTTACTTTTTGACCGATTTTGGCCATTTTTTCACCTTTGGAAACGGGTCAAAAAAGTATAATCTGTGTTGTTGTTGTTATCGTTGTTTTCGTTGTTGTTGTTGTTGTTGTTGTTGTTGTTGTTGTTGTTCTTGTTGTTGTTGTTGTTGTTGTTGTTGTTGTTGTTGTTGTTGTTGTTGTTGTTGTTGTTGTTGTTGTTGTTGTTGTTGTTGTTGTTGTTGTTGTTGTTGTTGTTGTTGTTGTTGTTGTTGTTGTTGTTGTTGTTGTTGATGTTACCTCTTTTATGAAGATTGTCTTCATATCGAGTTATCACATCCGCTTGTCCGACGTTGCTGTTTTCGGTCTCATCTAAAAATAAACATGGAAAAAACCCTCAATTATTTTGTAATATAATGTTGTCTGGCTAATATATATGGCATTAATTCTTTTGTTTACACATTTCCTTTCATTGCCGCCATTTTTCTACGTTTCGTCGTTGTTGCTACTGTTGTTGTTGTTGTTGTTCTTGTTGTTGTTGTTGTTCCTGTTGTTCCTGTTGTCATTGTTGTTGTTTACTTTATAATAAATAGATAGCTCTTGATATTATGTCCTTCAAGACATGGTGTATTTCGATAGAATGGTAGAAGTAACAAAATCAATAATGCTTACATGTCCCCACAAGTTATGTTAGACCATTTCGAAAACTAGAGAGTGTTATTCTATATTTTATGATGTATTCAAAGAATATTACTCCGATTGAAGTTTGTTAAAGGAATCTAGAATTTTGATTATAAAAAACCGAGCCGTAATTGGTCGAAATCTCTATTTATCACTTCTTTTTGGTAGAATTTTTAGTTGCCTCTGGTTTGATGATTGTCTTTATAACAATTTATCACATCCGCTATGACTGAATAAAAAGTAAAAGGGTTAGCCTTTACTTTTTGACCGATTTTGGCCATTTTTTAACCTTTGGAAACGGGTCAAAAAAGTATAATATGTGTTGTTGTTGTTGTTGTTGTCGTTGTCGTTGTCGTTGTTGTTGTTGTTGTTGTTGTTGTTGTTGTTGTTGTTGTTGTAGTAGTTGTAGTTGTAGTTGCTGTTGCTGTTGTTGTTGTTGTTGTTGTTGTTCCTGTTGTCATTGTTGTTGTTTACTTTATAATAAATAGATAGCTCTTGATATTATGTCCTTCAAGACAAATGGTTTCTCGACACGGTGTCACGGCGATAACGAAATCAATAATGCTTACATGTCCCCTCAAGTCATGTTAGACCATTTCGAAAACTAGAGAGTGTTATTCTATATTTTATGATGTATTCAAGGAATTTTACTCCGATTGAAGTTTGTTAAAGAAATCTAGAATTTTGATTATCAAAAACCGAGCCGTAATTGGTCAAAATCTCTATTGATCACTTCTTTTTGGTAGAATGTTAATTGCCTCTGGTTTGATGATTGTTTTTATAACAATTTATCACATCCGCCATGACTAAACAAAAAGTAAAAGGGTTAGCCTTTACTTTTTGATCGATTTTGGCCATTTTTTCACCTTTGGAAACGGGTCAAAAAAGTATAATCTGTGTTGTTGTTGTTGTTGTTGTTGTTGTTGTTGTTGTTGTTGTTGTTGTTGTTGTTGTTGTTGTTGCTGTTGTTGTTGTTGTTGTTGTTGTTCTTGTTGATGATGTTACCTCTTGTATGAAGATTGTCTTCATATCGAGTTATCACATCCGCTTGTCCGACGTTGCTGTTTTCGGTCTCATCTAAAAATAAACATGGAAAAAACCCTAAATTATTTTGTAATATAATGTTGTCTGGCTAATATATATGGCATTAATTCTTTTGTTTACACATTTCCTTTCATTGCCGCCATTTTTCTACGTTTCGTCGTCGTTGCTACTGTTGTTGTTGTTGTTGTTCCTGTTGTTCCTGTTCTCATTGTTGTTGTATACTTTATAATAAATAGATAGCTCTTGATATTATGTCCTTCAAGACATGGTGTATTTCGATGGAATGGTAGAAGTAACAAAATCAATAATGCTTACATGTCCCCACAAGTTATGTTAGACCATTTCGAAAACTAGAGAGTGTTATTCTATATTTTATGATGTATTCAAAGAATATTACTCCGATTGAAGTTTGTTAAAGGAATCTAGAATTTTGATTATCAAAAACCGAGCCGTAATTGGTCGAAATCTCTATTTATCATTTCTTTTTGGTAGAATTTTTAGTTGCCTCTGGTTTGATGATTGTTTTTATAACAATTTATCACATCCGCTATGACTGAATAAAAAGTAAAAGGGTTAGCCTTTACTTTTTGACCGATTTTGGCCATTATTTCACCTTTGGAAACGGGTCAAAAAAGTATATGTGTTGTTGTTGTTGTCGTTGTCGTAGTTGTTGTTGTTGTTGTTGTTGTTGTTGTTGTTGTTGTTGTTGTTGTTGTTGTAGTTGTAGTTGTAGTTGTAGTTGTAGTTGTAGTTGTTGTTGCTGTTGCTGTTGTTGTTGTTGTTGTTGTTGTTGTTGTTGTTGTTGTTGTTGTTGTTCCTGTTGTCATTGTTGTTGTTTACTTTATAATAAATAGATAGCCCTTGATATTATGTCCTTCAAGACAAATGGTTTCTCGACACGGTGTCACGGCGATAACGAAATCAATAATCCTTACATGTCCCCACAAGTCATGTTAGACCATTTCGAAAACTAGAGAGTGTTATTCTATATTTTATGATGTATTCAAGGAATTTTACTCCGATTGAAGTTTGTTAAAGAAATCTAGAATTTTGATTATCAAAAACCGAGCCGTAATTGGTCAAAATCTCTATTTATCACTTCTTTTTGGTAGAATGTTAATTGCCTCTGGTTTGATGATTGTTTTTATAACAATTTATCACATCCGCCATGACTAAACAAAAAGTAAAAGGGTTAGCCTTTACTTTTTGACCGATTTTGGCCATTTTTTCACCTTTGGAAACGGGTCAAAAAAGTATAATCTGTGTTGTTGTTGTTGTCGTTGTTTTCGTTGTTGTTGTTGTTGTTGTTGTTGTTGATGTTGTTGTTGTTGTTGTTGTTGTTGTTGTTGTTGTTGTTGTTGTTGTTGTAGTTGTAGTTGTAGTTGTAGTTGTAGTTGTAGTTGTAGTTGCTGTTGCTGTTGCTGTTGCTGTTGTTGTTGTTGTTGTTGTTGTTGTTGTTGTTGTTGTTGTTGTTGTTGTTGTAGTTGTAGTTGTAGTTGTAGTTGCTGTTGCTGCTGCTGTTGCTGTTGTTGTTGTTGTTGTTGTTGTTGTTGTTGTTGTTGTTGTTGTTGTTGTTGTTGTTGTTGTTCCTGTTGTCATTGTTGTTGTTTACTTTATAATAAATAGATAGCTCTTGATATTATGTCCTTCAAGACAAATGGTTTCTCGACACGGTGTCACGGCGATAACGAAATCAATAATGCTTACATGTCCCCACAAGTCATGTTAGACCATTTCGAAAACTAGAGAGTGTTATTCTATATTTTATGATGTATTTAAGGAATTTTACTCCGATTGAAGTTTGTTAAAGAAATCTAGAATTTTGATTACCAAAAACCGAGCCGTAATTGGTCAAAATCTCTATTTATCACTTCTTTTTGGTAGAATGTTAATTGCCTCTGGTTTGATGATTGTTTTTATAACAATTTATCACATCCGCCATGACTAAACAAAAAGTAAAAGGGTTAGCCTTTACTTTTTGATCGATTTTGGCCATTTTTTCACCTTTGGAAACGGGTCAAAAAAGTATAATCTGTGTTGTTGTTGTTGTTGTTGTTGTTGTTGTTGTTGTTGTTGTTGTTCTTGTTCTTGTTGATGATGTTACCTCTTGTATGAAGATTGTCTTCATATCGAGTTATCACATCCGCTTGTCCGACGTTGCTGTTTTCGGTCTCATCTAAAAATAAACATGGAAAAAACCCTCAATTATTTTGTAATATAATGTTGTCTGGCTAATATATATGGCATTAATTCTTTTGTTTACACATTTCCTTTCATTGCCGCCATTTTTCTACGTTTCGTCGTCGTTGCTACTGTTGTTGTTGTTGTTGTTCCTGTTGTTCCTGTTGTCATTGTTGTTGTTTACTTTATAATAAATAGATAGCTCTTGATATTATGTCCTTCAAGACATGGTGTATTTCGATGGAATGGTAGAAGTAACAAAATCAATAATGCTTACATGTCCCCACAAGTTATGTTAGACCATTTCGAAAACTAGAGAGTGTTATTCTATATTTTATGATGTATTCAAGGAATTTTACTCCGATTGAAGTTTGTTAAAGAAATCTAGAATTTTGATTATCAAAAACCGAGCCGTAATTGGTCAAAATCTCTATTTATCACTTCTTTTTGGTAGAATGTTAATTGCCTCTGGTTTGATGATTGTTTTTATAACAATTGATCACATCCGCCATGACTAAACAAAAAGTAAAAGGGTTAGCCTTTACTTTTTGATCGATTTTGGCCATTTTTTCACCTTTGGAAACGGGTCAAAAAAGTATAATCTGTGTTGTTGTTGTTGTTGTTGTTGTTGTTCTTGTTGATGATGTTACCTCTTGTATGAAGATTGTCTTCATATCGAGTTATCACATCCGCTTGTCCAACGTTGCTGTTTTCGGTCTCATCTAAAAATAAACATGGAAAAAACCCTCAATTATTTTGTAATATAATGTTGTCTGGCTAATATATATGGCATTAATTCTTTTGTTTACGCATTTCCTTTCATTGCCGCCATTTTGCTACGTTTCGTCGTCGTTGCTACTGTTATTGTTGTTGTTGTTGTTGTTCCTGTTGTTCCTGTTGTCATTGTTGTTGTTTACTTTATAATAAATAGATAGCTCTTGATATTATGTCCTTCAAGACATGGTGTATTTCTATGGAATGGTAGAAGTAACAAAATCAATAATGCTTACATGTCCCCACAAGTTATGGTAGACCATTTCGAAAACTAGAGAGTGTTATTCTATATTTTATGATGTATTCAAAGAATATTACTCCGATTGAAGTTTGTTAAAGAAATCTAGAATTTTGATTATCAAAAACCGAGCCGTAATTGGTCAAAATCTCTATTTATCACTTCTTTTTGGTAGAATGTTAATTGCCTCTGGTTTGATGATTGTTTTTATAACAATTTATCACATCCGCTATGACTGAATAAAAAGTAAAAGGGTTAGCCTTTACTTTTTGACCGATTTTGGCCATTTTTTCACCTTTGGAAACGGGTCAAAAAAGTATATGTGTTGTTGTTGTTGTCGTTGTCGTTGTTGTTGTTGTTGTTGTTGTTGTTGTTGTTGTTGTTGTTGTTGTAGTTGTAGTTGTAGTTGTAGTTGTAGTTGTAGTTGTAGTTGCTGTTGCTGTTGCTGTTGTTGTTGTTGTTGTTGTTGTTGTTGTTGTTGTTGTTGTTGTTGTTGTTGTTGTTGTTCCTGTTGTCATTGTTGTTGTTTACTTTATAATAAATAGATAGCTCGTGATATTATGTCCTTCATGACAAATGGTTTCTCGACACGGTGTCACGGCGATAACGAAATCAATAATGCTTACATGTCCCCACAAGTCATGTTAGACCATTTCGAAAACTAGAGAGTGTTATTCTATATTTTATGATGTATTCAAAGAATATTACTCCGATTGAAGTTTGTTAAAGGAATCTAGAATTTTGATTATCAAAAAGCGAGCCGTAATTGGTCGAAATCTCTATTTATCACTTCTTTTTGGTAGAATTTTTAGTTGCCTCTGGTTTGATGATTGTTTTTATAACAATTTATCACATCTGCTATGACTGAATAAAAAGTAAAAGGGTTAGCCTTTACTTTTTGACCGATTTTGGCCATTTTTTCACCTTTGGAAACGGGTCAAAAAAGTATATGTGTTGTTGTTGTTGTTGTTGTCGTTGTCGTTGTTTTTGTTGTTGTTGTTGTTGTTGTTGTTGTTGTTGTTGTTGTTGTTGTTGTTGTTGTTGTTGTTGTTGTTGTTGTTGTTGTTGTTGTTGTTGTTGTTGTTGTTGTAGTAGTTGTAGTTGTAGTTGTAGTTGTAGTTGTAGTTGCTGTTGCTGTTGCTGTTGTTGTTGTTGTTGTTGTTGTAGTTGTAGTTGTAGTTGTAGTTGTAGTTGTTGTTGCTGTTGCTGTTGCTGTTGCTGTTGTTGTTGTTGTTGTTGTTGTTGTTGTTGTTGTTGTTGTTCCTGTTGTCATTGTTGTTGTTTACTTTATAATAAATAGATAGCTCTTGATATTATGTCCTTCAAGACAAATGGTTTCTCGACACGGTGTCACGGCGATAACGAAATCAATAATGCTTACATGACCCCACAAGTCATGTTAGACCATTTCGAAAACTAGAGAGTGTTATTCTATATTTTATGATGTATTCAAGGAATTTTACTCCGATTGAAGTTTGTTAAAGAAATCTAGAATTTTGATTATCAAAAACCGAGCCGTAATTGGTCAAAATCTCTATTTATCACTTCTTTTTGGTAGAATGTTAATTGCCTCTGATTTGATGATTGTTTTTATAACAATTTATCACATCCGCCATGACTAAACAAAAAGTAAAAGGGTTAGCCTTTACTTTTTGATCGATTTTGGCCATTTTTTCACCTTTGGAAACGGGTCAAAAAAGTATAATCTGTCTTGTTGTTGTTGTTCTTCTTCTTCTTCTTCTTCTTCTTCTTGTTCTTGTTGATGATGTTACCTCTTGTATGAAGATTGTCTTCATATCGAGTTATCACATCCGCTTGTCCGACGTTGCTGTTTTCGGTCTCATCTAAAAATAAACATGGAAAAAACCCTCAATTATTTTGTAATATAATGTTGTCTGGCTAATATATATGGCATTAATTCTTTTGTTTACACATTTCCTTTCATTGCCGCCATTTTTCTACGTTTCGTCGTCGTTGCTACTGTTGTTGTTGTTCTTGTTGTTGTTGTTGTTCCTGTTGTCATTGTTGTTGTTTACTTTATAATAAATAGATAGCTCTTGATATTATGTCCTTCAAGACATGGTGTATTTCGATGGAATGGTAGAAGTAACAAAATCAATAATGCTTACATGTCCCCACAAGTTATGTTAGACCATTTCGAAAACTAGAGAGTGTTATTCTATATTTTATGATGTATTCAAAGAATATTACTCCGATTGAAGTTTGTTAAAGGAATCTAGAATTTTGATTATCAAAAACCGAGCCGTAATTGGTCGAAATCTCTATTTATCACTTCTTTTTGGTAGAATTTTTAGTTGCCTCTGGTTTGATGATTGTTTTTATAACAATTTATCACATCCGCTATGACTGAATAAAAAGTAAAAGGGTTAGCCTTTACTTTTTGACCGATTTTGGCCATTTTTTCACCTTTGGAAACGGGTCAAAAAAGTATATGTGTTGTTGTTGTTGTTGTTGTCGTTGTTTTTGTTGTTGTTGTTGTTGTTGTTGTTGTTGTTGTTGTTGTTGTTGTTGTTGTTGTTGTTGTTGTTGTTGTTGTTGTTGTTGTTGTTGTTGTTGTTGTTGTTGGTGTTGTAGTTGTTGTTGTTGTTGTTGTTGTTGTTGTTGTAGTTGTAGTTGTAGTTGTAGTTGTAGTTGCTGTTGCTGTTGCTGTTGTTGTTGTTGTTGTTGTTGTTGTTGTTGTTGTTGTAGTTGTAGTTGTAGTTGTTGTTGCTGTTGCTGTTGTTGTTGTTGTTGTTGTTGTTGTTGTTCCTGTTGTCATTGTTGTTGTTTTCTTTATAATAAATAGATAGCTCTTGATATTATGTCCTTCAAGACAAATGGTTTCTCGACACGGTGTCACGGCGATAACGAAATCAATAATGCTTACATGTACCCACAAGTCATGTTAGACCATTTCGAAAACTAGAGAGTGTTATTCTATATTTTATGATGTATTCAAAGAATATTACTCCGATTGAAGTTTGTTAAAGGAATCTAGAATTTTGATTATCAAAAACCGAGCCGTAATTGGTCGAAATCTCTATTTATCACTTCTTTTTGGTAGAATTTTTAGTTGCCTCTGGTTTGATGATTGTTTTTATAACAATTTATCACATCCGCTATGACTGAATAAAAAGTAAAAGGGTTAGCCTTTACTTTTTGACCGATTTTGGCCATTTTTTCACCTTTGGAAACGGGTCAAAAAAGTATATGTGTTGTTGTTGTTGTTGTCGTTGTCGTTGTTTTTGTTGTTGTTGTTGTTGTTGTTGTTGTTGTTGTTGTTGTTGTTGTTGTTGTTGTTGTTGTTGTTGTAGTTGTAGTTGTAGTTGTAGTTGTAGTTCTAGTTGTAGTTGCTGTTGCTGTTGCTGTTGCTGTTGTTGTTGTTGTTGTTGTTGTTGTTGTTGTTGTTGTTGTTCCTGTTGTCATTGTTGTTGTTTACTTTATAATAAATAGATAGCTCTTGATATTATGTCCTTCAAGACAAATGGTTTCTCGACACGGTGTCACGGCGATAACGAAATCAATAATGCTTACATGTCCCCACAAGTCATGTTAGACCATTTCGAAAACTAGAGAGTGTTATTCAATATTTTATGATGTATTCAAAGAATATTACTCCGATTGAAGTTTGTTAAAGGAATCTAGAATTTTGATTATCAAAAACCGAGCCGTGATTGGTCGAAATCTCTATTTATCACTTCTTTTTGGTAGAATTTTTAGTTGCCTCTGGTTTGATGATTGTTTTTATAACAATTTATCACATCCGCTATGACTGAATAAAAAGTAAAAGGGTTAGCCTTTACTTTTTGACCGATTTTGGCCATTTTTTCACCTTTGGAAACGGGTCAAAAAAGTATATGTGTTGTTGTTGTTGTCGTTGTCGTTGTTTTTGTTGTTGTTGTTGTTGTTGTTGTTGTTGTTGTTGTTGTTGTTGTTGTTGTTGTTGTTGTTGTTGTTGTTGTTGTTGTTGTTGTTGTTGTTGTTGTTGTTGTTGTTGTTGTTGTTGTTGTTGTTGTTGTTGTTGTTGTTGTTGTTGTTGTTGTTGTAGTTGTAGTTGTAGTTGTAGTTGTAGTTGTAGTTGTAGTTGTAGTTGTAGTTGCTGTTGCTGTTGCTGTTGTTGTTGTTGTTGTAGTTGTAGTTGTAGTTGTTGTTGTTGTTGCTGTTGCTGTTGCTGTTGCTGTTGTTGTTGTTGTTGTTGTTGTTGTTGTTGTTGTTGTTCCTGTTGTCATTGTTGTTGTTTACTTTATAATAAATAGATAGCTCTTGATATTATGTCCTTCAAGACAAATGGTTTCTCGACACGGTGTCACGGCGATAACGAAATCAATAATGCTTACATGTCCCCACAAGTCATGTTAGACCATTTCGAAAACTAGAGAGTGTTATTCTATATTTTATGATGTATTCAAGGAATTTTACTCCGATTGAAGTTTGTTAAAGAAATCTAGAATTTTGATTATCAAAAACCGAGCCGTAATTGGTCAAAATCTCTATTTATCACTTCTTTTTGGTAGAATGTTAATTGCCTCTGGTTTGATGATTGTTTTTATAACAATTTATCACATCCGCCATGACTAAACAAAAAGTAAAAGGGTTAGCCTTTACTTTTTGATCGATTTTGGCCATTTTTTCACCTTTGGAAACGGGTCAAAAAAGTATAATCTGTGTTGTTGTTGTTGTTGTTGTTCTTCTTCTTCTTCTTCTTGTTGTTGTTCTTGTTGATGATGTTACCTCTTGTATGAAGATTGTCTTCATATCGAGTTATCACATCCGCTTGTCCGACGTTGCTGTTTTCGGTCTCATCTAAAAATAAACATGGAAAAAACCCTCAATTATTTTGTAATATAATGTTGTCTGGCTAATATATATGGCATTAATTCTTTTGTTTACACATTTCCTTTCATTGCCGCCATTTTTCTACGTTTCGTCGTCGTTGCTACTGTTGTTGTTGTTGTTGTTCCTGTTGTTCCTGTTGTCATTGTTGTTGTTTACTTTATAATAAATAGATAGCTCTTGATATTATGTCCTTCAAGACATGGTGTATTTCGATGGAATGGTAGAAGTAACAAAATCAATAATGCTTACATGTCCCCACAAGTTATGTTAGACCATTTCGAAAACTAGAGAGTGTTATTCTATATTTTATGATGTATTCAAAGAATATTACTCCGATTGAAGTTTGTTAAAGGAATCTAGAATTTTGATTATCAAAAACCGAGCCGTAATTGGTCGAAATCTCTATTTATCGCTTCTTTTTGGTAGAATTTTTAGTTGCCTCTGGTTTGATGATTGTTTTTATAACAATTTATCACATCCGCTATGACTGAATAAAAAGTAAAAGGGTTAGCCTTTACTTTTTGACCGATTTTGGCCATTTTTTCACCTTTGGAAACGGGTCAAAAAAGTATATGTGTTGTTGTTGTTGTCGTTGTCGTTGTCGTTGTTGTTGTTGTTGTTGTTGTTGTTGTTGTTGTTGTTGTTGTTGTTGTTGTTGTTGTTGTTGTTGTTGTTGTTGTTGTAGTTGTAGTTGTAGTTGTAGTTGTAGTTGTAGTTGCTGTTGCTGTTGCTGTTGTTGTTGTTGTTGTTGTTGTTGTTGTTGTTGTTGTAGTTGTAGTTGTAGTTGTAGTTGTAGTTGTAGTTGTAGTTGTTGTTGCTGTTGTTGTTGTTGTTGTTGTTGTTGTTGTTGTTGTTGTTGTTGTTGTTGTTCCTGTTGTCATTGTTGTTGTTTACTTTATAATAAATAGATAGCTCTTGATATTATGTCCTTCAAGACAAATGGTTTCTCGACACGGTGTCACGGCGATAACGAAATCAATAATGCTTACATGTCCCCACAAGTCATGTTAGACCATTTCGAAAACTAGAGAGTGTTATTCTATATTTTATGATGTATTCAAAGAATATTACTCCGATTGAAGTTTGTTAAAGGAATCTAGAATTTTGATTATCAAAAACCGAGCCGTAATTGGTCGAAATCTCTATTTATCACTTCTTTTTGGTAGAATTTTTAGTTGCCTCTGGTTTGATGATTGTTTTTATAACAATTTATCACATCCGCTATGACTGAATAAAAAGTAAAAGGGTTAGCCTTTACTTTTTGACCGATTTTGGCCATTTTTTCACCTTTGGAAACGGGTCAAAAAAGTATATGTGTTGTTGTTGTCGTTGTCGTTGTTGTTGTTGTTGTTGTTGTTGTTGTTGTTGTTGTTGTTGTTGTTGTTGTTGTTGTTGTTGTTGTTGTAGTTGTAGTTGTAGTTGTAGTTGTAGTTGTAGTTGTAGTTCCTGTTGCTGTTGCTGTTGTTGTTGTTGTTGTTGTTGTTGTTCCTGTTGTCATTGTTGTTGTTTACTTTATAATAAATAGATAGCTCTTGATATTATGTCCTTCAAGACAAATGGTTTCTCGACACGGTGTCACGGCGATAACGAAATCAATAATGCTTACTTGTCCCCACAAGTCATGTTAGACCATTTCGAAAACTAGAGAGTGTTATTCTATATTTTATGATGTATTCAAAGAATATTACTCCGATTGAAGTTTGTTAAAGGAATCTAGAATTTTGATTATCAAAAACCGAGCCGTAATTGGTCGAAATCTCTATTTATCACTTCTTTTTGGTAGAATTTTTAGTTGCCTCTGGTTTGATGATTGTTTTTATAACAATTTATCACATCCGCTATGACTGAATAAAAAGTAAAAGGGTTAGCCTTTACTTTTTGACCGATTTTGGCCATTTTTTCACCTTTGGAAACGGGTCAAAAAAGTATATGTGTTGTTGTTGTCGTTGTCGTTGTTGTTGTTGTTGTTGTTGTTGTTGTTGTTGTTGTTGTTGTTGTTGTTGTAGTTGTAGTTGTAGTTGTAGTTGTAGTTGTAGTTGTAGTTGTAGTTGTAGTTGTAGTTGTAGTTGCTGTTGCTGTTGCTGTTGTTGTTGTTGTTGTTGTTGTTGTTGTTGTAGTTGTAGTTGTAGTTGTAGTTGTAGTTGTAGTTGTAGTTGTTGTTGCTGTTGCTGTTGCTGTTGTTGTTGTTGTTGTTGTTGTTGTTGTTGTTGTTGTTGTTGTTGTTGTTGTTGTTGTTGTTGTTGTTGTTCCTGTTGTCATTGTTGTTGTTTACTTTATAATAAATAGATAGCTCTTGATATTATGTCCTTCAAGACAAATGGTTTCTCGACACGGTGTCACGGCGATAACGAAATCAATAATGCTTACATGTCCCCACAAGTCATGTTAGACCATTTCGAAAACTAGAGAGTGTTATTCTATATTTTATGATGTATTCAAGGAATTTTACTCCGATTGAAGTTTGTTAAAGAAATCTAGAATTTTGATTATCAAAAACCGAGCCGTAATTGGTCAAAATCTCTATTTATCACTTCTTTTTGGTAGAATGTTAATTGCCTCTGGTTTGATGATTGTTTTTATAACAATTTATCACATCCGCCATGACTAAACAAAAAGTAAAAGGGTTAGCCTTTACTTTTTGATCGATTTTGGCCATTTTTTCACCTTTGGAAACGGGTCAAAAAAGTATAATCTGTGTTGTTGTTGTTGTTGTTGTTGTTGTTCTTCTTCTTCTTCTTCTTCTTGTTCTTGTTGATGATGTTGCCTCTTGTATGAAGATTGTCTTCATATCGAGTTATCACATCCGCTTGTCCGACGTTGCTGTTTTCGGTCTCATCTAAAAATAAACATGGAAAAAACCCTCAATTATTTTGTAATATAATGTTGTCTGGCTAATATATATGGCATTAATTCTTTTGTTTACACATTTCCTTTCATTGCCGCCATTTTTCTACGTTTCGTCGTCGTTGCTACTGTTGTTGTTGTTGTTGTTGTTGTTGTTGTTGTTGTTGTTGTTCCTGTTGTCATTGTTGTTGTTTACTTTATAATAAATAGATAGCTCTTGATATTATGTCCTTCAAGACATGGTGTATTTCGATGGAATGGTAGAAGTAACAAAATCAATAATGCTTACATGTCCCCACAAGTTATGTTAGACCATTTCGAAAACTAGAGAGTGTTATTCTATATTTTATGATGTATTCAAGGAATTTTACTCCGATTGAAGTTTGTTAAAGAAATCTAGAATTTTGATTATCAAAAAGCGAGCCGTAATTGGTCAAAATCTCTATTTATCACTTCTTTTTGGTAGAATGTTAATTGCCTCTGGTTTGATGATTGTTTTTATAACAATTTATCACATCCGCCATGACTAAACAAAAAGTAAAAGGGTTAGCCTTTACTTTTTGATCGATTTTGGCCATTTTTTCACCTTTGGAAACGGGTCAAAAAAGTATAATTTGTGTTGTTGTTGTTGTTGTTGTTCTTCTTCTTCTTCTTCTTCTTGTTCTTGTTGATGATGTTGCCTCTTGTATGAAGATTGTCTTCATATCGAGTTATCACATCCGCTTGTCCGACGTTGCTGTTTTCGGTCTCATCTAAAAATAAACATGGAAAAAACCCTCAATTATTTTGTAATATAATGTTGTCTGGCTAATATATATGGCATTAATTCTTTTGTTTACACATTTCCTTTCATTGCCGCCATTTTTCTACGTTTCGTCGTCGTTGCTACTGTTGTTGTTGTTCTTGTTGTTGTTGTTGTTGTTCCTGTTGTCATTGTTGTTGTTTACTTTATAATAAATAGATAGCTCTTGATATTATGTCCTTCAAGACATGGTGTATTTCGATGGAATGGTAGAAGTAACAAAATCAATAATGCTTACATGTCCCCACAAGTTATGTTAGACCATTTCGAAAACTAGAGAGTGTTATTCTATATTTTATGATGTATTCAAAGAATATTACTCCGATTGAAGTTTGTTAAAGGAATCTAGAATTTTGATTATCAAAAACCGAGCCGTAATTGGTCGAAATCTCTATTTATCACTTCTTTTTGGTAGAATTTTTAGTTGCCTCTGGTTTGATGATTGTTTTTATAACAATTTATCACATCCGCTATGACTGAATAAAAAGTAAAAGGGTTAGCCTTTACTTTTTGACCGATTTTGGCCATTTTTTCACCTTTGGAAACGGGTCAAAAAAGTATATGTGTTGCTGTTGTTGTCGTTGTCATTGTTGTTGTTGTTGTTGTAGTTGTAGTTGTAGTTGCTGTTGCTGTTGCTGTTGCTGTTGTTGTTGTAGTTGTAGTTGTAGTTGTTGTTGCTGTTGTTGTTGTTGTTGTTGTTGTTGTTGTTGTTATTGTTCCTGTTGTCATTGTTGTTGTTTACTTTATAATAAATAGATAGCTCTTGATATTATGTCCTTCAAGACAAATGGTTTCTCGACACGGTGTCACGGCGATAACGAAATCAATAATGCTTACATGTCCCCACAAGTCATGTTAGACCA